>JADKLZ010000003.1:28042791-28057711 GCA_021533235.1 Biomphalaria straminea
ATGTCGTGAAATGTTTTGTGACTGAGTTTTTGGCAGATCGGCACACTTTAGGCTATGTCGTGTTTTGTGTATGAAGTTCTATACGTGCGTTTCTCTAACCTAATAGAAATTACTTCTACTTTTACCATATTCCATAGACATAAATAAATATAGACTGGCCAATAAGAGAGTTTTATGAGATGAAAATTTGTGCATTGCAATTGTGTGCACTTTATTTTATGTCTATAAATTTTGTTTAATCTCTGAGACTGAAGATCATGCGATTTTAAAATTTTTCATCATTCGGAAATCCGAATTCAATAGATATACATGTTTTAAAGTTACATGAAGTTACTTCCTTTTTTCCAGTCTATATTTATTTATGTCTATGCCATATTCATAAAAAAGTAGCGCTGGTAGGCCTATAGGAAAGAGTTAGAAAGGGCAGAGAATATTATAGTTTTGATTACTTTTTTTTTTCCAATCCTTGTCTTCCTCTTCTCAATAAAAGACTCTAACTGGAGAATTGTTTCAGAACACAAATAGTAAATTTAAGTAAATAGATAGAAGTCTATTGAAATAGAAAGGGGTAAATAAACATATAATATTTGGTTAGCTGACCAGTTTTTCAGTAAGATAGACGGACAGACAGACGGAAATATAACAATGTTGATAATCGGGTATCTAAACAATGATAAAATGTTACTAAAAAAAAAACAAGAACATATATTTAGATGTAGATCTATAGCTTATAATAGTTTGCTTTTGGAACACATCGCTAAAATTATTTCTAGACATAAAATAAAAAATACTTTCCGGTTAATCCACATACCGAAACTTCTTACTCGACAGTGTTTTTCTTAATGTACAAGTTTAGAATGATTTACTAGGAAAAACATTGACTATCGATCAGTTTGTCTGACTATCGATCAGTTATTTCAATTCAATCACAATAAAGAACTCCCGTTATGGAATGAATGTCCCTAAATACATGTAAACTAGAATTTGTTAGGCCAAAGTATTTCAATAAGAAACCTTTTTTTTTTCGCTTGGATTCACTGATCCATTCAAGCGTAACCCCCCCCCCCCTGAAAAAAAGGGGGCTTATTGTGAAAAACGGAAACTAACAAAAACAAAAATACCTTGGTCTTTAAATGGCAATGATCTTTATTATTCTCACAAAAGATCCAATTATCACTAGATTTTATTATTATTATTCTGGAAACGGAAATGTAAATTAGATCCAGTTCGTGTAATGGAACTATTTTACGTATTACGATTTTTTTCCATGAGTTCCCTTTCCTTGTTGACATTGTTCCAAAGCAATCATTGATATGTCATAGCATAGCAGACGAGCACAATTTAATCAAGCACATTTCCAGAAAGAGACCTTTTGTTTAAAGGCTATAAACTGTTTAAGGAGATGTGAACTTTGACCTTCGGAACGCAATGAAAAGAAAGTGAGATTTATTTATTAGAAGAAAACAGAAATGGAAAGGTGCATCAAACAGTAGAAACCAGAACACCATCACATCTGAAATCTATTTAAAGCCAGCCTATTTAGACTTTAGTAAATTACTACATGGGCCTTTAAGCGGCGCGGGTTAAAAGTAGGCTACTTTTCGTTCTGGGAATGAAATCAATGAAATTTCAAGTTTTTTCATCGCATCCTTCTATACCGATTTTTACAATTTCCCATAAATTTATAGATGTACATAGATCTATATACAAATATATACACACAGAGCATAAAAATATTCATAATTTAATATTTTTCGTTGAAAGACTTGTTACTAAAAGACGAAATGCAATCATACCAATTAAACTAGACTCTAAAAAGAGAGAGGCGTCAGCTTGACTTTATATATCTTCCTCAGAAGAGAGCAATGTAGTATCGGAAGATGGCAATGTCAGCTGGGAAAACGTATAAAGACTCATGTTTGTCGGAAGGCTCGCGTAAAAGATGGACTCTGACGACCACCATTGGCAATCAAGTCTGACGCGATGATGTCCTGTAGGGTGCGCCACGACTGTGCAACTGTTGAGGACATTCTGTATGTGGATCAAGGCTTCATGTATATCTCTCAGTGCCATAGAAGTAAACTCAGCGAGCTTAGTTAGTGAGTTGGTGAGTGTGCTGGGTCTCATTATACAAGTGCCCTGTACAGAAAAGTAGACAAACATTATTTATACTTAGAAAAGTAGACAACACGATTGTTACTGTTAGAACAAAAATTTAAACAACAACACTTAGAATTATGGAATGTTAATCAAGATTGCAAAAATATAAAGCAAAGAAAAGCAAAATAAAAAAAAATCCTTTAAAAAAAAAAAACAAAGCTTATCTAAGGGGAAGAACTCCGCACTTACAACTATATCTCCCAATAATGAAGAAGTTTCCCTTAATCGATATAAAAAAAAAATACCAATAATCAATTTACTAATTTAAAAAAAATGATTTAGACCTATATTTTTTGGGTGCAATAAATGAGTGTGTAAAGTTTTAACTTGATCCGAGATCCAGGTGTTGGAGAAATAATGTGTACAATTATCTAAGTGAACCAAACACTACATATTTAGCCATATAAGTGAATATTGAAGGATTAATTTCCCTTGGTAGTATCATTGTATCAAACAAAATAATTAATTACCGGTAATTAATTGACTAATGTTTAACATTTTTAAATTGAATTATGCCCATGTCTATGCCAATGAGTAATTTTGCAGTTTAAACTTGATCCGACAAATAGGTGTGGGAGAAATAATGTGTACGATCTTTTTGCCAGAAAGACAGATACATGGAGTTCGTTAGTATAAGCTTTCCAAAAATGGTTAAGAATGTAATGCGTGTCAGTGTTTCATTTGCGATATTGTGTGCGTTACGACATCATTGTGGAATTGTTTAAATATGATTGTTCTATAGTTTTAAAATAGATAATTAAAATAATGCATAAACATTACGTCTACAGCAGGTAAGCTCTTTGAAATTGTCTGTTATATTTAGTGTGGATTACTTTTAAAATGCATTAGTGAAGACTGCATTGCTTATTTATTTATGACCGTCTTCATTGAACATTTACAGTGAAAGTGGGTGCCATAATTTTATATCTAAGACTAAAACATATAATAAATGTTTACAAACATGAAAGATACATTCAGATTGAACAACAAGACGATTAAATGGTTTCTCATTTTTTTTTTAAATGTCTCTGTACCTCGGTAGGCAGCGTGCTGAGATCCACACTAAAATAACGCAACAGGCTTGTCAATGCTCTGGAAAGATGTCGGGTTCTAGAGTTGAGTTGTGCCGCCTGACTACCCTCAAGGAGACGGGCAAGTTGAAGGAGTTCTGTGTGAGCCTCAATAGATGTGATCCACCACCTGAGCTCGCGCAAAATTCTATGCTGCAGTGACATAAACGACGTGATTAGTCAACCCCTATCCATATGTACCATGTTACTTTATATTGCTATATAACTATCTATGGGAACTATATTGTTCTTCGCATTCTAACCTGGTCGCCAAGCGGGGTATTGGTCAATGTTGCTGTATGACTGCTGATAGGGTAAAGCTGAAGTAATCCTCTTGTGGCTACGGGCAATGACCAATCGGAGTTAACCTGCAAGTTAGGATGAGATCAAGCATTATTTACTCCAAACATTTCCTACCTACTGTTAGTAACTACAGTTAGATTAAAAACTGAACAATTGTAATAGTGCTGAAATATGGCGTTCATAATATGAGAGTTTTAGTATACGAATCATTTATATTATTATGATGTCTCAAAACACCCCCACACACAATTGCGGTTTGTTTAAATTATATACTGAAGTGTAAAAATTGATTGAAGTTTAATACTTTTAAACTCGATCCACTGAAAAGAAAAGAATATAAATGTTGTATAAGTATGAGGAGGCCTACAATAAACTTGTATATCGACTGGGACTATGAACTGTTTAACAATGACCAACAACGAGCCCGATATCTCGCACTATAATATTTTAAAAAGAAATTTCCATTAACCACAATAATGTTTCCTGCCAGAGTATTTGTTTACCACTGAACATCTAGAACAGACTTTTTACACTAGACAGAGCTCCAATATGGACCAAAGAAGACATTTCATGGTACTGGTATTTAAACAAAACATACAGCTGAAAGTGAAATTAGCGAAATTATTGTTTCGAATTTGCGCCCCCCCTTTCCCAAAAAAAAAAAGATAATAAAAATTTTTATTTTTTTGCGTCTCTGAAGCAATGAAAAACGTTTGCTCACCCAATCACTTCTCATTGTGTGCACAAGGTGAGTCACATCTAAAAGCTTGATTTTGAATTCTCGAACAAGTCCCCTAACGTGTTCCAAAGACACTCTTCTTAAGGAGACAGTTCTGCTGGGCACAGCGCCACATCCAGAGGTTGCGAAGCAAGAGGTCGTTTGGCATACCGAGGTAGGTGACTCAGTTGTGAAGGCAGACAATTGGAGAACAAGGGAAGCAAGCCCTGTTGAATTCAATGTAAATATAAGATAGGAGCTAACACATACATTATTGATACGTACATCAGTGTTTCTCAAACTTTTTCCTTAACGGAACATTTCGCACATTCTGAGTATTTAACGGAACACTTTGCTTATTTTTTTAGAGAGAATTATCCACGTGGTGGCGTATTAGTTAATTATTCTAGTAGTTTGTGGAACACCTATTCAGGTCTAGTGGAACACTGGGGTTCTGCGGAACAAAGTTTGGGAACCACTGACAAACAAACACAAAATTAATAAAAAAAAATAAAAGGAGTCCATAAAAAATAAGAATCCATCATGGGAGGTAATTGTCCCTCTCTGTACTAACAACATATATCAACTAACATGTTCTTATAATGTACTTGTGTTTGATATAGCACCCCAGGCATTACATTTGAATCCCACAACAGTATTGTAGTAGTTTAACAATATATTCGTTCATTGGCCTCCTTCAGTCGTAGAACGACTATGGTTCATCTCGCACACTTCCTCGTGTGGCTGTGGAGCCCTATTTTGGAGAGACACTCCCGTCCACAAGTATCGCAGGTAAAGGTGGTCTTCGCTACAGTGGTAGAGGAGCTGGCCATTTTCCGCGTTGTCCGCTTTTCTTCCAGAGCTGAGGCCCATGCTCTTTCGCTGTCCATAGCTTTCTTGGTCACTGTCTCTCTCCATCTGGTGCGGTCTAGAGCTATGTCTTCCCACTGGTCAGTATTGATGTTCACTGATTTGAGGTCACGTTTTATTACATCTATGTAACGGAGGTGGGGGCGACCAGTTTTTCTTGAGCCTGTCGCAAGTTGTCCGTAGAGGATGACTTTCGGTATGCGATTGTCCTCCATCCGGCGAACATGTCCAAGCCAACGCAGGCGGCGTTGTCTGAGGGCTGTAAAGATGCTGGGAATACCTGCTTGTGCAAGGATCTCTGTATTGCACACTTTTTCTCTCCATGTGATTTTCAAGATCCTACGAAGACATCGCAAATGGAATGAGTTCAGTCTACGCTCTTGCTTTGCGTAAGTGGTCCATGATTCACTGCCATACAGCAGCGTGCTCATAACGCATGCCTTGTAGACTTCCATTTTGGTCGCTGTAGTTAGCTTCTGGTTTTCCCAAACTCTTGACCTAAGTCTAGCGAAGGTCGATGCAGCTTTCCCTATACGTTTTTTTATCTCCTCATCTAGAGAAAGGTCGTCTTGAATTGTGGATCCTAGATAGCAGAATTCATTTACGGCATCCAGCTTGTTATCATCTATGAGGATGGAGGGTGGTGCTGTAGCAGGGGGTCCCATAACATTTGTTTTCTTTGTGCTGATAGTTAAGCCATATTCTTTACAGGCCTGAGAGAAGCGGGACATCAGTAACTGAAGTTCCTCCTGTGAGTGTGCCACAACCGCTGCGTCGTCCGCGAAGAGCATGTCTCTTATGAGGGTTGTTCTGGTTTTAGTTTTGGCCCTCAGTCTAGCAATATTTAGAAGTTTGCCATCGAATCTGGAATGGAGATATATGCCTTCGGTGGAACTATCAAATGCGTGGTGGATTAGCATTGAAAAGAGTATTCCAAAAAGGGTTGGAGCAAGGACACATCCTTGTTTTACTCCGCTGTTTATATTGAAACTTTCGGAGCAGGCGCCATTGAACTGTACTGTACCCATCATATTTTGGTGGAAAGAAACAATGATATTTAGCAGCTTGGGTGGACAGCCTATTAACTCTAAGATTTTAAAGAGGCCTTCTCTGCTGACAAGGTCAAAGGCTTTGGTAAGATCGATAAATGCGATGTACAAAGGCATTCTTTGCTCTCTGCACTTTTCCTGAAGTTGACGGATAGAGAAAATCATGTCAATTGTGGATCTCTCTGAGACTACGTCAAGAGTTAATTAACGGCTTGTGCTGTAACTAGAAATGTTAAAAGAGTAACTTTTAGTGTTTACAAGGTTATTTACACTTTCGAATCCATTTCTAACATCCGTTAAATACAATGTAATTTAGAGCAAAGTGAATTTAAAAATAAGTTTTATTTAATTATAATAATGATTTATAATTTCGGGTAAATATTTCTTTGTTTAAATTAGATTTACGTCTATTCATTCAGAAATTACTCAAAAAATACTGTCATTGTTATTCTAAAAAGTGTATCATGTCGTAAGCACTTACACAGAATAAATAAAAGCATTGTTGAGTATCTTAAAGTTGATTGAAAACTTTAAAAAATAATGTATATGCTTGTTATCACTAAAACAGCTCATAGACAATGTTGATCTTTTTTCAATATTCATTTTTATACTAAATTTATGGTAAATATCGAAACTAAGAAGAGAAAGTGATTAATTTTAGCAACAAGTTTTTACTTTTTTGATGCCTGGATGTCCAATTAAAATATACAAATCTTTTCTTTTCACTATTACTTTCAATCCAACTTAATGACTTATTGATTTGCGACATAAAAGAGCTACAGCTGGAAACGTCTTCATGTTCTACGGAAATACAAACAATTTACCTGCCCAGTTCAGGAGCGACCGAGATGATTGTCGTAAACGTTATACAAATCTTGTCGTGAGTTCCCTTTTAGAATTAGAAAAGTGATTGACGTTGCTATTCACTGCTGACTAGTACTTGCAGTCAAAATTCAAAGGACAACATTACTTCTATAGACTTACTATTGTACTGTCAAGAAAAAAGAACACGTTTTTCCAACAGAAGTAGCCAGATTTTCCAGAGTTAGGATTTTGAGATCCCAAAAGGTAGGGCATTTTTCTAAAGACTGCCAATGTATATATTTAAAATATACAGGATTGTAAACGAGAGACTGGAGCGAAACGGGAAATTGTAAAAACGAAATTCAATTTAAGGGAAAAAAAAAGATCTACATGCCTTGTAAATCCTTTCTCCCCTCCCCCTCAAAAAAACTTTTTTTTCTTAGTTTCTGTAAATCTACACACGTTAACATTGGCTCTGAACATTTTGAGTAGGGTAAAGGGTCGATTGTTTTCTTAATGAACTAGATATGGCACTGGCGTATCCTGGGAGGGGCAGTATGGGCGATCGCCGCACTCACTAGGCGAAGCCCCAACCCATTTTGTATACGAATTATTTCTTATGTTAATAACATACTAATTATTCGCTATATTCTAGGTACAATATAAGATTGTAAAACTTTACTAGATACATTGATGTTTTAGTATGGCATCTGACTCCAGTCTTATAAACTGCCGCCGACAGGAACAGACGATGAAAAGAGAACTTAACGAGATTCCATCAATCAAACATTATTTATAAAGCTCATTAAAAACGTAGACATAATAAATTAATTAAATAGACTTAAATGAATTATAGATCTACACAGATACTGGGGATTTTTACTGGGGAAATTTCACAATGAAAGGTAATCCCAGAAACCCGCTCTACTGATTTTTGACATCCCGTTTTCCTTTTAATGCAATAAAATTCAGTTAAAGAGAGAAAAAAAAAGAAAGAAAGGACATATTGAGGCGATTATAAAGGAAATCGTAAATAAATAAAATAAGAAGTTATGAGAGATTTTGAAATAAATAGAGAAAAACAATGTAAAGGATGCCGTTCTTGAAGATCGCTGTTGCCAAATACTAATTTTGTGCTGAAAAAAAAAGCAAAAATAAATAAATTATTAATTGGTTTACTAAAATATTTCGCTTATCAATATTTTCGTGTTTTTTAGCGGTCCCCGAAAGGGGAAAAGACGCTATTAGTTTTGTGTGGCCTGTCTGTCCGTCCGTCCGTTTAGATCTCAGAAAGTAGAAGAGAAAATGAAAATCGGACATCACAATATTTTAGACCATTCAAAGTTCTGATGCAACGGCTACTTTTTTTTCTAAAATCTCAAAATCTAATTTTTAAAAGTCATTTATGCAAGCAGTTTTTTTAAAGAGAAAAACCTATTTAGTATGCATTAAAAATCAGACCTAATTTAAGACAATTGCTACTGTTATAAACTTCTTGTTATAACACGATAATTTTTGTTTACACATGTGTATTTACTATCTAAGTAACCAACCCAAAGAAAAGAGGCCTAATGCCCATGGATTGCAATGATAGAGCTAAAATTTAATAGCGTAAATTCTGAGGTTTCCTGTTTTAAAACTCCTGTGGCTTTTTAAAGGGGAAACGATCATTTACCATATGTTTAACACATTATGCAAAGGGTTGTACATTTTTTGCCAAAAATTTATCTCTTCATATTTCAATTGTTAAGTTACAGTGGCGTAGCTAGAGTATATGATGCCTAGTGCGGTACCTCATCTTGGTGCCCCCCCCCCGCCCAAATAAAAAAAAAAATAACTAAGCAATAACTTTGCAAAACCTTACTTTTTTGTTCAAAATAATAGGTATTCGTAAATTTAATATTTTTAATTAAAAAAAAACAAACTTTTACATAAACATACTACAAGTGAATTTTACGCGCTTTCTTGCTTGCAAAAGTATCAATCATTTTATCGAAATCATTTTTTTCCACCAGCTCTTGTTCAATGGACAAAATGGCCAAATTAGTGAGTCGTAAATTTGTCATCGTTGATTGCAAGTAATTCTTGATCAGTTTAAATTTGGAAAAACTTGCATGTAGCGACGCTTACCGCAATAGTAAAAAATATACGAATCATGATGACGATATTCGTAATTGAATCATCTAGCTGATATTTTTTTTTTATAAAATTCAAGAGCTCAACAGGTCCTTGTTTTGGAAGTTCAGAGGCTTCTAATGAAATTGTGACAAATCGTTGAAGCCTCTTTCGCTCCAGCAGAAATTCGTTTTTATCAATGCCGCCAGGAGTACTATCGAGATTTTTTTTTACCTGCGGATTTAATAGCTGGGAAGGCGACAAAAATTCATATCTATCTTCTACATCATGAATTTGCTCGAATCGGATGATTATTTCTTCAACAATTCTGTCCAAGGTAGAATAAATTTCCCTTTGTAACTCTTCTTTGTGTGTAAGTAGGCCTACAGAGTCGTCACTTTTCTCACCAGGCATCTTGTTTTTTTATGGCCAATAAGTTTTTGAGGTTCTGTACTGATTCTCAGATCTGAGCACACGCTTTTGGCAAAGATAATGCTGGCTTCAGCAAGTCCTCTCGATTGTTACTTAAAAATGTCTCTAATGTTTTTAGTTTGAGTGAGCAGTCTCGAATAGACAATCCTTATTTTTGAAGGTAGACTTGCACATCATTAATTTCAGTTAATACAGGAGCCCAAAATCCAAGATAGGTGAAAAAATTAAAAGACTGAATAGCAAGTAATAATTCACCTGCTTCAGATCTAGTCGATGAATTTTCCTCTCTGCTAGTTAATGTCTCCAGTTTCTATAATTCTAGAAAATGTATCCCTAACCATCTTAACGGCTTCTCCTCTGGCGCTCCAGCGGGTTTCAACTAAACGTTTAAGGCTAGTTCCGGTTATGTTGATGAGGATATCCCAGCGGTGTGTTGAAGAAAAAGGCATGTAAACGGTCCAGTGTACCAAAAATGTTACCGAATCGACTTCAGCTTCAGCAGCTCGAATTTCTGCTAAATTAAGAGAGAGAGAATGGTTTTAGCAGGCAATGAATAGTGCTATGGGAATGACTTATAGAATACGTTTTTGGACACCGTAGTTTTGACCTTTCATGACCGCAGCATTATCATAGCCTTGACCCCTGCAGTCCATTATGTCTAAGCCATCCGAATGCAGTTTCTCTAGAATCATCTCAGCGATTCCAGCAGCAAGCTTGTCCTTTGTGTCGATGAAGTAAATAAAAGACTTACGAATCTGCATCCCGTCATTATCCATGACAACGTACCGTAAAATTTGTTAAGTTTGATCCAGCTTTGAGATTTCATGTGTACTGTCAAAAATAATAGAGAAATATTTGGCTTGTTTTACTTGCTGTATAATTTGTTTTTTAACGAGATCCCCCAATATTGTAATAAATTCATTTTGTATTTGTGGAGACATGTATGTATTCGGTCTGGAACAAAGCTTAGTTCGAAGCACATGCTCCCTAAAGAGTGGATCGTACTTTGATAGTAATTTTACAAACTCCAAGAAATTGCCTTGATTTTGCCCTTCCAACACTTCTTCAGCTCGCTCGCGATGCCCACGAAGTGCCAGATTTTGCTTTGAGAGAAAACGAATGATGTCCAAGATTCTTCATGTAGTCTCTCCAGGTTTTCGTCTCTTGTATAATCAAATTTTGGACCTTGTTGTCAACACTGTTCCATACTATCAGGCGAGCGATGACTGAATGTGAGCTCTGTTGGTCTCATGTTTTTCTATTTTCGGGGATAACCTCCACTACTCATTGAATCCATCTTTGGAATTAAATGAAGATTTGGTACTTGCTCATGTTGAGACGAGTATGCAGTATGCAAAATAAGGATTTTTTTTTTCGGTGAATAACACGTCCACTTTCTAAGAATTTTCTCGCCGTTTGACATTTGCCGAAAAAAACAAGCCTTTGAAAGCTTTCTAGCCTTTCCTTTTGCTGATTCTTGATGTCTATACACCTCTCTGAATTGACTGTTCATACGCTGAACTGTTTCAGATCCTTGAGTGACAAGGTGTATACGAATATTATCTGTAATGACATCAGGTAAATCTCCAATGTCGTTCAGTCTAGAGATATTATCCTGCTTTCTGTATTGTTTACACTGTCTGATGGTTCAGCTTCTTCAGTATGAATTTTTGAGGAGTGTACTAAAGACATGCTTATGTACTGTCCTTTAGTCTCTAGAACCTGCGATATTGAAGTCTTTTCTTCTTTTCATCATTCAGGATGTCGGCCTCATAATTTTTTTTTGGATTCAATGATAACCGTCAAGGAGATGAAACAAAATATAGCGACATGAATAGTTTATAAATCATATTTAAAATACAGCAGTTTATGTTTGTTCGTGTCCATACACTTAGTCGTTTTTAATGAAAAACTCAGGGAAATAAGAAATTAATACACATTGTGGGGATTATGGGGCCCCTCTCCAGTTGGTGCCCTGTGCGGCCCGCACCACCCGCACATTGGTAGCAACGCCACTGTTAAGTTACGTAACTTATGTTTACACACAAACAATGTTTACTAATTTTTAAATAGAAAAAAAAATATTTAGTATGCATTATAAGTTGAACCTAATTTAAGACAATTAATAATATTATAAGCTGCATTTTCTTTCAAAATATATTTTATAACGACTATGTAGAAAAAAGAAATTCAAATTGGTGAAAAAAAAAACTATCTCAAAACGACTCTAACAGACTCAAGGGCCACATTGATAATGCTGGAGTAACCCTCTTACAACTCAAGAAGGGATAACCTGTTCCCTGATCAGCCTTTTTTTAAATAAATAAGGCATACAGGGTAGCTGTATACAACCCTATATTGGCTTGCCTTGCCTAATCACTTGCTACTATCAAGGAACATAGCATTGCATCAAAGTCAATTCCCTGAAAGATTGTTAATGTTGCTGTGTAACTTGGTTAATGAAGCGACTTATGTTGAAGATTATTACTGTTAAAGCAATAATACTGTGTCCACTTATAAAAAAAAATTTTTGTCTTATGTATATATTTGAGATTACTGTTATATATCTTTAAAATGTTTTCTTGTCCATTTAACAGATATATTCGTGTTTATTTTAATTGGTATCAATAATATATGTGTATATGTTTCTTTATAAAAATTAAAATTTTTGTTTTTGTTTAATAAAAAGAAAAAAAAAGAATTAGCCTTCACAAAATAATTGGATCAATTATAAGACGTTAGTCGGTCCAGATTCAAATCTAACTTTACATTCACTTTCACCTATCCTGGGGCACTACATAAGATCTGTCAACCTTCTATCTACATTCTTATCTGTCATTTGTCTTTGATATAATTTCATTTGGATGTTCTTTCTGAAAATATTGAAACCTGCCTGGGTGGACCACTTCGGGGGCCGATTTTAAGTTTATGTTTCCACACAAACTGTCTTTGTAACCTTGTTTTTTCCGTACACCTGATACAGCAAAAAGCTATTTATGTGTTTGCTTCCATGTTCAGAAATTTTTATTAGGCTTATAATGCTTGTATAGGTTATATTGGTAGAGCCTATAGACTATTTAGGCCTATATGGGTATAGACTTGTTGATGTTGCGGCTAGATTGCTAAAAAAAACTAAGCAGCAAGCTAGCACCAGTGTTCAAAATAATTCAGACATCACTTAATCAGGGCTAGCCTTACCGAAGCACTGAAAAGAAACTAATGCCACTCCCCTAATGCATGTTTTTAAGAGGAAGAAAAATAGCCTACATAAAAAAAAACAAATCTTATAAGATGTGTAAATGTATCAATTAGTTTGTGCCACTGATGTAATTAAGTTTATAATAGATTGAGACCAACAACAATATTTTTAATTTTTACCAACTGTTTTTGTGTAGCGCGATTTCATGATTTTAAATTTCTCACTATGTTATGATTCTATCACTCATCTGAAACAGTTGGGAAAATTTGGGGGGGGGGGGGAGAAACGGATATCTTTTATAGAAATCGTTTTTTAAAAACATTTATATGAAAAACGTGGAGCGACATGATTGAAATTCGTGTCCCAGGCCTCCTCAATCCAATTTCTTTGCCTTTTCGAAATACCAAACAAAACAATTAATTACCAATAATTAATTGACTAATTGGCTAGTTACAAACTTTTTACCAGACAGACAGTCATAGTGAATTGAAATAAGATTTGAAATTAAAAAAATACTAAAACAACTAAAAACTTTTTATTTCTATTTTATTTTATATTTTATTCGTGGTAAAACACTTACACAGACTAAAAAATCAATATATATAAATATATAGGTGTAATAATAAATGAAAAATTATCAATGAAGCACTCTATTGATGAAATGATTACAAAATCCAATAAAACATTAAACACATTAGGGTTTATCAGAAGAAAAAAAAAACAAGAACAAGGAAATAAAATGCTATTTAATCTTAGTTAGTCCAACCATAGACTATATATTACATATCATTAGAGTATGCATCTTCTGTTTGGGACACCCACAACGCAAAATTGAGTTGTGAGATTTATATCCAATTTGATTAGAGTAACACCATTGGAAAAATCACTAAATTTGGAGACAATTCAGGATAGAAGAATACAAAGTCAATTAGCAATAATGCATTAAAAACACTGAATACTAATTTACTAATAGGAAAACCAAAAACCTATTAAAATACCCAGAAAAACACAAAGATAAACAGATTTACTTCATATACTAGGACTAACTAGGACAAAGTTGTACAAGTGCTCTTTCCTCCCTTAAACCATTAGAGAACGGAATGCGTTGCTTGGTAAAACCAAAGACTGTTGTCACAGATGTGTGTATGTGTGTGAGCAAGTTAATTATTTTGTAAGATGTTTTCACTGCTCACCGACAGACTTAACGGAGTACAGACAAAGGGTAGAATTAGCGTGACACTTAGATGTATAGCTTGAAGGGCGACTCGATACCCATAGGTCGGACAGACACCAGAAGATTTAGTAGCGTTAGTTTAAGCGTGGGTTAAGGTCTGCGCTTATATAGCGTAGAGTTTTGGGGCAGTCGGGACACATCGCCATGTAGTTCTAGCAGGGGCGCGTGTCGTGTGCCAGGTGCTTTCTGGTGAACGACACATACAAACATTGGGAGCAAGTCGCCGAGGCTGGCTCGCGATCTTGGCTCCAAGAGGTGTGAGTTGTTTGCTAGAAACAACATGTAGGAATTAATTCTAAGGAACCAGGGTAAGAAGAAATGTTTTTATTAGTAATAAATCTAGATTTAGATGTTAGTTGATTAAGAATAAATAGAATGGCGCTTTAGCTAGTTGTTAGCGATATTTTGATTATTTGTCTGCTTAGTGTGACAGTCTGAGTAGGTGCCAGTCTGAGTCTTAGTGACAGTCTTAGATGGCAGTCTGGGTAGCAGTCTTGTGTATGTGGCAGTCTTAGCGTTGAGGGACTGAATATATGTTAGCGACAGTGGCGTAGACCAGTCGGCAAGACGATGAGACAAGAAGCGATTGACATCAGATGACATGGGCAGCGGTACTGAACTCTGATGCAGTCTGTGGCGCTGGGTCCAATGCATGGAGGATGGAGTAGCCGTGGTGGTCTGATTGGCATGGGTGATTGGTTGCTGTTTTGTCTATTACGTCGTTATTGTTATTTTTATTAACACATGAAATAGTAATAGTTTTATTAGTATATACTATTGAAGCCACTTGTCTCATGTTTTTCTTATTATATGTTATTAGTAGATTGATGTTTGCCGTTATTAATTCATTTTACCATTAATCATACATGCAGTCATAGAGTATAAATTTAATTAATCAGTCACCTATTAAATGTAGCACTTAATTTTAAAAAGGCCATTGATGCCTTAAATATAATATTAAATATT
>JADKLZ010000003.1:28076855-28113910 GCA_021533235.1 Biomphalaria straminea
ATACTTGCTACAGTAGATGTTTTAGGTATTTTTTTGAACAGATTCCTGTGTACCTTCATATAGTGAAACCAAACATGCATGCAAGTTATTTTCCAATGAAATGAAATAGAGATGTTTCATTTTTATTTATTTTTCTCAGTTCTTTAAAATGTATAATGAAAATATTTATATGTAAATAATGTATGCTCATACTATTTAACCCAGCTGATGAAAAAGCAAAATAAAAATTTAAATATTTTGAACTATGAAAAAGAATTTAAATGATTTTCTTATATCAACTTATTATCTTATACATTTCAGAGGTAGCTCAACCTTGTTATATTTAACTTTACCTTTAAACTTTTTTTTTTTTTTTTTAGCTTCTAAGATCTACATTTGGATTTAACTTTTATTATACATAACTTTGGAATAGTTGGTAACAAAAAGAAAAACTATTTTAATAAAATATGTAATTAATTCTTTTTATTTATAAACAAGAAATTAAAAAAAAATTATTATTAGTTCTAAGCAAGAAATAAAAAAAATAATCAGAATACAATTAATTTATGAAGGTTTAATATATCCCCCCTAAACAATGACAGTATCATCCAAGAGAGGTAACAATATTCTCATTGCGATGTAACTGTTCTTCAGATAGCCAGTTCAACAGGTAAAAAAAGGTAAATATCATAAATATAATTATGACTAAAAATACTATTTGACTCAAAATGTTGAAAGGATAACACGCAGCACAGAGTAAGTTTCTTATTTCAGCCTAAAAGAAATATGTCACATATATATGACATATTTGTCATAGGTCTAGAGGCCAAATAGTTGTGTCATGTCAAGCAGATTTGGTTATGTACTTTAACAGAAATATCAATATAAGATTCATTATAATAAGATTCATTAATAACTTTGCTTAGTAAAAATTGAGTTTCACTTCTATTTCACTGAATAAAAAGTACATTCTTTACTGAAAAAGAAGTTTGATTAGTAATTTTGCAAAAAAAAAAAAAAAAAACTAAAAAAAAATAAATGAAAAATTCATGACATATAGCCCAGATCACAATAACAAAGTTGAACTGTATGCTATTTCTACCTTGTTTTCAAAACAACTTGAGGTCAATAAAACCAGTAAAACTAATACATGAAATTAGGAATGAGAGAAAGGAATGTCAATAAAATATCATGTCAATATACCAGACATTTCAGAATATGCAGACCTTTTAGAGAAAAATACAAATGAAAATTGACTAGAAATAATTGCAAGATTGATTTATGAAAACATTATAACAAGATAAATGAATGCATGTGAAAATTTAAAAAAAAATGTTATTAATTTTTTTTTGCAAAACGCAAATGTAATTAAAATGATAATTAAGAAAGCTTGAAATTACTCAAGTAAAAAGATAACAAACTGATGGTCCCTTAAAGCTAGATAATACAAAGATAAATATAATTTAAAAAAAATTAAATAAAAAAGATTCAAAATGAAAATTAATTAAAACACAATATGAAGATAAAATCTTGTATAAAAATAATGAATCCTCCAGAATGATCATATGAAAAAACTAAAAAAAAACAACAAAAAAACATTTATATATATATATTGTGGATGAAATAGTTTCTTAATTAAAAAATTAATCACAGAAAAAAAAATAAGGATAATAATTTAAATGAATAAAACAAATATTTAACAAAAATCACATTTAGAAATAGAATGACAGTGATTTAATTTGTGCTTATACCCCTATGCAAGAAACATTAAATACACAATTATCTACATCACAAGAGCACAGTTTCCACAGCAACATATGAAATATATGTAACCTAAATATTTTCTCAGGTATTTAGCAATCAAAATATTTGGTGCCATGAACACACTAAACAATGAGAACAAAAAAAAAAACAACAGACAAATGTCAAGCTGTTACAAACCATTCCCAGAAAACAAAAAGGACATAAGGCTGTCATTAACAAATACTGATTACTGAGCTGACAAGCCAGGTTTAAAACCAATTCAGACCAAAGGGGGAAGGCCACTTTATTTCCATAACAAATTGTGTATTACTTGTTCTTAAAATATAGTTTCAGTGCAAACATTGCAATGATTACATACTACACATTACATATATATTTCTAAGTTCTCATCTAGAACCACTGTTGGTGTTGCAGTCAACTAAGCAGCTTATAATTTACAGAATCACACAAACCATCAAACAATGACTATATGAGAAATACATAAAATACTAAAAACAAACAATTGTTTTATACTGGACAGGAAGACTATAAGCTACCATAAATTTCAACAATTTTTTTTTCTAATTTATTGTAAACTATTGATTCTATTACTATATTAATACCAACAATGGCAATCTAATTTGTGCCAACTTTCTGATAACTTCTTATCAAAGGTTTTGAATAAACATTTATACAATACAGTTATGTTTCAAGCTTCTAAATCATTTTGTTAGAGCAAAAAGTTCTTTTGAAAATACCTTCAGCACTACACAGCAAGACATTTTAAATGCAGTTCTCAAAACAAGCTCTAAAACTTATCCCTTTTTATTAATTTCTGCTAACAAAATTTGTTGAAATTCTAACGAGAATCATGAAAATAGTTCATTCATTTCATACAAATGTACTTTTAAAATCAAATGCCAATCTTTACTAATACATCAGTTGTTGTTTTTATTACTTAACAGAAATATTCTATAAGCTGCTCATGTTTCTAATAGTAATATTTTTTTCCTAAAATAGGTTTGAAGTTGAAATATTCTAAATGTCTGTATAGTGTCAAAATCCAAGTTGCAGGAGTGAAATGTAACTTGCATAGAGTTTGGTCACCAATAGTGCACATGTCATGCCTGTTTGTTTTAACCGGTTTATGTGACAGCCCACATTGAAATGTCATGGAAAGTTAGCCAAAAGTAGAGTGTCAGGTATTGATTTAATAAGTGTCTTGGAAAAGTTAAGCAAATGTCAACATTAATTTAACAACTCTCTCTATTTCCCTTTATTTACATGTAGCATTTAGTTATTAAAAAAAAAAGAACTTGAAATGAACTTAAAATGCTAATTTTGATTATTAATTACTTCTTTTCATGTATTATTTATTTAAAGAACAACAAAATCTTTTCAAATGGTATGGCACATGTGGTTGTGAAGGTGTTGAATAATATCACATAATAATGTTATGTGGGCCTGTGTTAAATACATATCACATAATGATGTTATATGGGTGTGCTAAAAACATGTAAGTGTGTGTAAAATATGTCAAGTCATAGTGTTAGGTGTGTGTTAAAATACATGTTATATGTTGTTTTTTGTCATGTTATGTATATGTGTTAAAAACTTGTCATGTTATATGTGTGTTATAAGAAATTTGAAAAAAAAAAAAAAAGAATAATCTATTAAAATATTTGAACACATTATTAATAAAAATATAAAAATCTTATTCAGCTGGTCACCAAATCTTATAAAGACATTAATGAGATTTATTTATTCTTTCCATAATCAAAAACTAATATTTTTGCTAAGATTGACTTAAGCCAAAATTAATATATTTGCAGAGATGGACTTAAGCCAATCACAAATGTTTAAAACATGATCAAAACATGACCAAAAACTAAATGCAGTTTATTGTATTCCTCCATTTGATGATTACAAAGAAACAGATGTTCAAACTTGGCAGCCTTGAAGCACACTGAAATTAGGTAGATGTGAAGTACCCAGTGAAGCAGGTATCAGGTAAACTGAAAACATATGCCTTTGAAAGTAGACAGAAACTATAGGTACCATAGTTAGAAAAACACAAGGAGAATGCTCACTGCTACAAGTAGAAAAATTTCCTCTTTAAGACCTTATGATCTATTGGGCAGATGATGTAAAGGTCATCTGTTTCAATTGCCCACCGTTACTGAGGGTGTCATATGGCCAGCACAACATTTAACCGCCTTTACTTTTCCACAACTTACTTAAGGTAACCATCAGAGCTGGGTGTCCATAGGATCCCAAAATTAAAAAGTCAGAATTTAATACAAATTTATTTTGCATTGTTCAAATCAAAATTTTAGTCAATTGAAACAGAAATGGAAATGTTAAAACAGAACTGAAATTAAAAAACAAAAAAGATAAACTGAAATAGTAACAAAAAATTATTTTTTTTCTTAAATCTGGAACTGAAAATGAACTGATGTAGTTTTAAATATCAAAAATAAAAAAAGTTTGGAGTTCTTATGTTCAACTTTTTTGTTTAGTTTCTATCTGTATTTGTTTTTAATTATTTTTACTTACCACAATCACTTCTACAAATATTGTTTTTTAGAGCTAGTGCATTTATATCGCTCAATGAAACAAATAAAAACGTATATATTTGTACATGTAGAAAGTTCTGATAATACATAATGATAATCATTCACTGTGCCTGTGTACCAATTTTTTTTTTTAGAAGAACAAAAGAGTTTTTAAAGTAAGTAGATTCTAATAGACAGAAGCTATACCTCTTAGTTTACTTTTCCATTCTAAGCATGACTTTAATTTTGAAACTGCACTTTAAACTTAGCAAATAACATTGTCTGGATAATATAATACACACCCAGCACATTTAGAAGCAGTTTGTTGTTATGTCAATGTAACAGTCTGATGACCACAACAATGAGTTACATGGAGCAATACTGAGCTATAATAATATATTAGAATAAAATATCTGTTTTCTTGAAACAATCACTTGCAATAACATGATGGGAAAGCACTACACAGTCTTTGAATATGTCAGAGTATTGAGCAAGAGTTTGTAAGCTGACAACATGCACATCTCTCATTAAGGGGCCGTGGTGGTATCAGGTCAAGATCTTCATCATCTGGTTCAAGGTCAAGGTTATAGCCATCTTTGATTAATTGTTCTGTAATTTCTTTATGAGCAGCTTTGGGTAATCTTGGCACATCAAATTCATCCTCATCACTAGACCAAAAGAAAGTAAACCACTAATTACTTAATTATGTTTTCTAACATTTCAATTCAAGTCTATGCATAAAGCATCTGATATAATGAGCTATTCACTTAATTTTACAGGAGAAGTAACAGAAAGGGAAATGTCATCAATGCTGGTCATCTTGTATGAATATGAAGAATGAGTAGGATAAATCTCACTGCTCTTAATGAGACAGAAATAAAGAGAGATATAACATAAACTGGGAGATGTTCAAGACAGAATTTAAAAATAAATATAGCACTAATTAAAAAAGAAAAAAAAAAAAGACCTTTCATCTGACATTATAGCTACTAGTGGCTGCTGGTCAGCTGTGTTAGAACTAGAGTTTGTCATGTCTTTCTGTGTTACCCGACTGTTATTTGAAGGTACAGTCAGTCTGAAACAAAAGAAGTAGCTGTTAATGTCTAGTTTTAGGATGAAATTCTTGATTGTAATACATAAGCACAAAGGCTAAAAAAAGGTTACCACTGTTATCATTTGAAAGCTGTTATGTGGTTTTCTTTGTTTAAATTATGTAGCTTTATTTTTTAGAAAATAGATTATCACTCATATAGTTAAAATTGTTTGGTTTTAAGAAAAAAGAGTGGGACCTTTGCAAAGGAATTTTTTTTTAATGTATGAAAATATTGATACTTATTAATGTAGAACATACAAATTCTAATTAAATTAAAGGCATTTTATGACATTTTTTTTTAGCAGTCCCCATTGGGAAAAGCTGCTGTTGCATAGGGGTCTATCAAACATTAAACACACCATTGACGTTGTGTCACAGTCTCGTTTGACATTATTGTGATATGTTTAACTAGGTTTTAGACTGGGAAAAGACACCTGTAACTCCTGATGTATAAACAGGTGTATAAACAGGAAGTAGTATGAATAAAATTGACCTTGAGTTCAGTCAGTCACCTTAAGTCAGTTGAACCAAGTAGTCACTTTAAGTCAGCTGAGCCAGTGAGTAAAGTCAAGTATTTTAGTAGCGACTTAGAGAGTCAAGTTATATCTTTTGGTCCAGTACAGACTTAAGTATTTTGTTAGTTTTTCTCTGGATTTAAAGAGTCAAATAGTGACTGTGAAGTTTATTGTTACCGCTGTGATGCGGATGTTACTCATGTTTTTTTCTGTAACTAATAACTTTGGATGTATTCAATACCGCTGTTTTGCGGATGTATGATGTTTGTGAACACATGTAACTGAGAGACTGCAGTATTATTTTATTTCCAATAAACTTTATATTTTGTCTGCCAAAGATCTAACTCCATTCATTTATTGATGTTCCACCACTCATTCCTTTTTCACGTTGATATAGGAAGTTATTTTTACACACAAACTTGTACGCCTTTCCCCTGAAAATACCCCTTCACAGGCAGTTCTTGTTGCAGGAATAGCCAACAACTTGTTAGCAATTGATTCCCTTGTTGGAAGTTCAAAATCATTATCTTTCCAGAATTGCAATGCATTGAAGTCGGTCAAGAGCAGTGCAAGTTGATGTCTCATGTCATTACTAGTAGCATTAGACAACATCTGAAATAAAGCCTGTCAGTGCATCACATAATTCAGGATCAACATTACTGTTAGGACTGAGCTGTTGCACAGAATAACTGCAATCACCAAAATAGTCTGTGTGCACTTATCTGTGTGCCTTGATACCAACTTGTGAATTGAAGAAAAACTTAATTCTGAATTAACTAAATTCACATTCATAAAAGAAAAATATTTAAACAAAGCTCAATAAAAGTTGAAATTTAGTGCAAAGGCTGAATAATATCTTTTTTTTCCAAGCTGGACAGAAAAGCTGTCTTTAAATCATGCATACTGTCATTGTCTGAACATTGATCTCACAGATTGATCCAAAACTAATTAACATTCACAATACATCAGGGATGTGGGCACATTGCCATGTGACAGTTGCAAAAATTCAATGATGTCACAAAATTTGTCATTCACATTGTTTAGCTGCTAAACTTGGTCTAAATGTTTTTCATCAGAAAGAATGGACTTCACATGATATAAAAAAAAAAAATGACTTTTCCAACAAGTAGTAACATTCTATTTAAGATGGTGTTCTAATTCCTGATTGTTTCCTCTATGCTCAAGGCATCTTACAAATTCTTTTGAAGTCTTGATCATATTGTGAACTAAATCAGCACTAGTGGATTTCAGAGCATTTTAACAGCCAAGTTCAGATTATGATATGCACAGCTAACCAACATCATTGCAATAAGCAGACTTCATATTACTTCCATTATCAGTAACAAATATCAAATTATCACTCTTTATGGTCAAAGGAAAAGATTTTAAAGAATTTCAGTTGTTTTTGCATTTACAGCATCGCCTTTGAAAAATATCTATTAGTGCTCGCTACAAGTGGCTGTGCTAACTACCAGTAATTTCCTTTTCTGTAAGCACCACAAGCTGCTAAAAGTAAAAAGGGTCACCACTCCAATGACATGCCCCTTGTGAAATGGCATGGCAGACATGTTGAACTAGTTCATCACGCCACCAGCAAGGGAAAAAATTTAAATCTCACAGAAGTAACCCGAAGGAGACCAGGTTTGCAACCCATGTTAGCATATCAACTTTTGTCACTAACAGGGGTTTCTACTGAGGTACCAGAGACCAAGAGAACTGGAATTATGTCAGTTATGGTTATGATAGTCTGAGACTCAGTAAACTCAAATAATCCAATACACTTGCTTGTAGACAATAATTGTTAATGTGATGTGAATTGTATTTTAGAGAATTAAGTTTACTTAGGATAATGACAGTTCCTTCAGTTCATATTGAGTAGTTTAAAAATTTGGGTTCAGTTTGTTTGTTAGTGGGGTTCTAGTTTCGTTCAGGTTCATCTCTAATTTTAAACACATTTTAAGTCAATATCTATTTAATTTTCATTTAGAAATACTATTATACATTTTTCCCTCTAAGGCAAAAATGAAACTATTTTGATTACAAGTTTTAAATATATGTATGACATTATGTAATGAAACCTTTAAAAAAATATTTGTTCTTCATTGTATTTATATGTTAAATGCATATATATACTTTCTAAAATAAAAACTTATATGTTAAATGCATATATACTTTCTAAAATAAAAACTAAGGGTTGCTTTAAATTAAATCTGGTGTCTCCAGAATTTGAATTCTATAGATCTTTTCAATTGACTTCTATTGAAGGACCTAAAATATCTAGAATAGTGCTTGTGAATTATCAAAGAGATTTTCAGTCCCATTTCAAAACATTGAAGATTATCAATAAAATTGCAATGTATAAAAAACAATGAAACATGTTTTTGGAAAAAAAAAAAGGTGTTACCGTGACCGTGAAACAAAATGAGATTTTTTTCCTTGCTGGTCAGTAAATGATGCCGTCCTTCTTGCCACATCTCTCTGGCGTTCTGAATTGGAATTAAGTAGATAACAAATTGACTGGACAAATTATAAAATGTCATCAAGTATTTTACAAATACAAACCATTCAAATATCTGCTTTAATAATAAATTTTAATTCTGAAAGCAGGGCCGGTCCTAGCAATTGCGGGGCCCTATGCGAAACTGATTGCGCGGGGCCTAGTCAGTGAGGAAATAAGGATAGTAAGTGAAAATTAAGATTTTGTATAAGAAAAAAATTCGACTTTAATAAGTTAAAAATTACGATCTGCACTTTACGAACCTTGTAACCAATGGCATATTTATATGCCAGTGACTATAAAAGTAAATGAAGTATTGGAACTTCCGATTAAGGTAAAAATTCATCCAATTATTACATTTTATTATATGAAATGAAAGCTGACAACGCATTGTTTCTTTTATCGCACGTGGTATTGGCGTTTTCGCATCGAAAGACACACACTGATGACTATTTTGTCTATTTTCCTGGAGATTATTTTTTTTAGAGATTTCAGGAGATTTTAATAAATTAAGATTTCCAGGAATTTTTCGTATATATTTTGCAATTTAGTAATTACACCTTTAATTAGCGCGGGGCCTATGAAAGCGCGGGGCCCACTGCGACCGCATAGGTTGCAGTGGCCTAAGACCGGCCCTGTCTGAAAGTTTGAATAAGAAAAACATTAGAAAAAAAAAAAACTTGTAAGAAAAAAAACAGCAGAGTTCCTATTTTTCTATTCAACAATGACTGATTGATGATTTAAACTCACTCTTTGTTCTTGCCAAAATGAAATATTGAAAGCATGAATTTAAAGCTAATTTTGTGCTGTTTTTTTAAATGTCAAAATCACTATAAATTTTTTTTTACAACCTAAAATTAAAATTGGGTATTTTTCTGCATTGCACATCTTTATCATTTTTTTAAATACTCATGTACAAATGTCTCTATCAATATTTTAAAATATTAGGGTAATAATCTATATATATAATTCTCAAAGTCGAAAAAAGTTCAAAGTTCAGCCAAGCAACAAGTAAAACGGGAAGATCCCATTGCGCAGCATGGTGTGAATGGAAAATGGTGTATCCAAATCCCCACTATTTTCATTCACAAAGATCCCACGGCACTATTTTGTGAATGAAAGTGGTGTATATAATTCTCTTCTTCGCGATTTGTCATAATATTAAAAGTATTTCCAGATTATTATGTCGCAAGACTCTTGAAACTAGAACGACAATACACAGATAGAGTCTACTCTCAGGTTTGACTTTAGAAGTACTTTAATTAATATCACAAATTATGTTAAAATAAAAATTTCACTGGCTTCCTGTTCATATCCTTCTTCTAGCTTCCTCCTTTTAATCTCACTTCCATTTCCGGATATTTATCTATATATTTCCCGATATTTTTTTTTACTCTACTTTTACTTTTCAAAAGATTTTAATAATTTCCGGAGATTTCCAGGACTTTTTCGTAGGCCTATATTTAATAACATTTCAGGAGATTTCCAGGGGCTCCTGGTAAATCAAGAGGCCGCATGTATAGGTATAAAAATTAGCACGGGTCAAAGAAAGTGGGGGACCCACTGCGGTTGCATATGTTGCAGTGCCTAAGGCCTGCCCTGCAAAATAGCGGTTTATGCTATGCCGCAGGTCGACTAGTTATATATATAAATTTGTTATGTTTCAATTTAGTCTAAAAAAAAAAAAAAAACTAATAGTGTATCTGATCATGTGAATTACAAAGTAGCTTAAATTCAAAAGACCAACTATCAGGATATTCTTGCAAACTATTTTGTAATTTAAAAGAAAAACTATTATAATCAGACGAGTGCCAATAACATAGTAAGCCTACAAGCATATTACCAAACTTGTATATAGTAAGCCTACATGCATATTACATGCTTTTAGCACAGTAAACCAACATACCTATCTTTTTTTGCAGCTCTGATGTCTTCTTCAAAGCAGTGTAACTCTGTTTTATACTTGACTGAACAGGTTTATAACCATTCTGTAATCAAAATTTTGATTTTAAGTTGGCTACAGACTAACAACAAATCTAAGAATACTTTTAGGCAACATTTAAGTTGTCTGAATGATATAGATAGATTTCACTAAAACACTTTTGATATCTAGTATACACTTAGGCAACATTTAAGTTGTCTGAATGATATAGATAGATTTCACTAAAACACTTTTGATATCTAGTATACACTTAGGCAACATTTAAGTTGTCTGAATGATATAGATAGATTTCACTAAAACACATTTGATATCTAGTGCATTGAGGTATGTGCCGTTTTGGCGCTGCCGTTTTGGCGATAGGGACGTTTTGGTGCGAGATATAATTTGACGATAATTTATATAGCACGTAGCTTTTATAACAATGTTTATTTCACTGTACCATAATATTGTATGTATAGTATGAATTCTAACACTGTGAAGCGATTATTTTTTTTTGTAATATAAAGGTTTTGCTTCTTTCATGAATATTGGCCAATAATAAGTCAGATTCCTAAATGGTAATGACATGCTATCTTCTTCCTTTTTTTTTTGTATGTGAGTTCTGCTAATCGTACTGGATGACATTTTTCTATGTCTTTCTAAAAGACATATTTGTTTATTTGAAATTAATACTGAATAAGTACTAGCTAAGTGTCACACTTAAATATAACGAAAAAAGCATATTTAGGCCTACATCTAAAGCTTTATTACGCAGAATGATGACAATAACTCCACACATAGTAAAAATCAAGACACGGAATGTGGTCAGTACAAAATCTAACGTAAATCCACAAATGGGAAAAATAGATAGATACAAATTCACGACACTAAGATACTGTGAAATGATATATTTAGAGGTTCCAATGGGCTGTCAATGCCGGGGGTGAAAGTGGGGATAAGCTCCCACTTTCCAAGAAATGCTCCCATGGCTTGCGTCTCTAAATGCCTCTGACGGTCAAATCCAGCTCCTGGCCTTCACGTGTGATTTTCCAAAAATCCGGCGGAACCTGTTCTTACAAACTGACAGGAGAAGGGGTGAAAGGCGGAACACTGGCGCCTCAAAACCAGTTTTAGCTTCGTGATGATGGGGCACGTCAGCTGAATAACGCAACCCATCTAGGAGAAGGAAAACTCTGACTCCAAACCTCCACTTTTGTGGCGACTCCCCCGTGTGGGTATCGGGGGCTTGGAAATGACCAAGAGTAAATAATAACCCCACTGCCTTTCCACTTGCATTTCATTTCACTAGGACGAATAATAGTGGAGCTTCCCCCCCTCTAGGTGCTTTTTGACGGAGGTCTGGACTGCACTATTCCAGACAGAGGTCTATGTCCCATCAAACTCTACTACTGGATATAAACCCATCATTTAAGTTTTTTTCTGGAACTGGTGAATGTGATAGCGTGAAGGGGCCTGGATCCAGGATGTGACGATTCCACAGGGCATACCCAGGGCACAGTCCACCTTAAGCTTCTCTTTTACAAAATAGTCTCAATCGGAGAGCCCCGTGGATGGCGGAGAATGGACCATTGGCCAACCCCACCTTGTCCCATGGATATTCCAGTTTTTTACAGTTTCAAACCCAGATGTCCTTTTTAGTTCGGTAGTGGAGCAGTTTTTGCCAGGACTGAAAACTCCCTTAAAAAGCGGGGAAAATATATAAAAAGCCTGAGGGAACACCCAGCCTACATCAAATGCCAAGAAAAATTAAGAAAAATTCATACGAGCTCAGACGTCGCCTCGTAAAAGGTCTGCGCATGGCAGTTTCTTCCCGGAAATAAAAAACAGACAAACAGCAAACATTTAAACCTCTTGCAACTCAACATCTTAGGCCTACAAAACAAGATAACAGAACTCCAACACATACTCAAGAAACAAGATATTCACATAGCGATACTACAAGAAACACTACTGCCCAAGAAAAAAAATAAATATTACAGGCTACACACAGTACAGATGCCTCTGCACCAAATGTCAGGGAATTATGACCCTCATTAGAAACGACACCCAAGCAACAGTAAAACATGTACAGAACAATACCGACATAGACATGCAAGAAATACTTCTTTGGAGAGGAGGAACCAAATATACTATCAAAAACTTCTACTGCCCACCATCTTCAACAGCAGAAATAGACATAAAACTACCACACTACACAAGGACAATAATAGCTGGTGACTTTAACGCACACACACCATCCCTAGGCTACCCACACTACAACAAACGTGGCAAAGAAATAGAGGATATAACAAATGCCTCTAACCTCCAACTTCTGCAAAATAAAACATCACCTCCAACATTCCTTCATAGAGCACACAACACAACTAGCAGACCTGACCTAACCTTTATCTCTACAGATATTATCAACTCTTCTAAACTTACAGTTCTTGAAGACATTGGTAGTGACCACAGGCCTATACTCCTCAATATTGGAACACCAGGTAGATACCAACACAGAAAAACAACTAGATGGAACTATAAAAAAGCAAACTGGGCAGCTTTTTCACAAGAGACAGACTCAAGACTATCAAGCATAATCGAGGCAGATGTGAACACAACCTATGCAACTATAGTCTCTAACATCTTAGCAGCAGCAAAAAAACACATTCCTCGAGGTCAAGTCAGAAAATACAAACCTTTTTGGACACCAGAACTGAACAATTTAGTAAAAGAGAGAAACAATGCCAGGAAGACTGTAGAAATAAACCCCACTAGAGAGAACAAGACAATTTACAATAAATTAACAGGTCAAATTAGATACAAAATTAAAATAGAAAAAAAGAAAAACTGGACCACAACATGTGAAAAATTAGACCTAAACAAGGATGGTCGAAAGGCCTGGACCCTTCTGCATCGGCTAGCAGGAAAAAAGCAAATTACTAACCCCCAACCATTAAAAGACACTGATGACTTAATTACAGAAAATCTAAAAAAGGCAGAAACCTTCAACAAATACTTTGCTAGCATAAATAAGACAAAACCAAGAAAACAACTGGACCAGGCTTTTAGCAATATCCTAAAAAGAGAAGAACAAGCTCCAACTGTCAGCTGTCATATCTTTGACGCTCCCTTCACTCTATATGAGCTCAAAACTGCCCAAAAAAAACTTAGGTTAAGAAAATCCCCTGGACCAGATAAAATAACAAATGAAATGATCCGGGGACTAGGATGGCAGGCCCAAAACTGCATACTCAATCTTATCAACTATACATGGAGAACAGGAGACATACCACAGGAATGGAGAAACGCAAACATAATACCCATCCTCAAGAAAAATAAGCCACCAGGAGACCCTAAAAGCTATAGACCAATATCTTTAACATCAAACATTGGCAAAATGGCAGAAAAAATGATTAATAACAGACTTTATTGGTGGCTAGAAAGCACTTGCTCACTCCACAACGCACAAGCTGGCTTCAGGAAAGCAAGTAGAACAGAAGACCACCTCTTTCGCTTTATCCAGGACACAATAGAAGGGTTCCACGAAAACAAACACACTACAGCAGTATTTATAGATTTGCAACAAGCCTATGATAGAGTGTGGAGAAAAGGTCTATTTTTGAAGATGAAAAAAATGGGCATCCATGGAAAAATGTACAGCTGGATCAGGGCTTTCCTAAAAAACAGAACCATCCAAACCCGATTTGAAGGCGCCATCTCTAGTAAAAAAAGTTTGGAAGAAGGCCTACCGCAAGGTTCAGCCCTTAGCTGTACACTCTTTCTAATCTTCATGAATGACCTCCCAGACCTCATTTCAGTCAATAAGGCACTTTACGCAGATGATCTCCTAATTTGGACAACAGAGAAATATCCAGTGCTGACTAGATCCAAATTAAACAGAGCCCTCACAACTATCTCCACGTTTTCAAAATTATGGAAAATGGAAATAAACAAAGAAAAGTCAGTTTATTCAATCTTTAGCCACAGTAACAAAATAGCAAAAAGAAACTACATCCTAAAAATAGACTCACAGCCAATAAATAAAGAAGAAAATCCAACTTATCTTGGTGTAAAATTAGACCAAAGACTGTCTCTAAAACACTTTATGGCTGATTTAAAAGAAAAGGCATCTCAGAGACTAAACATAATGAAACACCTAGCAGGAACATCCTGGGGAGCTGAAAAGAAAACCTTAAGACAGTTATACACTGGATATGTCAGATCTGTCATGGATAACTGCCTCTCCATACAAGTAGCTGCCAACAAAACCTATCAGTCAGCTTTGGACGCAGTCCAAAACCAAGCCTTGCGTCTGGTCAGTGGAGGTATGAGAACCACTCCCACAGCTGCCTGTGAAATAGACTCAAATATTGAACCTCTTAAGTTAAGGCGCAACAGAGCAGCTTTAGAAGCCATTGAGAGATACAGAAGGTTGGAGGATGACCATCCAAATAAATTATTAACACAGAGAAATAGGAAAAACAATAAAAAAAAGCAAAGAACACTGATTCAAATTACTGACGAACTAGCCTTAAAACACCATCTACCCAATAACAGAGAAAAAATCACCAGATTCCCAAACATAACTCCTGGACTTAACTATAAACATCCAACAATTAAAACACATCTAATAAATAATACTCTGACAAAAGAATCAAATCCACTGGAGCTCAAAGTAGGCACGCTTGAAACAATTGAAAGCTATCCAAAAACAACCATCCATATATACACAGACGGATCAGCCTTCAAAGCCACCATCAATGCCGGTCTTGGTGCCTTCCTGGTCTTCCCCAAAAACATACACTTTGAAATAAGTGCACCCTGTGGCGACTACTGCTCAAACTTCCAAGCTGAAATTGAGGCAATTACCATAGCCTTGCAGACAGTCGAAAATAAATTACATGAAGGAATACAAGCACCATCAGATATTGTTGTCTTTACAGACTCACAATCCACTCTTCAAGCACTTAACAGCAGCACCACAAAAAGCCCAAGAGAGTTGACAACACTAAAAATGATAATACACCAGATGATGACCAATTTAAACATCAACATCATATTACAGTGGATCCCTGGACACATTGGTGTCATGGGAAATGAAAGGGCAGATAAGCTCTCAAAGGCAGGATCAACTATGGAACAACCAGATAGACCTGTCAACTACCTCACCCTAAGGTCAATGCTAATCAACAACTACAAAGAGGAGTGGCTTAACCAATGGGCTACAGGAAACACAGGCAGAGCCATGTACAAAGAAATGAACATGCCTAACAAACTGGACAGTATTAACTTCCTCCCCCGCAAAGAGCAATGTACAATCTTCCAACTAAGAACAGGACATACACCACATTTAAATTATCATCTCAATAAAATAAATCCCACACAACTCCCACTTTGTAGACACTGCTCCCACCCTTATGAAACTGTAAACCATATCCTTTTTGAATGCCCCCTCCTAATCCACCTTAGGCAGACCCTACTACCACTACAGCCCAACATAACCAACACCCTTTATGGCAGTGCTGAGCAACTGAAAAAAACAGCACAGTATTTTTCCTTGGCACAGTCTGCAAAAGAGCTGACAGCTCAGCAGTAAAAAGCTGGTTAAAAGAAGAAGAAGAAGAAGAAGAATATATTTAGAGAAATTTGGTAGGGGTGATTTGGGTGACACATCTCGCATTGACGCAGGTATAGTTAAACAAATGAAGATGAGACTAGTACCAAGCACTGGTCGTTGGCGTCATGCGCCTGACGATTATCTACTTGGGACTGGTCATTACCCGTGACACCTATCCCCCCCTTCTCCTCCCGCTGAGATTTCACTCCTTGTGTATACTCTTTCGTGCATCCTTTCCCGCTCTCATGCGTAAGTCATTACATAAACCAATGTTAATGTAAACAAATAATTGCTTCACTTTTTGTCTATCATTGTTTCATTTTGTTTTTAATTTTAAAGTAATATCTTAAAAAAACACTTTTATTTTGAAAATAAAAGTGTGCCTTCATGTGTGCCTCTTAATAAACACACATACACAAGCCAAAATGCTTATTAAAGAAAATGATGTGAAACACAAACACACATTTCAATTTAGTAAATGATAAGTCACATTGATTAATGGACTTGTTATAGCTCAAATAAAAAAAGGTTTTAGGAACAGATATAAAAATAATTGCTCAAATAACATATAACAATGTATGAAAGCTACTAATTATTTTCGCTTAAATATGTGTTTAAAAATGTATAACAAACAGCTTTTTTACTATTTTATACAGAGACAAACAAAATGTATATTCTTCCCCCCCCCCCGCTCCAACGAAAAAAGTCTTGATAACTTAATAAATTTGACTAGAAATTATGTCTTAACACAAACACTCATGCAAAACATAGATATGAATAATTCTTTTTTTAAGAAATAATATAATAAACGTACATAATCTACTTCGCGCCAAAACGACCTTCGTGCCAAAATGGCATCGCCAAAACGTCCTGCTTCGAGTGCATTGCAATGCCAAAGAGAACTTAGTATGCTTTTCATTAACATGCAAGACATTCATGTACATTTTGTTTGTAAAAATTAGCAAATCATTCATAAAAATTGGCACATAGTACTTCATAGTAGTAAAAATAAGTACTTTTTTATCATTCTTATAAATTGTCACAGTTAGTAAAAAAAAAGGTTATAATTCCTATAAATTGTCACATTTTAGTAAAAATAACTGTTAATTGGCTTTTTTTTTTTGTGATTTTTTTTTTGTGTGCGCAATATCATGTGTACAGTTAAAAGTAATAGAAAAATATATCAAAGGTTTAATTAATGGTACAAACAAATCTTTATTATATGTAGTGTCTGACTGAAATAGGTATTAGATAACTCCTGCATTCTACAAAGTGACATATTTCCAATAACAATATATTATATAGTAACACTGTATTAAATTTAAAAAATATAAATCTATTACTATTTTAAAAACTAAATGTCTCTGGATAAAACAAATTACACGTGATCTGTATTTTTAAATATGAATTCCCAATTAGAAACTTGATTCCAGTTTTCTTTGATTCCAGGTATCTAGTTTTCTTTACTAATAAAAAACAATAACACATTAGACTAAATCTAGTCTGGGTCATAAGTTTAGAGCAACGGTTCTCAAACTGTGGTCTGAACACCCACAGGGGTCCTCAAGAGGACCATCAGGGTCCGCAGAAAGTAAAAAATTGAATATAGTTAAAAAAAACTTCTTCCCTAAAAGTCAGTTTATCTGATCAGATTTTGAATATTAACCCCTCACTACTATTTAATGTCTATTACATATGATGAACTAATCCATAGATTTAAAAACATTTTTTATTCTGTACTGGCTTGAACTCTTTTGCATATGGACAAACTTAGATACCAATCACAGATAAATCCATTGTAATAAAAGAGAAGCTTAGTGAAGTATCGGTTATCTACAAATGAGGAACTTAAACCAATGTTTGAACATGAATATCCCAAATTCTACATTATGGGTCATTGTACAGAAGTTGATTGTTTTCCCATCTTCTTATTAGGTACAACATGAATTCATTGCAGTAATGAACCTCATCACAAATAAAAGATATTACCATAAATTTTTGCTAGCTGAGATTTTCAGTTGCTAACATACATCTTCTAGGACATAAGGAGGGTAGGTCCAGGGCTAATGAGAGCCTTTGTGTAAATATGGGGTGTACCATAATATTTGTTTGTCATATCAATGATATAAATGAACGCTCTTTATCACTATATCAATTACACTTTAGAACTAACGCTATTTTAATGTTGAAAATTCATATCAAAGGGATGTAACTCAAGGCCAGGGTATGGACTTTTCTTTAATTTATTTTCTATACAATTTTCTTACTTAATTTTGTTTTCGTCTAAGATGTTAAACAAAGTGTGATTTTAATGGGTAAACTAAAAAGAAAGGGAATATCACTAAACATAGTGCTAATGGACATAGTATATATATAACAAAAAAATTTTTATGAGTGCCACAATCCTGTTATCTTTTATTCTGTCTCTCCTTGGCACCCTAATTATTGATTGACCAGCTTAGGCAGGTACCAAGCATGGTATCATCAACACAGTATCGGAAAAAACATCTAGCGAGAGGTACATTTATTCATCCATCAGGTACTGAATTGGTAACAATCACTGAGTGGAATGAGTGGGCTATGCGGCTGTCATGCAGCTGTAGTTTTTTTCTTTGGGTCAAGTACATCTAGGTAGGCCACAGTAAGAGTGTAATTGCTTATAATTGATCCTTATCATTTATGGAAATTTGTTGTGATTACAAGGACTTTTTTTCTCATATATAGACAACACAACACAGTATATAGATCTATGGTCCTTGGTGAAGTCTGTGGCATTAGGGTTTAGCAGAGAAGGGAGCAATTGACTAATTAAGAGAGGAAGAATAATACTAAGACTAATCTGTCAGTCTTAAGTTGGTGTAAAAAGAAATTAATATTAAAAAAAGAAAATTGAAGACAATATTATTTTTAAATACAATATGAATAACATGATGTGTTCGTTAATGTACTGAGAGTGTCTGTTACAAAACGGACAATGGTGTTAGTTAGTGTTATTATTCATTATTATTGTTATATCTAGATCTAGTCCTAGTGCTGGACCTCATTGAGTTGATTTTCAACATCATATTTTATTGTAACTATGTAAGCGTAGGGTGAGAAATATATATTTTTATTGACTAGTGCCAATGGATGACGAGTAAATTATAGAGTTTTTTCCTAGGACTAGGACTGGCTAGCCGCTAGGAGAACATTCAATCATCAATGTGATTCAAACATAAAATTTGAGGCGGCAGCACTTATGACTTAACTAGGTACCAGTACTTTGACAAACCTTTCTCTACTGACCTATAAACTGCTAACTAGCAGCTATATAGTTTTTAAACAGAATGGCTAGACTTCCAAACCCATGGTGCTAGTTGATTGATTGATGTTTTTACATTTGCTTCATTTTTTAAAAACCCTTAAGTGCTAATCTTAAAAGAGGATTCCTAAGGTTTTGAATGATACCATATTGTCAATAAATAAAAATCATGTTTATTTAGAAAATTTAAAGTAAAGTCATAGGTAAGAATGATTTTGTATTTAATATCATTTTTAAGCAAGCTTGGTAATTTTTTTAGAATTTAGACCTAGATTTAAGCTTAAAGTTTGTTATTTCATCATTTTTTATTGAAATTTTGTCCCCCAAAATTAAAAAAACCTTCCCCAACATGTTATAAATGATGCCAAATTAGGCTATTTTTCGAAATGGTTAAGTAGAATAATTATAACTAACATAACAATCTATGTCGTCTATGACTATAGTATTAAACATTAAAATCAATAATTCTATTAAAGAGTTGTGTTAGAAATCTTTTTTTTCTATACTTAGGTACACAAAATATAAAAGTAAATCAGATTATATTTTATTAAGTTAAAATTGGGCCCATCCTGACAATGTTTAATGAAGTCACTCTATGATGCAACGACGCATGGCGCCAGACATTAGTAATTCATGTTGATAATATGAAGTATAAATGATTTTTATGCATTGTTTAACAGCTTATCTTTGATCAAACTAGTGGAGAGAATGCTATCAAGGTGTTATTTTACATTATATTTAAAAATATTATAAAGCTGGGGAAGTTTCTACCAAACGGCATTCTAGAAAAAGGGTCGAAGTCAATTTTCAAACAATTGAATTAGCTGACGAAGCTGTGAATCAATGTTAGCTGCATGTGAGGTGAAATAATCAAATTAAAAACCATATAATAGGGTGGATGTGTTCCAAATTTTAAGCTTCTATCTATTACGGTTATAAAGTTATGATGAGATAAAGACGAAAATTCATTTTTTCATCACAGTTTTTTGGATATTTAAATTTATTTTCTATAGTCCATTTTTCAACACATAAAACTGCATAACTTTGCTCCTATATAACATAGAAAGATAAATTTGGTATCATTGTAATCCTCTCAGCAAGCTCTACATAACTAGATAGTTTCTGTTGTTATATAATAATACGTTATACTTATAAAATACTATATTAATAATACATAGACATAGACTAGTAGTAGTATCATAGACTATGAAAAGTATGATAGACATAATAGTCATAGATGATTATCATTAGATCTATATTTTGAATTTTTTGTTAAAGTATTTAAGACATAACTTCAAACTTGTTCAGAAGATGAAAATTTCCATATTATAAGTAGATCTAGATCTATAGCTAAAATAACTTACGTGTGTTTTTTGTTCACTACTTTGAGTTAAACCTTCTTGTTCTTCTTCCATTTTTTAACAATAAAAATGAATAAAAAATTGTAAATATTTTCAATTAAATTAAAGCATTCTTAGCTGAGTTTTCGATAGTTATTGACATTTATTCTGCAAAGTTGATAGATTCTACAGACTAGAGATATAATAGTATATTTTTATAGATCTAGATCTATAGAGAGATCTATCTACTTATGACAATTTTATTAAACCTAAATAAAAGTAAATTATTCTTGTCTCCAAAACCGGAAGTTTTGTTACCCGAATTCCTACTTTTTAACATTCATCAGAGTTGTTTTTCCTAGGTTTTATAAAAGCTAGAATTAAATTCCGAAAAAAGCATGACATTCTAGAATACAATCTAGACCCTAGATCTAGAATCTAGATATTGAGTCTATTAGGATCTGTCATTTAAACAAATCATTAAAATGCTACAATCTATAAATATAAAATTGGGCTGACTAATCTAGATCTAGACTATAGATTAGATATCGATCTAGGTGTTGGTTTATCAACTTTGAACTTAGAAATAAAATTTAAAATAAAAATCAAGACAAATTCGTCTTGAGTTTGACTCAGTTTGAGTCTTTAACTTTAACTTTAAGTCTCACTTGACTAATTTATTAAGTATTAAGTTTAATTAAGTCGTGACACTGACAAGTCTAAAAAAAAGACTCAGTCACAAGTCACAGTGACAGCTAGCAGATTTACTCACTCAGACTCACTGAGTGAGCAGTAGTGACACTGTAGTCTACGTAGTCTATTCTACTTCTAGATCTAAGAGTAAGACTAAGTCTAAGACTACTGTCTACTGTAGTGTTACTGTTAAGTGTAGTCCAGTTTCTACTCTAGTCAGTGGAGTCCTAGACTTATCATACTATGATACTAATACTAGACTTTAGTAATACTCTAATTTTAATAGTAATATAATAATTTTAATACTAGAGTCTAGATCTAATACTATTCTAGATTTCTAAATAGATCAGAAGTTTAAACTTAATTCTTAAAGTTGTGATTGAAAATATAAAGATCTAGTCTAGTCAGTCAAGACCTAAATCTAATCTAAATAAATATATATCTACTAGATCTATTAAAATTAAATATGATATAAATCAATTTAAATAGATCTATCTAAATATTGTGTATTAGTTTCTAGATCTTGAGTCTCTAAATAAACAAGATTGAAGATGTCAACAAGTTTAACTCCATTTGTCTACTGGGGCCAAACAAATGCAGCCATTTCTCTTAAAGTTGACTTAAGAAATGTTGAGGTGCATAAATTATGATAGATCCATTATCATTACATACATCCATTTTTTTTTCTTACAAAGCTTTTAATCAGCTTACTCTGTCTGTCAGGTAAAAATTTTGTACACGCTACTTCTCCCACACCTTATCTCGGATTAAGCTGAAATTTTGCACAATTATTTCTTTGACCTAACAACACAAGAGTCGAATTTTAAAAATTAACAAAATAATTAATTATTTAATTAACTTTTAGTTATTTATTTTGTTTGGTATCTTGAACAAAGAAAAGAAATTGTACTTGACAGATGGGATGGTATAAGTTGAATTAGTCCCCTTGAGGAATCTTTAGCGCTGAGTGAACATTTTTTTTTATTCATTTAAGAAATGATCATGTCAACATGAAAAAAAAATCAAAACCACATGAGTGTAGCAATATTGAGATTTTGATATTCAAGACCTAAAACCCCCCAAGAGAAAGAAATGCTTCACACTTTGATCTGATCCAGTTATTAAATTCCATATAAAGTAAATGTAATGCTAGTCTTTTTTTTTGTGTGCAGTAGATCTATTTTAGTCTACTGTAGTTCTGATACTTCTCTTCATGACTCTTCTTTAGATCTACTAAAAAACTATCAAGATGTAGAATGTAGTAGGTCTATAGATCTAAATTGCATTTGGCATTTGCCACCCAGAAGTTAAACTCAAGTATACACCCACACACAACCACACTTGCCTCACCAACTATCTTAAGAGGACAAACACAACATGAAACAGCTCAGCTTTTTATTAGACAAGAGCCTTGCCTTTTTGTATATCTCTCAACAGAACAACAATTGACATAAATCATTTAAATTTTGAAGCGTCTATTAGTAGGCAGTAGTTAAGCTATACACTTCATTACATTACTCTCAATAATAAGCAGAGGTTTATCTCAATATTTGTATATATATAAATATATATTTATTTATTTATATATGTGTATATAATATATGTGTATATAATATAATATATATATATATATATATAATACATACAAGATTAAATGTAGAATATCAATATCAAACTTTTTTTTACCCAGATATATTTATATTAATTTCACAGTCTCGCAGCTTCATGGTGTAATCAATCTTACTTCTGTTTTATTTTCAGAATGTTGAGGTTTCTCTTACTGAAGAAAATTTAGATTTTAGTGCTCAAGGACTAGGAGTCAAAGGTGTAAATTTATACAATTTTCATATAGATTTTTATCTTCCTGTTGATCCTAAGGTTTGTAATTTTGTTTTTATTGACGTTTTTATAACTACCACAAAGTAGTTTGCTAATAATTTAATAAGACTGCTTCTAAACAATTGTTACAGTACTTGTATAAGTCTTATAACCTGATCATGGTGTGACGTTAGGGCAAAACTATTAACATCATAATTCATTGGCCATCACTTGTAGTCCACTACCCTACTGGATGCATAAAGGATTAGCTCTAATGATTTACAATATTTATGCATCTTCTCTTCTGTTTCCATTTCCTTTAATAACTTTGATCCTGTACCTTGTGCTGTAAGAAACATTTTTCAAATCTGCTGAAGCCATTGTTTTATTCATACAGGTATTAACTCATTTTTTTTTCATGACCCTGTTAATGATAATCAACCCACATTTATGACCTGTTTAGAAATATTGCAAAATATGTGTTTCATGTTCAAAATGTTCAGAAATGTGTATCTCTTTTCTAAATGTGTACTTACAATTACCATATTATAATTGAGTGTGAATATGATTCTGATATAAGATTTAATGACTTTTCATCCAAGCTTAGCTAGGGGCATGTAAATTGGTAAAGAACAAACAGAAATCCTATTGAAAGAATTTAATATTTTAATAATCCAAATTGAAATCCTAGAATTGATGAACACACAAAATGCTAGGTTAGAATGCACAAAAACCAAACCACAGAAATAAATTAAATGTCGAGCTTAAAACCATCTGAGTTTATAAAGTAAAGACTTTCCATACTTTCTTCAGTATTCTTATTTAGTTTATATATTATCTTCCCTGAGCTTGTTCTAGCTATAGAGTAGTTTTGAATTTAAATCTGAAGATAACCAACATGTTTATGAATAACCTTAACAAGTTTATTTTTATTACCTGAAACTTGAATATTCGTCATAAAATTGTAACTAATGTTATTTTCGGTTAAAGTAAATTAAAATAATAGGAGTGATAAATTGACATATGTGTTTTATAATTATATATATATATTTCAAAATTTTCTTTCAGAAAAGCAGATATAGAAAAACTGACATAGCTGTAGAATTTCAGATAGAGAAATCTGTTGCTGAAACATGGCCTCGTTTGACAGCTGAAAAGCTCAAGCTACCTTGGCTGAAAATAGACTTTGATAAGTTTCCTTCTGATGATTCTGAAGAGCAAAGTGATGATGATGTATCATCAATGGTTAGTTTCATTCCATGGTAGACTAGCACTGTAATACTGCAACACTTTTTATATTAATCCCAGAGATTTTTTTCTGCCACTATCTTATCTTATCTTATAAATGAGACATTCCATCAAGAGAAGATTATTTCAGCCTAGGTGAATTCATGTGTTAATCTTCTCATGCATGTTAAACTCTGCTAAGTCATTCTCTTTACTCGCTGCTATAGTATACCTGTTCTCTTGATGACACTAGGAAAGAAGGAGCACTTGTATGAATTTGTCTTAGAATTTGGAATAAGAATTTTGTCCTTATCTTCGTGTCATACTTATTATTGCACAATTGTGTTGTTTTGTTCTGCTAAGTTGAATATTGGACAAATAAATTCAAATTTTGCTGACCAATATTTTCATATATTTTCTTAAATTTGAAAATATGATAATAAATTATTAGATTCTATCCCAGAGTTGATAATGTAGTCTACTTATCAGTGACTGATTGTAAAGTATAAGTTTTGTAGGTAATCTAGTCAGATGTTCACACTGCTTGCTCCATTAAACCATAAAATATAGAATGAGTTCTAGTTGAAAAAAGGATTTTGCTAGCCACATTCCTATTTTTATATATGGTTTTCACTATAGCAAGGATTAATACAAAGTTACTACTTTAAAATAGTCTAACTCAAATATGTTTTATTAACTAAATAATAATGTGTCTGTGTAATAAAAATATGTTATTTGTAGACCTATAAATAATGTAAAGACATTGAAATTGAAGCCTCAGGATTTTCTCTATATCTATATTATATTGGATTTATATTTCAACTATTAATTTATTAAATAATTGCAATAATTAATGGTCATGTTGTTCTGATTCAATAACAAAAAAAAAACAACATGCTTTTAAAGTTCTCTTTTTTGTGTATTTGCTTGCACGAAATTGCTGCTTAATTCTTTTTGCATGCATGCCTCTCAATCAGAACCCACATTTCTCAAATTCATCTTTGAGTGCTCCTCATTGTAAATCTTGGCTGGGGCATGTCTGACAGTATGTTTTTTTTTTGTAAGTTAAATGAAAAAAAAAACATTCATAAGAAATATATTTAGAGAAAAAAAAAAGGTCTTAGTGTTAATATACTTTCAACTCTCCATACAGAATATGAAGCAGACAAATGAAGAGATGTTGAACAAATTAACAGCGGAATTATCTAGCACTGATCCAATGGGTAAGTTTTGGTGTAGTCATGATAATTTTAATTTATAATTTTCTTAAGTTTGTGGAATCTCTATTATTTAGAAAGAAAAATTGTCAGTATTTAGGGGATTTCATACTTAAGAGGGCACAGTGCTTTGATTGATTTCAGTGACTACACAAAGAGTGACTGTGTGAATCTTGTAATGTTCGGTTTACATTTATTAATTGTCTAATTACTTATATCTTTGAAAGATCACAAATTCAAGCTACTGAACGTCATATTAGTATAATCTAGTCTAGTATGTAAAAATAATAGGAATGTCTTTTAACATTTTATCAAAGTTGTACATTTTCAGTTCTATCCATGGATGCAAGATCGCCGGCAAAATCAAAGTAAAAAAAAAAGCTTGCCGGCAAACGCCAGTCCGACTGATTGCCGGCTTGGTATTGGACTTTTTTTTCATTTGCGATAACGTTTTGGTCTTCAAACTGAAAAATTAATAAGTCGAATTCAAAGAAAGACTGGAAGTTACATTTCTTAAGTTACGGCGCATGCGCTTATTTCCGTACTTTCACTTTATGTCAAAAATATAAACAAAAGTTAGAAACAAATCCGTAACTTCAAGGCGCCGGCATGCGACGCTTAAGTTAGTAAGTAGATCTAATTCTAGTAAGTTTGATCTGCCGGCATAACATCTAAAAAATGAAACCAGACCGAATGTGTAGGCTACACCCCTCCGGGCCCTCCCACACCTAAAATCTTCTTGTAACAGTAAGACTCAAGTAAGAGTGACATCGCGTGGAAAGTCTGTAATCATCTATGCTAGTAGACAATAGACTAGATGACTAGTAGAATACCGGTATCTAGAGTTAGATCTAATTTAGATCTAGTGAATATAATTTGCCCTTAACCTGAGAACTCCATGAATTTTAGTCAATTTAATGTTCTCGATACATCTTACGTCTAGATACTCTAGAAATACGATAGATTCTACATTTATCTTATTTATGCTAAATCACTAGAATCCAGTGATGATAATTCGCGCACAGCCGTGAAAAGTCCGCAAATTTAAGAGACTTAAATTAGATCTATAATAGAGTCTAGATTTTGATTTACGGCAGAGTCAGTGAAGATAATTCGCACACAGCTGCGATAAATCCGCGAATTTAGTGACTTAGATCTAGATTCGACTCTAGATTTACGTTAGAGTTAGTGAAGATAATTCGCGCACACAGCCGCGATAAAGTCAGCGAATTTAGTGACTTAAATCACTAGAATCTAGTAAGATAATTACTAACCCAGTGAAGCCGTAAAAAGTCAGTGAATTTTAGTGATTTAGAATTAGAATCTATAGAGTCTATTATAGATTCTAAATCTAAGAGATTCAGTGAAGATAATTTGCACACAGCCGTGAAAAGTTAGTGAATTTTAGTGACTTAGATCCAGTGTCTACTGTAGATTTAGTGAAAATATTTCACACACAGCTGTGAAAAGTCTATAAAATTAAAGTTATTTTTTCGGTCGTTAAAGCAATGGTAACTACACAGATCTAGTTAAAAAAGAAATTCTGCTTGAAATAAAAAAACGCAAATAGGTCTAATCCCCCCGCCCCTCTCACATAAAAAGCCATTATTTAGTAAGCAAATGTGAATTAAACATATAAATAGGTTTATACATTACAGGCTCTGTTTATGAGGAGGATTTAAGTTCAGTTAATACAAGAATAAAACGTTACCTCAAATGCCCACCATGACTCTTAGTATCTATGACAAAAACGAACAGGACAGGGACACACATAATATATGTAATATCATATAGTTCATCCTTTAAAAGAAAACCTCTTAAAATCTCCTAAATTTTGTCATGGAAAAGTGCTACTATATAAATATATATATAACTAAATGTTTTATTTATGTCGTGAAGAAAGAGGCATCATGCTTGCGGGTTTTTTGGGGTTGCTGACCCCCCCCCCCCCTCTGCAGGCAAAATGGGGTTCCGTTGCTTGCATCCATGGTTCTATCACACACCTTAGTTATATAATTATAGATGATTATCGCTTGGTAAAAAAATGTTTGAATTTTGACTTTTTTTGTTAGGTTCTTGTTGTTTTGTTCTTTTGATACATTTCAAATATAATCAGGTGCTGACAGTAGCTCAAAGACTTTCATTTCATCTGTAAATGAGATTAGTTTTAATTTTTTTAAAAAATATTTGTTTCATTATTCAATTCCATTTGTTGCTACACTGGTTCTTGTTCAACTTCTCATTGTGTAATGTAGTTGTTATTATTGATGTTTTCCTTTAAATATAATTTTTAAATAAAATAACATCAGTGTTAAAATCAATAAAATCAAAGTAAAGATAATGAAATAAAAAATGTTGTTATCCAAACGATACTCATAAAAATAAAGAATTATCTTAAATATTTTTTTCTTTTTTTTCCCCCCAGATATCCCGTCTCCAAAACTGACTTACTTGTTCACATATAATTTAATACAGTTTGTGGGCTATGCTTATGTTTTTGTTTCTCTACTGTATCATTATTTCAAGTCAGATGAAAGTAAGTACATTTCTTGGCAACTATCATTATGTAATTTAGTTTCTGATGTTAGCCTACTTATTAACTCTATAAAAAATTTACACTTTCCCAAGACGTTGTTTTGCAAATTTTGAATACAAAAATTAAATTACTTGTATTTAACGTTGTAACACATTACATCTATATGCATGATGCAGTTGTTTCTATTTTCCTTGTAAAGTTTCCCTTTCAGACCTTGCAATGTATAGGGAAGATGATGTTAAGGTCATCTGTTTCTTTACCCAACTAAAATCAGGTGCCCATTACAGCTTCTTTTTAATGGCCAAAGTTTTTAACAGAAAAATGTAAAGGAATTGGGGGACATAATACTATCCACATTTATATAGTAGAACCAACATAATCAGAATTTGCTTTTGTCTAACAACTGAACAGACCAAACATTTATTTTGTATTTTTTATTATTCTGTCATGAGAGTAAAGTGAGTATTTTAACAATTAAACTGTAATAGTTATATAAAAAGTGTTAAACAATTTCATACATTTTACAGGATGTGTTTTTTTATAATGTAAGAGAAAACATTTAGATAATAGAGAAATACAAGTAAAATATATTGTCAATCATAACTCTTTATTATCTACCAACAACTGCAGCAGCCAAGCAAGCAGCATTTGAAGAAGTTGGAACTCAAATGATGTTTTGTCAAGCATTATCTTGTATGGAAATTGTGCACACTATTTTTAAATTAGTACATTCCCAGGTTTTAACAACCATTTTTCAGGTAATACTTTTACTAGACATTCTGATTTGTCTAGTGAGTTATACAGTTTGGTTTTATATTTTATTTTTGAAATGTTTTGCTAAAACATATTCTCCAGGGTTAAAAAAAAGTTAAGCTCTTTAATTTTATTTCAAAAAAAAAAAAAAGCCAATATAAATAAGTGTTCAAAATGTATTAAAAAAAAATTGGACATGAAGTAATCACATCAGAGAATTAAGTTTGTTCACTACGAATCGAGTTACTGGAACTTGTTGATAAACAATTGTTATATCACTTTAATTTGTGTAATTAAAGCAATTAAACAATTGAATCCTGATATTGAATGTTGAGTTGTAAGCCCATTTTTAAAGAAGAAATATTTGAAATACACTGAATGTCCAATAATTGCAGAAATTCTTTTTAAAGAATAATATTATGTTTCAAATATCATCTCATTTGTTCAACTACCTAGCTTGTTCATTCAAATTATACATTTTACAAAGTAAAGTCTTCTTAATATTGACTAATAGATATTTTTTTTTTAAAATTACAATGTGTGAATTAACACCAAAATGCTCACATTATTAGTATACCGAATAAAGGAAGAACCCTGGTCTCCCTGCACTTTGAAGACCATTATCAAATTCTGAATTGTAGATTAGGGATTTAGTTTAGAGAAATATCAATAAATAGCATATGTATATTATAGAAGCTAATTATTACCAACTGTTTGATTTTTCATAAAAGTATGTTCTCTCCCTGCCATCACACTTAAAAGGTTAGATTTGGTTGGGCCGGGGGGGGGGGGGGAAGATTTTTTACTACTTTCTGCACACTCTTTTGGTTCAAGAAAAGAGGGGGTGATTATTAACATATCATTAATGATTTATTGATACCAAATGTGAAATTATCCACAAAATCCTCCCCATCCCTCCAGTCAGTTGATGGAAGGGCTAGCAATTTCATCTCCTCTCTCTCCCCTTTTCTCAGAGGGTCCACCTCATGTATAAAGAGTATTTCAAATTCATTGATGGAAAGAGTTTGTTACAGTTCTTGTCTCACACTCTAACCCCCAATAAACTGAAAATAACTCTAGCTGCTTACAGACTTGCCTCATAAATCTTCAGAACTTGTTTCTTTTAGGCTTTACAAAACTGAATCCATCTGTTGGAAGCATCATTTTTAATCAGAATACAAATTTACTTTCAACACCATTTTCATTTTTAAGCAACTATGTAATTTTTTTTTTATCAAAACACCAAGTACCTTGTATTTGTCAAGCTCTTCATTGAACTTGTACATTTGTTTATGTGGTTAAGAAAACAAAAGTGATAACTGTGATACAATGTTATACATGCTGTCAACATTGAATAATATCATATTAAAAATCAACAAGTATTTGATTTCAAAATAATGTAGTTTACTAGTATCCTGTCTGTTCTATTTGTAGGTAAATGGTCATATTTCGATTCTGTTCTTTAAAAGAAAAAAAGTTGTCATCAGTAGTATGTATGAATTCAAAAAATGTAGTTTACTAATAGCCTTTCTTTTCTTTCTCTAGGTAACTGGTCGTAATTTTATTCTGTTCATGCTAATACTTCAAGAGCCAAGACTTCAGATATCCCCTCTTTGTTGGTATCTGTTTTTAACTTGGTCTTGTATAGAAATCATCAGGTAATCCCCTTTTTTCTGCCACTGAAAGACTTAGATAAGAAAAATATTTTTTTTTTCAAATTCTATTCATAAAACAATTCTTTTTTTTTTTAAATATATTTTCTTAACTAAAAAGAAAACAGTTATGAGAAGAGTTTGTTTTTTTAAATCTCACATCATCTAATTCCCATTCAGACACATAATGAAAAAAAAAAGTGTTTGAATTTCTTCTCTCATTTACATATATTTCTTTGCTGAAAATTTAAAGTAATGAACCATTCACATTTACTGAAGTTTTTTTTTTGTTTTTTTTTACTCTTTCTTTTCTTTGTAATTCAGCTCACTACCTAACTTTACCAATTAGGTCTAGGTTTGTTGGTTTAAAATAAATTATGGCATTTAAATTCTAAACAAGGACATTATTTCTTTTTTCAGGTATCCATTTTACATGATGCAGCTTGTCAATTTTGAGTTAAAATTTTTAACATGGTTACGCTACAGTGTTTGGATAATTCTCTATCCACTAGGGATATTAATAGAAGGTAATTTTGCTATATTTAAATATAAAATTATATGGAATTATATTAAATTATATATTGTTATAACTTAGGTAGGCACTCAACGAAAGGCAGTAGGTAACAATTAACTAGGCGTTTATTTACACTACAAAACTTAAAGAACAGGCATGGACTATCAAGTCACAGGAACTAATTTCTTAAGTTCTTAAGAGTCCTACTTCCTACCAGAACACAGAACAGACCACTGACACACTTCCCAGTGTCATTCCAGGTCTCCCAAACAGTTCTTCATGTAACACATAGGACAGAACTTAGCCACAGACTGTTTAAACTCATCTGACTTTAGCCGGATCCACAACAGTTCTTCTTCCTGTCTTTCATTCACTCGTGTGCTCTGGCGTACCACAAGCACTGGTGCAAGGCAGGGTTACAACAATATTTTATTGGATTTGCTGTAAAGAGAGTGCTTCTTCATGTGGTATATACTTCAGATTGTTTGCACTAGAGCCAAGTGTCTTTGTAAAAAAACTTGTTTTTAGTTTCCTACTATAAGCGGTGGCTGAGCGGTAAAGCGATTGACTTCCGAAGCGGGGTTTGAATCCTGGTGAAGACTGGGATTTTTTATTACGGTATCTTCGGGCACCTCTGGGTCCACCCAGCTCTAATGGGTACCTGACATTAGTTGGGGAAAAGTAAAGGCCGTTCTGCTGGTCACATGACACCCTCATTAACTGTAGGCCATAGAATCAGATGACCTTTACATCATCTGCACTATAGACCACAAGGTTTTTACTGTAAAGAATGGGATTTAGATAGATGTGTATATCAGGGTATAGATGGAACCCAAATGTAAAGTGGAACATGATGCTGGTCCTCACAGTATTTGGCTAGTAGTAGTCTTCTTTTTGCTTTTCTAAAAATCACACATTGAAACCTGCTGCCTCTGAGTTTGTGTGGTACACACAATCTCTTTGTAATCTTGTTGTATTTTAAAACATTTGCTTAATTAATGTATTAAATGTGAGTACAAATACTTTTTTCTTTTCCAGCTACCATTGTGTTTCAGTCCATTGCTTATTTCAGTGAGACAGGATTCTTCAGTATTGCACTTCCTAACTCTGTCAACTTTGCATTTTACTTTCCATATTTTCTAATAGCGTATTTAGTGGCTATGTGCTATGGTAAGTAATTGTCATTAAGTGCCTATGAATTTTAGTTAGTTATTAGTATTTGTGGATATTTGTTAGTTTTTAGTGGTTATGGGTCTTTATATGTTTGTTAGGGTTGCTTTGGCTAGTAGTAGTCTTCTTTTTGCTTTTCTAAAAATCAAACTAATTTTTTTTTAATAGATTCAGAAAAACAAAGTAGAAAAAAAATATATTGTTTTCTATGAAATTTATTTTTTTCAAAACTTAAAAATACAATTTTAAAATAATAAATTTCAACATATCTTATACAAAAGCACACTAAAAAATATGAATTTTAAAAAGTCTTTGGGTGGGTTTATTTTATGTGAAGTTCACATTCTATGGTATCATTAATCATGATCTTTTATACAAAATCTGATTAGAATTAGATGTGCAGAAATGGTCAAAAAATGAAATGCAAAAATCCAAATATAGAAGAAAGATACGGAAAAAGAGACAAAGCTTTTTTTTTTTAAATAAATTTCCTTGCCGAGGCATTCTTGCTATTGCTTCAACAGAAACTTGCCAGAAAAACAAAATCATTTAACAATAATTAATTATGCAGCAAAAGATATCAACTTTTATTTTTTTGGACGCATGACACTGATATTAATCACTATATCTATACAATAATGATTTTAACCGTACTTATGCAAATATTTCAAATACTTTTATAATTGCAAAAAAAATAAATGTTTAAATTTCTTCCATCGTTTAGGCTCCAGCAATAATTTAAAGTATTTATACATTCAACGACAAAAGCAGCTTGGCAAGATGAGTCAAGTGAATGGAAAGTCTGCAAAGCAAAAGAGTTCATGACTGGAGAACACTCAGCAATTTAAAGTTATTCCATTTTTTTAAAATTGATTATAATTTAGCAATAAATCAATTGTATTTTGTTTTTCCAACAAAAGCTGTTTTGTGGTGCTTGCAGTTCACTACTTTATTCTGTCTTTTTTTTTTATGCTCACTACAAAAAAGTGTATTTTTCAATTTAAATACTTGATAAGCAAATTATAAAGTTTTTTTTTAATTTTTTTTTTTATATGTACAAGTCAGACTAAAGTCACAATAGTCCCTAATGCTAGCCACCATGTCATTTGTCATCTTGCTGGACATTTGGGTTGGGGCAAAAAATTAAAATCTTAATTTCTAAAGAAATTTCTTTTAACTTGTCAAACAAAACTAAAAAAGTTTTTAATTTTTCATTGATCCTAATATGAATCATGTATTACTATTTCTCAAAACTTGATTGAAATCATCAATGTTTTGTGTTCAATTCATTGTTTTAAATTTTTACTATTTTGTAATCATTTTAATAAAAGATTATAAAACAAAAATGTTTTTCTTTGAGTGTTATCAAAGCTTAATAACTAAAACACATCTTTTCGTAAAACTGATATAGAGATCTGAACTACATACTCACTCATAAATAAAAGAACATATTTGATAATCTTCTTTCTGGAAAACTGTTTCTATCATAAAGGCTGTTCTAAAGCACACAGTTACTCCAGTCTCCTCAAGGTCTTATATCAAGTTTTTAACTGATAACTTGCTCAGTGGCTAAAAGATAGTAAGAGACTGTCCAGTTAAAAGTTTTTTTTCTTTGAAGCTACATTCTAAAGAAAATGGCGTTCCACATGTTGGTTGCCTCAATGGAACAACTGTGAAAAGTGGAATATCTTAGTACAAGAACAAGTGTCTATACTTTAGTTTTTTAGGCTTGGATGTAGGCTACTGGCATTATCAAATACATTGACAACCTTGTCTTGTATGTTTTTTGCTTTTATCCTCTTATAAACTGTTTTGTTTTCCACTGGTTCTGCGCAGCTGTCTTGTTCCCCAGAACCCTATGTATACAATAAGGATGACTGGGAAGCAAACAGCCTTGACACATTCCCCATTTGATTTTATCAACACTGTAGCATGTGTTTGCAATGTTACCTAGGGAGTACACTCAACCTTGACACACTCCCGATTGATTGCATTTAACAATATTGCTTTATATGTAATGTTACCTCAAGTGTTAAAGATTATGTAGAAACATAAAATCCTTGTTGTTTCCCTTGGAGCATCTGAGAATGAGAAAATGTTTCCTTTCACTTATTAAATAAGACGTCAAATGTGAGATATGTTCTTCTCGCATTCTTGATTTGTAAGTCTACTAATTTGCCTACAGTGACAGCATCATATTTTACAACCACTAATAAATTTTGTAGTATGTTCAAAAGTAAAAAAAACTTTTCTGCTCACGCTTAAAACTAATGTACCGGTATTCGCTAACCCAGTGTTTCCTAAACCTTCTCTCTAACGGAACACTTCTCACATTCTGAGTATTTAGCTCAACACTTTCCTTATTATTATTTTTAGAGATATTACTTTACGTGGTGACCTATGAGTTAATAATTCCAGTGCGTAGAACACTTATTCTAGCCTCGCCTAACACAGTTTAGGATATCACAGCGCTAACCCATTGATGCCCAACCTAATTTGACCCACGGGCCGTTTTATTTTCCGACATTCGTATCGCGGGCCACATCAACAAATACGTACAAAATTGACTTGAAACTATTTTATTAGAAACCCGTAAATCTAGTAGCCTAATTACATTAATTAATGGGATATTATAAGTCTAGCTTTTTTTTAAAGCATCAAATGGTTTCATTTCTCTACTTAAAATGTCAGAAACATTGTATAGCTAGCTCTACCATGGACTCATTATTTTTTTGTATCTCTTTTTGGTAAATATGTGGCCTACCAGGCAATCTTCCAATCTCTATGCGTAGTTTAACAAACTTTTATTCGCGGCTCAATCCAAGAATCCCCACATATTTGTTTTATAATGGCATTTATATGTCGTTCTTATTTAAAATAGACACTTTCTTTACAAATCAAATATGTCATCTCATTATCATGTTCCACATAAAGTCAAGATCCGTTCATTTTTCCCGGTAGACTCTAAATTCAGAGCCCCATTTCATAAACGCACAAATGTTAAAGGTTTTGTTACCAATCCAATTGAGTGCCCTAACGTTGGTAACACTTTTTTTTTTAATTGGGCCGAGTAGGAGGGATTTCCTATACTTTGTGCCGACATTTCTTCTGGACGGATGGAACCATGTCGCGGGCCGTATCTGGCACGCGGGCCGTATTTTGGGCATTAGCGCTAACCAATACTTTTTTTCTATGACCTCTTGTAAATCAATCACGTCGATAGATCTACATCTTTGAAGAAGTAACTCATGTCACGTGATGGTCAAGGGCTCCAGGCGGAGTGGTTAACCTGGGCCCTGGGTCTGAATCTCGGTGAAGGTTCTAACGGGTATCTGACAATAGTTGGTGAAAGGAAAGGCGATTGGTCGTTGTGCTGGCCACATGACAACCTGATCGTTAACCGTTGGCCAAGGAAACAAATGACCTTAACATCATCTACCTTATAGATCGCAACTCCACAGTAGGCCTACCAATAAGAATTCCAATGTGACTGGAATGTCATCTATAGGACTTGGAATGTTGTTGTTGGTCCCTCTATAGATTCATCCCACAATATATTCACTATATTATATGTACATTTGCACACTATAGCGCGTCAGAGCAACACCGCTAGTGTTTTACGTAATAAACGAGTTCCTAATATGTCTTCCCTCTTAAACACTAGTTTGTTATTTGTGTACTACACATATCTCTACAATGGGGATTTTGAGGTTAAAACCCACTCTTCTATAAAACAAAAAATAATACAAACGAAAGTCACCAAATTCCACTTTTAAATATGATAAAACCCCCTCTTCAATATAAGATTAAAGCAGACAACATGCAGTCACCAGATACCAATATGAGCGTAGTCAACAACAGGGGTTTTGAAGCTATAATAAAAACCAACTTTTCGATAAAGCAAACTACACACACAAAAGTCTATGAGCGTAGCCAAGAGTTAAACCCTTCTCCCGAGGGCTTTAAGTTAAAAACCCATACAGATGGTTTTGAGTTACCCTCCCCCATCCCATTACAGAGAGCTTTGAGGTTATCAATATAAGCTACAGTCACCTAATTCTATGAGCGTATTACTATATAATATAGCCAAGGGGTTTTTCAGTTTGTTAAAAAAAATGCATCAAGATATTTTTTTTAAGTTTAACCCCCCCCCAACAGATGGCTTTGACGATAAAACTTTCCTTTTTTTTAAAATATAAAATCTAAAGCAAACCACACGAGCGAAGCCAATTAAGAGGGGTTACAAATTTGTACTAGTCGCTGGGAACAGAGTGCAATGAATAGCGGTTTTGCTTTTTGAACTGTAGATGGATGTAGATCTAGAGAGAGACCTCAGAATGTCATAGAAATTTGACAAATCTTTATAAAAGCCAAACTCTAGTATTTTTTTTAAAATATAATTTCTTTAAAATCTTTACATTGAACATTGTATCTGTGAGTTTTTCTGCATGGCTATAGCATTTAGAATCTAGATTCTAGATATAGATCTATATTCTTTGTATATTTATATTTTTTTATTTCACTTTTTTAAAAATTACGTCATTTCCGTGTTTTGAGATAAAAATAGACTTTGTTGACACAAACAAAAGTTTTGGACAAGGTGGGGACTGGTCTCTAGAATAGAATGGGTCAACAACATGGATGACATTGGTAGCTTGTCATTTTTACGTGTCAGAGTTCTGTTTTGAACAATTTTAAGATTTTTTGGAGATTTTTTAAAAAATAAGTGTGAGTCTCTTCCCTATTAATTACTTAATTTTAATTTTAATTTACCAATCTTAGATCTAAGACGTCTACTCTAAGATTTAAGTCAAGTGACTTGACTTATTCAGTTATATTGTTATAAGTTATAACTTTATAATGTCTAATAATAAGACTAACATAATAAGTCTAAGTCAGTGAAAGTCTAAGACT
>JADKLZ010000003.1:28139351-28205758 GCA_021533235.1 Biomphalaria straminea
TGTTCCTTAGCACACACCAGCTACATGGAGAGGAGGAAACTGCTGTTTGGGCAACAATGTTGCTATCATAGCTAATGCCCAGACTTTCATTTCTATGACATGATCCATAGGAGCAATGCAACTGAAGGAGGCCATAGTTTTTATTTCTAATATTGTCAATGACTATGTTTTAATCAGTTTTATCTATCTTTATCACATTTAATCTAATCCTGTATACTATCTATGTATTAACAACAAAATTCAATTAAAAAAAAAACAATTACTTCAACTTGACTTCCTGTGGTATAGAAAGTATCTTCCTTGTTTTCTGGTGATGTGATTGTAAACTCTATGATGTAGCTTCCACGTAACAGAATGGTCAAATCTGTAAAGTTAGCCCAGCCATTGACAAACTGAACAGAGTTATGTTTCATCTTGGACTGGTAGTTGCTGTCATCCTTGATGGAGGCTGTAATGACCCATGGAGTGGACAAGTAACCTAAGCTCTCAACTACATTATTCTGTGAAATGGAGATAGACGTTCAATTTAGAAACAATGATGTAGTTAAAGTAACCAATAGACTTTCTTAATGAGAATACTTATCACATTTAAGGATGTAGGCTAGTTACAGTAACTAATAGACTTTCTTAATAAGAATACTTATCACATTTAAGGATGTAGTTAAAGTAACTAATAGACCGTCTTAATGAGAATACTTATCTCAATTATTGCAAAATACAAAACTTAAAAAGTTATAAATAACATATTTGATTATTTTATATAACTTTTATGATTACAAAGACATTAGCTTCTAAATAAAGTATTTACATAATTCTGATATTTTTATGTTTTGTCTACCCTTATTATATCTAATAAATGATTACTTACATAGTTATCAACAATCTTAAACGTCGGCTGAACTTTCAATGGCATTCTCTCCACAACATCACCAACAGGGTTAGTGACTTTAACTAGCTTGGCAGGGGTTTGTAATGGCACGGACTCATTGCTTAAGGCCCCAGGTTCTTGTATACTCATACTCAGGACAGTCACATTCAGAACATTATCAAAGCCTTGCTTCTCAATCTAAAAGAAAAGTTTAAATAATTTTAGTCTTCCATATTCTAAATTAAGATTCTGCATTCTTACATTTCAATGAATTCAATTTCATAATTTGATAGTAAACAAAATTTGATAAAAGTTCAAGTAATGTTAAATAATGTTATAGTAATAATGTTAAAGTTTATTTTAAAATTTGGAGTGATTTCAATTATCTTTGAAATGAAAAAAATTAGTAACTAGGAAAATAAAATGTTTTCTATTTTCTATTGAACAACTTTATTTGTGTGGCATATTTTTTTTTTATATTCTTGACAACAACTATTTATTGGTAATGTAACCCTACAGACCTGATCAGAAATTTGTTGGGTGATAGCAGTCAGATTAAAACTTGTTGTTGAGTTGACGCTTGTTGAATTTTCTCCAGGCTCATTTGATATCTCAACCTGTATAGTCATAGTAACTGTTTTTGTTTCTCTCTTACGTCTGCCACTTGCAGATGTGTCACGTACAATATTTACAATACGAACCTTAACAATGCAAAATAAAACATTTTTTTTAGAAAGTATTAATAAAAAGTAGCTTTTATGAATCACTTAATATATAGAATAGCCATCAATTATTATATTCATTTTTTTAGTTACCTTTTTAGGGCTAATGTTTAGGAATGCTGCCAGATTTTCAACAATTTTTTCCCCAAAGAACTCTTCTTCACTCATTGCTGGAAGTGTAAAGGATACAACCAAAGCCTCAGTCAGTGTGACAGTGAGCTCTGAGTTTCCACACAGCACAAAGAATATCATGTTTTCATCCCGGCTAAATGAAAGGAAGAAACAAAAATATTAAATTTATGCTATTTAGTAAAGATTAGATAATCTAAAATAATTTCAAATCACTTGAATATCTTTTATTGAAGAATTTGGTTAATTTACAAAAGTTTTGTCATTTATTAAATAAGATTTACCTCAATAACTTTTTTTGACTTAAAAAGAAACAGTCAAATATAGCCTACCATAAATAGTCCATATGGATGTTAGAAGAGGTTGAGAAGACATCTAGTTTTCTAAAAAAAATGTCTTTATCAAGCTTAAACAACAAAAACTGTTCTAATATTATACCTGTGGAAATTTTCTCCATTTGTTTTGTTTAAAACATCTGGCATGTATTGTCCAGTAGTCTGCTGCATTTTCAGCCTAAATCTTCCATTCGAATCAGTGTAACCATTGTTAGGCATTCTCAAAATATCATTGACACGAACCTAAACAAAGCCAATAAAAACAAACCATTTAAGCATTTTCATAAATAGAATACAGTACTACAAACATAATAAAAGAGTTGCGGTGTTAGTGCTCCTGATGCAAAAAAATTCAACAAAGTTTGATAGGATTTATAATTATAAATACAAATGAACTTAAAACTAACATTTTATTAAACAAAAGACAAACTCAATACAGTTAATAAAAAGGACTAGAGCAAGCGCCAAAAGAGCTGAGAGGTTTATCCCTAGTAAATATTCACACATGAGTAACATCATGAATACAAACTGTATTTGGGAGATGATCCAGAAGAGTATAAAGTAGAATAAGAAAACAGCTTAGATGATTTTACCTCTGGTCTATTAGCTGTCATTAGCTGCAGACCAAGTCTAACACACTCCTTAGGATCTGAGCTTAACAATACAAAACGCATGACATTGGGGTTCGTGCTTGTTAAATAAATATCAAAAGGTTGATCTGTGGGAAAGAACAAAGGAAAATGTATCGGGGATACTTTTATACTCAATTATCATTTTTTAGTTATGAAATGAAAAAAAAATTAATTATGAAAATTTCACATAAGAACCAATACAAAATATTTATAATTACATTCATGTACAGCAATATAAAATTGACCAGAATTAAAAAAAAAAGATAACTCCACAATTGATAAGAATTTTCTTACCAAGTGCCACAATGGCTTGGAATGTACTGACACGTCTTTGACAAGTATAGCCACTGCACCATCCATGATCCTGTTCATTTGAGAGAAACTTATCAATACATATTACAAGACCAATAGATTGATAGTTGTTTAATAATGATGTTATAAAAGTCAATATCATATAGCAACAAAATGAATAGTTAGGAACATCATTTCAAGCAACAATGTCTTTTTTTTTATAATAGTTTTTTAAAGTTAATTACTAGTACAGGTGTCTGGTAAAAAAAAATTAATGTCCTACCAATATCTATTAAAAAAAACCAGTTATTTCTTACTGGTATGTGAACAAAACAAAAAAGATATTAGAAATATTAATAATTAAAATGATCTCCAATATTCCTATATAGGACTATTTCACAACTAAAATGTTATAACCTGTGGTCCATTGATCAGATCCACATATCCCTCAGGACTATAAACAGCTACTGGACTAAGCCTTCTGGTCTCAGTATCTTCATCCATACTCTCCAGTGTTAGCATGCGCCATTGGAAGCTATTGCCACATTCAAATGCATTCCAATCAGCGAGCCAAGTGCAGTTGTCAGTTTTAAAGATACCTGCAAGATCAGAAGATGTTCAATGACTGGCACAATTATAAAACTTACAAATTTTGTTGATACTTTAAAAAAAATAATATAAAAAAGGAAATGTATTTGCCATAATTTTATTTATATAGTATCATTGAAAGTGCTAATGTTTTAATTTTTAATGTTTAAATACAGCAATTCAGTTTTTCAATATGACTATAACTCTAGCACATTTTAACATAATATTTAGGTCAATATAGGTTGTTCCACTGGAAGGACAACTTTAACTCACCTTTATGTGGGGCTAAACTATTAACATCAATTTTCTTGGCAGTTCTAGATGCTAGCATCACAGATGGAATCCTGTAATCTCCCAGTCCACGCCTTGGATCTCCATTCCATTCATAAGCTGAATTAGGCAGGACAGTGCCCACATGACCCAGGAAAGTTCCATCAAGATCTTGTATCAGACATTTCTTTAGGCCATCACAGTCCATGTCCACACAGTCAGCTGGGTTGATTTTACTGCAAAGTACAGACTACCATCATAGAAAACTGCTAGTAAAATTATATGCCTAATTGTAAACATAGATATATACAGTCATTTATACAGTTTATCATTTCTATATTTACTTTATTTATTTAATTTAATGGATGGCTGCCTGGTCTAGCGGTTTGCACGCTGGACTGTTGTATCGATTTACCGATGGTCCCGGGTTCAAACCCTGCCCGCTCCCATCCCCCGTCGTCCTGCGGGAGGTTTGGATTAGGAAATAACTATCTTCAACTCTGAAGGAATTTCCAAAACATGTAAAACATTTTTTACAAAACAATTTTTTAGAATTAAACTCTGTCTAATAGTATATTCAACTTCAGTGTCTAGTAGCACCATTGACAAGAAAAGATATAAAATTTTGGAGTCATTAAGTGGAGAATCAAATGACAGCATTATGTCTGACATAAGATATCTCAGACAAAGTCAGTCATTCTTGTAGTGTTTGAGAGTTACAACTTCTATCCATTTTATATATATTAAAGCTGTTAGATGATACTAGTGAAACTTTTAGATTTGCTTTGGACTCAGCTATTTTTAACCCTAAAGAAACACTGTGAAAAAAAAATCAGTGCCTTCTACAAAGTTGAAGTTACAAACAATTTAAAATGTTCAGAAAAGAAAAAAAAGTATCCACCAAACAAAGACTGTTCAACTTTATACAGAAACTGTCAAAAGTCATCTAAATTTGAAGATAAATGCGGAATGAAATGTCAAGAGACTTCACTTACACTAAATTGGGAGTGTGGAATGAGATGTCAAGAGACTTCACTCACCCTAAATTGGGAGTGTGGAATGAGATATCAAGAGACTTCACTTACCCTAAATTGGGAGCGTGGAATAAAACTTTGCTTGAGTGATTCACGTTAATTAGCTCTGTTTTCTGGATGACCAATGGAAAACTGCCATCATCATTGTTTTTGCTTGTAGTCACAGCATGATCTGTTCCCCCAGTGCAAGCATTGAAGTCAGTAAAGACATTGCCTGAGGTGGATATCATTAGCATAATTATAAACCACAATTCATAAGTAGTAGATATAATATCAACTAAAACTAATACAATAATAACTAAAATGATTTCAATAAAAAAAAATGTAGATAAACTTAAACACTCTTTAGGGGTAGCCAAATTTTATAACCTTTAATGTAGTGTTTTAGTTGTAATATCTGTTTCAAGGTTGAGATAATCATGTCAATGGTACTTAAGGGAACACACCACACTAAGACAAATACTCACATAATTTTTTTTTTTATTGTTTAAAAATATACTCTCTCTATAATTCCTAGAAGACATTGGCTTCTTAAAGTTAAAGAGACAGAAAACTCTTACAAAACCACAGGAAATACATTTGATACCCAAAGAAAAAACACAGTTTAAGACAGGAACAGTGATGAAAAGAGAACTAAAAACTTCTAGCAAACAATCGCTGTCATTATTTAGTGAGAAAAAATATGCAGGTTACAGCTGGTTCTGTAAAATACTGCATTTTCTTAATCTTTGACTCAAGATAATGCCTTAGTCTATGAATATATATAGGTATGTATTAAATAAAAGAAACAAAATTTAGGTGATTTATTACACATTGAGAAATCTTTTTGTCTTACAATTATTCTGAAAGCAGAGCTTAGTTAAAAAAAAAACAAGATAGATACATAATTTTTAATCCTAAACTACTCACCATTTAACCTTGTGATTCCTTTCAATGTTGGGTAACTCATGATATTCACAAATGGTTTTTCTGGTGCCATATTGGAGCCACCAGTAAAAGTGGCCATTTCAATTCCTATTTTACCACAAGCACTGAATGATCCATCGCTTCTAGCATTGGGACTATAGTTAATAAGTGAGTCTGTTTTTGTTAAGACATCAAGAGTCTCAGAAAATGTAGGTGTCTTCCCAATAAAAATGTTGTTGTTGACTTCCACAAATTTGTCTTCAGACTTGTGTGTTACTTGATTTGGACCAATTACCATTGGGAAAATGCCAACTCCATTTTCGATTAAAATATTTTTAGTGTATATGACATTAGCTATATTATTTTGATAGAAGCCAAAATCAAAATTTTTCCAGAGTGTAAAACCATTGTAAATGATGCAAGAATCATTTAGAACTTTATCAATAGGAAACAACACCACACCTGTTGAATACAGAAATATTAAATTTTTTTGGTATTATAATACAGTTCCAGATGTCATCAACTGGTTGGTTAATATCTAATTTTTGAAAGTTGAGTGCAGCTTGATTGGTTTAAGTTACATTTATTCCAGAGTAAGATTCTTCTTCTGGTTTTAGATCAATTGTTGCTTTAATTAAACTATTTGTTTTAATGATATCATCATGAGATAGTCATGGGATAATATCATAATGTAACACTAATCCAGGTCTGTCTCAAATAGAACACTATGACAAATTCAAAAGCATTAGAGGACATGTAGAAATAAAAAATGTTTATTAGTAAACTTAGAAATAAATGCTTAATTTTATTAGAAGAAAATTTAAAATGCAAGTTAATTTTACTCATATTTGATAGGAGAAACTTTCCCTTTCTCAACTTCACTCATGCCCCACAGGTTAAGAACTTAACTAAAGAATCAAATGTTTTGACTTTTCTTCTGTAGATCTATAAAGTAACCAATAGCTTTACACTCACTGACAACTCTTAACCCAGAATAAAAATTAAAAAGTCAATATAAATCTTACCAATGAGAGTTCCTACAGCAACATTGCCATTCCAAAGCTTACTGTCTATTGTATCACACAGCTGTCCTTTTAGATGGTAACCCGCCCTTTCAGATCCTGCCACAATATTATCAGTTAACACCAGGTCTGAAGCTAAAATGGCTTCAATACTACCAAAAAATTTAGGGTCAGCAAGCTCCAGACGTCCATTGTAGGTACCAGGCCATATACCCAATGTCACCAGGTTGTTGGTAATTTTAGTTCCAGTGGACTCAGTACGGATGCCTGGACAATCAGTTTTGGACAACACTTTTAATTTGAAATTTTAAAAGTAAAATATAAAATAAATAAATAGTTTGTTCATTATATGTAAAAATGCATAATTAAGAAAATGTAAAGATATATAAAGACTAACCAGCATGGACTGTTTGGTATACAACATTATTGTCGATCTCTAGACCATTCACACCAAAAGCTCCTATAGCAGTACTAAAACCACAGTAGAAGGAAGATTTTTTAACATAGGAATATCTAAAAGTTCCAGGTGCACTGATGACATCAACAAATGCGATAGAAAATCGTGGATCATAGTTTTCTATGAAACCTTCTTGTCCAGTATGATAAAACGCCACGTTAGAAATCTGAGCAAAACCTAAAAAGAAATAAAAAATCTGTTAAGGTTTGGATTATATTCCTAGAAAGCAAAGGGAGCCAAAAAAACACAAATTCACTTAAACTAATGCTTGATTTATAAACAACTGACCACTCATTTGGTTTCCATTGTACTCAGTCTGAGCTACAAGAACACGAGCACCATGCGAGTCTGCCATCAGTTTATCATAGTCTTCACCTTCTATTCTTATATTTCTACTCAACAGAGCAACCACAGCACTCAAATTGATGGTCTTATTCTTGACAGTCTTGCTGTAAGCTAGTAATCATTCAAATAAAACAAAACTTTTAAAATAAATAAATAAGTTCTCTTTTAAGAAACAATTTAATATTGCAGACTAAAACAAAGTCTACTCTCATATCTTACCAATATGTCTGTATTTGATAGTATCATTAAGGGTGATGGTTGTTCCTGATACCGAATCAATAGTGAATGTCTCTGTATGAGAAGGATTGTAGTCTGTTGTTGTGATCAGAATGATATCGCCAGAAGTCCATGACACAGCATCAGTTACGGTTATTGTCTTCCCAGAGTCAACAGTTGAGGCCAGACGAGTTTTAATGATACCTCTGTCTTTACCATGTAATTGAAGGCCACCATATACACCTGGTTACAGAAATTTTGTATAACAAAAGCTCTGATAAAGTAACATATCTTACAATATTTTATACTGCCTGACAAAATGATGCTTATATAGCATATGAGTCAATATTACTTCATTTAAGAATGAGAAATAAAAATGAAATTGATATAGCTATAAATATCACTGATTAATAGATAAATAAATGATAATTGCAAGTATGCAGTATTTAAAAAATATATATTAAAAGTCTATGTTTTAATATATAAACACTTACGAAATAACTTTTGTAAAACACAATCTACTTTTTTTTCAATACATAATTACTTTAGAAAGAACTTTTGTAAAATGCAATCTCTAGCATCAACAACTCTCACCAATAAATCGAGTTCCAAGGTTGGGTCCACTAGTTGTTGGATATGGTTTGCTGGATGGACTTCCACGCAATCTAATGACCAATGTGCCATTAAGAGTAGCTGAGCTATTCCAACCTGCCACAAGTCTTCCAGTAATGTGAAGATATTCAACATCTAGCAGAACATTTCTGTTCTCATCTTCCAAGAATTCCAGTCCACCTTCCAGTATAAGTTTCCCTAACTTAGGTATGGGTTTGTCCACAATGATCCATTTATCTTTGAAAAATCAAGATCATTCATTCAGTTTGTAATATATAAAATGAAATATTAGATCAAATTATACTTTGCTTCGAAAAAGTAGTGATAATTTTTGAAAATACAAGTCATACAGTGGCAGTAAATATTTGAGAAAACTATTTACTTTTGGGTATGGTCAAATCACTTAACTCCTTGGGCTCAGATCCGTCTGGTGTTATGGAAGCCCAAGTACCATTCTTGGACCAATATTCAGCACTACTTGGACGTTGTAAGACTTCTAATGGATTAGGTGGTGCTTGACAGCCTCGGTAAAAACAACGAACGATGCGGGTCTTGAGGCTTATCTCTCTGTTAGTCAAGAAAATAGCTCGTTTCTTCCTGCTTTGCTTTTTAACTAATTAAGAGAGAAAAAAAGAAAACACAATATTATCAAAGTGTAATTTTATTTATTTAACTATGTGCTAAAAGAATGTAACCTCCATAATAGTATATATTTATTTCCTTGGCTTAACTAATTTGATAAGGTTAAATTCAGTACAACAAAAAAGACAATGTTACTAACTGGCATATGTAATGGATCTCTCTGTATCATTATAAAACCACTGCCCATTTTGAACATCAGTAGTGGAGAGCATAGTTGGTGACATGGCCAGATTTGTTTGTCCATCAAGAGAAAATTTATCTGGTAGGGCTTCAGCATATTGTGTAAGCCCAATAAAATCTCCAGTCTTGAGAAAATAGAGCAATTTAAGATACAATTATAAGACAATAGCAAAAGCAATACCTTTTAATAAAATAAAAAAAAAGCAAATATAAGCATTTTGGTGCAAAAATATTACAATAAAAAAAGTAAAGTTTCCCTTTCAGACCTTGTGGTCTATAGGGTGGATGATGTAAAGGTTATCTGTTAATGTGGCCTACTATAGCTAACTTTTATTTAAAAATACAGCATATGCCAAAATAATTTTTGACAATGCTACATGACAGTGGTTTTCAAACTAAAGTAGTTGTTGACTGCTTTCCTGTCTTGTTATCAGGTACAATCCGTACTGAGCCTCATCACAAAAAAAAGAAACTGACTCAAAATTTGTACTAGTTGAGAGAGTCATAAATACTGTAATACCACAGTCGGCACAGGATTGGATGTTTTCACATAGGTCCTGCCAATATTTATTTGCGCACTGTCTTGCTATTCGTTGGGCATCGTTTCGAGTAGATCTGAGTGCTTGTAAGTTGCCAGGGGTGGGCTCCTTCTTGTAGTTTAGCATGGCTGCTCTCTTGTTTCTGGTGGCAGTTTCCATTTCTTGCAGACTTGCTTCAAACCAGTCTTCATTTTTCTTTGTTTTGTTGCCAAAGACCAGTGATGATGTTTGGTACATAGTATCACGTATGAGCGTCCAGGTTTTTTCTACCTCAGTCACTGAAAAGTTTTTGAAAGCTTCCTCTAATTTCTTTGTGAATTCGAAGCTAAGATCAGCATTCTTTGTGTTTGCAGTATTCAGGCGTGCTTTACTTTTTCCCTGTGATGAGTGAATCTTAGTAGGCCGTAGTCTTGTCCGGCAGGACACTAAAGTGTGATCAGTATCACAGTCCGCACTTTGAAAGCTACGTGTCAGCAGTATGTTTCCAATGTCTCTTTTCCGTGTCAGTATCATATCCAGCTGGTGCCAGTGTCCAGACCTAGGATGCCTCCATGAGACACAGTGCTGTGGTTTTGTCCTGAAATATGTGTTCGTAATGCAGAGCTTATGGTATGCGCAGAATTCAAGAAGTCTTTGCCCGTTCTCGTTCATCCTGCCTATTCCAAAAAGCCCAAGGCAGTCTGGCCAGGTAGTGTGGTCTGCGCCTACTCTTGCATTGAAGTCACCTAGAATGAACATGTGATCTTTTTGAGGAATAGTCTCAATGGCTTCCTTTAGGTCTTCGTAGAACTTGTCTTTGTCCTCTTGGGGTGAACATAGTGTAGGGGCATAGGCACTAATTAGAGTGGCTTTTCCAGATGTAGTCATCATACTTATGCTTAGTAGCCTTTCCGAGCCACCAACTGGAGGTACAATTGTTGGAAGTAGACTGTTCTTGACAGCAAAGCCCACACCATGCATTCGCGTCTCTTCCTGTGCTTTTCCTTTCCAAAAGAAAGTGTAATCAGCTTCACGGAGCATGCCGTCTTCGGCCAATCGGGTTTCTTGGAGAGCTGCAATGTCAATGCCTAGTCTCTTCAGCTCGTTGTTAATGACTGCCGTCTTCCTTGCATCGTCGACCTGCCGTAGGTCATCTGTAAGACCAGGACACATTGTCCTGACGTTCCATGTCGCTAGTCGCATAATAGGAATTTTCTTTTTCATTTTTCTTCTTTTGTTGCTTGGTGCAAGTTTACAGCCTACTTGTCGTTTTAAACTAAGCTCTAAGCACCCATTAGAGCAGGCAGGCTGTGGCGGATCAGCACCCAACTGTCTGGGGGCTGCCCAGGTTGAGGCGGGCGGTAGCTGATCAGTGAGGCGCGAAGACCTCTCCCACCGTCAGAGACAACCCGTGGCGTCCATACATTACGCCAATCAAGTTGGACTTATAACCCGTAACTGTTGTCTCCCGTGTTTTTTTAGCCACTTTGCAGCAGCACCAGAGTGTCCTCTCCGGGGCGCATTCCTGGGCCTCAGATAAAGGGGTCATGGGTGGCCCATGCGTCATGATCCCTCTCTCGACCTTGCTGATGTGATCCAAAACTTTTTAACCTAGCACGCCTTAAAGCCAAAACGAAGAGACGGCGTATCTTGATTAGAGAACTGCTGTTTGCCGACGATGCCGCACTCATATCTCATTCACAAGAAGGATTGCAGAGGCTTGTGAATGCACTGGCAGTTGCTTGTCAGGAGTTTGGACTTACAATTAGTCTCTCCAAGACTGAAATCCTGGCACAAGATGTTTCAGAAACAACAGTGATTTACATCGGAAATCACACACTTACGGTGGTGCAAGAGTTCACATACTTGGGAACAACGATAGCCAGCAACCTTGACTTAGACAATGAGCTTACAAAAAGAATAGGGAAGGCATCTGCAGCAATGGCAAAACTCTCTAAGCGTGTGTGGGAAAACACCAAATTGACCACGGCAACAAAAATCCTTGTCTACAATGCCTGCGTCCTAAGCACAATCCTCTATGGCAGTGAGAGTTGGGCAACCTACATGCGTCAAGAACACAGATTAAATGGCTTCCACCTACGTTGCCTGCGACGCATAATGTGCATCTCCTGGAGGGATCGTGTCACCAACCAGGACGTTTTGACACGAGCCAACATGCACAGCATCTATGCTCTCCTTCAACAGAGAAGACTACGCTGGCTGGGTCATGTCACGCGCATGCCAGATGGAAGAATCCCGAAAGACATCCTATACGCTGAGCTAGCAGAGGGAGCCAGACCTAAGGGCCGCCCAAGATTAACTTACAGAGATGTCTGCAAGCGAGACATGAAGGCAACGGGCATCGACCAAAGCATGTGGGATGAGATAGCCCAAGACCGAACAGCATGGAGACAGACTGTGCGTGCTGGCACGAACTTTGCTGAATGCAAAAGAAATGAAGCTGTATCGGCCAAGAGAATGAAAAAGAAAGCTTCCCTGCTGTCAGCCAACCCTAAAACTGAGGAATATAAATGCACGAACTGTGGCAAACTATGCAGATCCAGAATTGGCTTGATCAGCCACTCCAGATTCTGCCCCGTCTCAAGACGTAACCAAAGCCAGTGACTCATCTCGGCGCATCCATTGTCTTCCGAGACAGAAGGAGCCATATATATATATATATATATATAAATACTGTAATAAAATCTCATCAACCTCTATATCATCTAAGTCCTTTTTTTTATTTTAAGCAAAAGTTATAATCAACATTTCTGAAACAGAATGTTTTTTTTTCATTTGTTACTTTGATATTAAAAAGATTTTTCAATTAGGGGTCTGTGCAAGTTTTGACTATAAAAGGGTCCCCAAGTAAAATAAAAGTTTGTGAACCTCTGCTTTATGAATATGGGATCATTGTCAATTTCCATCTAAATTAAGTGATTTACAAGGAGTTTATTAGGAAATAATTCCTATTAGTATTATAAGGCCACAAGTGGTTAGTGTTCCAGGAACAGAAGTGTGACTTATTTACTGGTTCAAAAGCAACTTAATTTTCTTTAAATTGTCTTTTTATTGATTAGGATTATATAGTAAACTATATATTCACACTTTAAAAATTTTTTTAGTGTTAAGAGAGCACATAAGCTGACATAAAATTATCTATTTAAAATAGAAATAAAACTACCAATGCCTAAAGTTTTACAGACTGTTTCTATTTTAAAATCTGCAACCATTGGTGTAATAGCTAAATTGAACAATGTGTCTATTAGAGATACTTACATTAAATCTGTACATTACACCATCAAAACTGATATTGTACATCTTATCAGCATCTTTAAAAGAAAATTTATAGAAATGATTGGCCATCATCACAAAAGCCCATCCCTGAGGATGAGTTATTCGCTTTGCAGCAAATGGAGAATTGCTGGTGCCAAACTCTGTAGTAAATACAGCGTCTTTTCCTTTCAAACTACTTGGAACAACATTGTTAAAGGAGAACCTGGCAAAGAGAAAGTAAAAATACATGATCTCTAACAGAATATTGAATCAAAGGTTCAATGTTCATGTATTCCTAAAAGATATATTAGCATATATTAGAATGCAACTGATTATTTTCCAAAAACTTTCCAAATGAAATGAACTACCTCATTAATTTGATATCACTGGTACAGACACAGCCAGGTACAATGACTGACATGTCTTGGCTCTTCAAGCATTTGCTGCTGTCAAAAGAAGGTGTGCATGGAGCTACACTGTAGCCTGGTTTGCTTGTGAGACTTCCATCACGATCATATACAACACCTTCTGATTCCCATTCATATTTCACCTGAAATTAAAGAAAGTGAGCTCAAGTAGAATTATACACTTAACACTTTTCACTTCATCTCTATTTGTTCAATTTTTTTCCCCAAAATAAGTTCCCTCAGTTGTTTTTTTTTGGAAACATCATTTCTTCAAATTGTATTTTTGGGTAAAAATCAACCATAAATGTTGTTGAAAATACAATTAACATACATATAGGAAACCCTGCTGGATTAAATGGTTTCTTAAATGTATGTTTATTTAGGTTTGGACAGAATTGTTCACCCTTGCGGCAGTTAATATTCATATTTTTTTATGTTGTAGAAAGAGTCAGAGACTTTCTTTTTTCTTTCTGACTTATTTTAAGCAAACCTAAAGAATTAGAAAGGAATGGGCCTATGTGGATGACTTCAGCTGCCAAGCTGGTGCTAGTGATAAAAACTATTGTGACTGACTGGTTAGATGGTATACAAGTCTTGACTGTTGACACAATACTCTGGAATCTCACTTCACATTTTGGTTTTCTTGAAACCTTGTGAGAATATTGGACTTTATTTATTACTTTCTAGTGTCAAAACCACAAACATTTCCCTTGAATCAAATAGTAACTGAATGCAACAAATTAACACTTTACATTTTTATCTATTGCATTATTAGCTATAAATAAAGTAGGCCATCTTGACACACAAAGAGCTTAATTTTTAGACCAAGTAGTTAATTATCATGTGAAAAACAACATTCATGTGCTTCTTGCTCTCTAAGTTATAATTGACATCCTCTGCTATTATTTAAAATAATTTCTTAGTAATTATAGTTTTAAATACTGAGTTTATTCTCGTATAGAAAAATGTATTGTATATTTAGTCTCATTTAGTATTTAATAAAAGTAAACATTTGATTCATACATCCTTTCTTTGTTTATATCCTTTGTTTGAAATGTTTCCATGTTCCTTCAGGTTTGAAAATTATTGTATCCTACCCCAAACCTCCACCAGCAAGTGGCCAGGTGCATACCACACAACAAAGCAGGCATAGAATTATTGCTGTAATTGTCTATTTGTTATTTTTACTTATCAGAAATCATTATGGAGTATATTATTTAAAAAAAAACTAAGAAATTATGAATGTGTGTGATAATCAAAAGTTGATGTCTAGTGGTTAAAGTAGTAAGATTTTTGATAATGTATTGACCTTATTAGGTGAGTTATCAAAAGTCAGTCCTTCTGATTCAACTGTAAAGCCACCACAGAACAAAGAACATGTGCCAGTGATACGAGTCCAGCTGATGGCACCATGACTTGGCTGTAGAAAAGAAAACCAAAGTTTTTACTTTTTAAATAGAAAAACTGAAGACTATTGTTTTCAATTTTTTGAAAGTATACTTAAGTGATTATTTTTCAAACCCTTTCTAGTATAAATTTTTATTTATAACATTAGAATAATAATAGTTAATTTTTATAATAATAAAATAATTAATTTAGAAATGAATATCTGAGCCACAGAATTAGGCTCCTACTGCAGCTGTTTAGGATGGAGGCTTAACTCTGTTGGAGCTTGTTTTTATTCTAAGTGTATTAAAATTAAAAATTATATATATATTTTTAAACTATACATATTTTTTATTTTTTAAAGTTGTTTATTTATTTTTAGACAGATCTTCATTGATTATTAAAATATATATTTTAATAGAATTTCTAATTGGAAATTGGAAGGTACTGGATTAATAATTACTTAAATTATTTCTTTTCTATCATTGACATTAGAAATACTTTGAATGAGCCTCTAATACTACTTTGAGCTACTAACCTGATCGAAATTATAAAATGAGACATCTTTGATGAGAAATCCTGTTTGGTATGGCACAACTACACCACCAACAGTGCTGCCTCCTCTGAGACCATCAAAATGTGATACAATAACAGCATTAAATATTCCAGGTCCATTTTGGGCATCATATTGAGGAGGTGTCTGGATTACGAGCTTACTCTCAAAGCCAGCAAGCAGATTGTTGACCAAAGTAAAATTATGGAATTGAACAGCTCCAATGTTGACAGCTTCAGCTCCCTTCTCACAGCTCCAGGCTGTCAAACCAGAAAATTTGGCTACCTGAGAGAACAAGACACAATAGTGGATCATGAATAGAGCTCAACAACTTTAATAACACACATGTACAACAAAGCCCCAACTTTACACTCAAGAGAGGCATAAATATTTTATAAATTTCAGATTATCTTTTTTTTTAGTTTTATTATCTGATTATAGATTTGTAAGCAATATACTAAATGTGACTCTTGCCCACAAATAGGTATGCTTAGTATTTATACAATTAAGGATGTTTTCCTTCCAGATTTTAATAATATTAATTGTTGTAACCCAGCCATGGGCACTGCCATCTAAGCTAGTGCAGAAGGTGCATAATGTTATAGACTAGAAAGAAGGATGTCAACATTAGGAAGTAGAACAATTTACACACAAGTGGAGAGCTAAGGAAGAGGCTGTATTCAAGGCAGTTGTTAATATCATTTTTTTGTTATGTCCTGTAAATAAACACTGTTGCCTTGTTGAGTTGCCTCCCTTAAGTTATAACATTATAATAAAAATATAGTCAATAATATTAATTAAATTTACAGAATGAAATGTTTCTCAGAAGAACAAAGTGTTTATATAAATGAAAATGTGTTCTATTCTGACTTTTTTTTTGTTCAGGTAATACCAACATACTGTAAGATGATATAACATCAAATATCTGCAAGAATTAATCATCATTTTAAAAGTAATTAAATTAAAATCACTTGAAGACAATAATTATAACTCAATAGTGGTACTTAATTTTTCTAAATAGATTATAAAGATCAATGTTGCAAATAGATATAATAATAACTGTAATGATCAGAACCAGTTTGTTATGATCATAAAACTTTTCTAATGCACAAAACAAAGCTCATTAATGGTACTTCATTTTGTAAGTGCTTTTTTTGTACATTGATTTTCTTTGACTAGATTTTGAAATTTTTCTTAAATCACCATGTATACTTCATTGTATGCTTCTATATAATGCATGTGTGTTAAGCAGTATTTCAATATCACAAGAGGGAAACAGGATGGAATTATACTATAGCTTAACTATCACAGCGTCCATGTAAAAAAACATTAAAAATAGAAATGATCATCAAATGATAAAAATGAAACAAATATAATGCTTTTAATACAATGTCCTCTTACATGCGACTAGTCATTTATTTTTTTTTTAAATTGTATTCTTCATGTTTAACTTTAAACAGACATATTTAAGAGGTTTAGGCTCAAAGTCATTTTAAAATTTAAATCATTTTTTTTAGCATGCTACACATTATCATAAGGGCTACAGTCACTTAAGTAGGTGACACATTAGTATTAAAGGGCTACAGTGACTTAAGTAGGTGACACATTATTATAAGGGCTACAGTGACTTCATAAGTACTTCAACTTACTTCCAACTTTGGGAAAAAAAAAGGGCTTGCATCACCAATAAACTTACAAACATACTTTGTGTGTGTGTTGTGATAAAAAACATTGGAGGGAAGAAGGGATTAATAACAGCTACTAGGATGATCTTCCAAAATATTCTGTCATTGCTATGCAATGCAATAATATTCTGTCTATAGCTGACATAGAAGAAAGCATTTATTGCATGCAACTTCAGAATGAGACAGCTGGAGTTCACTTACAAAGGCTGAGAGATACATATTTTAGACCAAAAGAAAATCTGCTGCCAAGGACCTAGACGAGGAAAAGAAAATTTTTAAGCAACCACTGGTGGACAAGGTTATGTTAGGTCTAGATGTGGGAAAATATGTAGGTTGCAGCATAGCCATGTGAAATACTGCATTCTTCGTTAATCTTTGGACTCATAAAGCCTTATTATTATTATGATAGCTCTAGGCCTACATAGCATGAAAAAGAGATTAGAAATAAAATAAAAAGTAGCACAAATACATGAGAGAAAACCATTCTTTCACTTAAACTTAATGTTCAAACAAGTGAAAAAGACTTACTTGATGGGCAGCATCTGATCTGCAGCTGCCACCAACTCTTGGAACATAAGTTTCAAAAATCCAAAGCCCAAACCAGCCAAGTGAATGGGCAGTATTGTTGTAGTATTCTTTGAGAGGAGTGGCTTGTGGACAAATATTTGGGTTGAAGCCTGGGCCATCAGGATTTACATGCATTCGATACCAAGAACCAAAATGTGTTCCTCCAGCAACATTGTTGTGGCTATAAGAAACAGATGTATAAATAAAACAAGAAACAGACATATAAATACAAAAGAAACATGTATAAATACAAAATAAACAGAAATAAAAAAAAGAAACATTTAAAGAAACAAAAAGAAACAGATGTAGAAATATACATTATAGTGCATACATTTGTTACAACACTTAATGATATAAAAGTCAAACAGCCATCAAAATATTATTTTACTTACATCTAAATTTTCCTTTAGACAAATATTGTTCATTTTAAGAAAAATGAAAGAAAATATACATTTGATAAAGAGAAGAATATGTAAAGACTTTTTCTCACCGTATAGTATTGTTGGGATTAGTAGCCCAGAATCCAGCTGGTGTTATATCATCATTACGTAATGAGGTGGAGGCTCTAACAAAGAGAACCAAATTGTACTGGAAGATGTTTCCCACTTCATCTCCATCTTCTAAGAATAAGGCACCACCCATGATGTCATAAACCACATTGTGCTCAATCTAAAGGAACAGTGATAGGCAAATATAACCTTATTAACATTGATACATAAGGTCAATTTTGGTATCTACATTTAATTAGTCACATTCCATTTTTTATGGTAGGGCCTATATTTTTTTTTGTCAAATTTCATTATTAGCTTTTTTTCCATTTAGTTTTTACTTGCTCATATCTATTCCTATTAAAGATAAAAATTAAATCTACAACAGTTCGATGAATATTAAATAAATTTAAAAAAAACATTGAGTATCTAATTCATTAATGATTTTTTTTTAAACAAGGGTTACTAAACAAAATTTAAAGGATGTAATAGAGAAAATACAAATAATTTTCATATTTTCAGCATTATTTAAAAAAAAACACACTTTAAAAATGATATAAAATATAGATGTAAGGAGTAAAAAAACAAATGAAAAAAAACTTTTTTTTTTTAACATTACTTTTATCATTCACTTGCTCAGGGCAGATTTAAAGTATCCTGTATTTTAAGTAAGCTCAATAATAATTAATTGCTTTAGAAGTTTTCAAGATAGGAATAAGAAAAATCTGACCAAAGCATTGTGAGATCCATGTATATTGACAGCTCTGTTAAAACTTTTGTGAATTGAACAGCCTCTGACAAACGACTTGTCCATATTACCATTCCTATGGAAATGAATGGCATAACGTCCGAGTCTGAAAGCTTGTCCAGCAAAAGTGACCTCTATGAACTGAAGGTGAGCTTGAGCTACCTATAGATATTTACATATAAAATATTTTGTAAGTTTAAAGAAAAACACTGTTTAAGTTTATTTTCATTGACCATAAAGAATACTGAAATGGACATGATCCCTTTTGCAATTTGATATAACAAACTAATCATACATACTTGCGTGTCCTTATCCATTTGATGAATCATAATTTGACCTCCAAATTGATCAGAGCCAAGTTCTTCTCCAAAACGTCCTTGAAAGCAAGTTTGAACAGCAAATTCACCTAAGAAAAACAGCATTACATTTTGAAAATCAACAGAAACAAACAAGTAGTAATAAGTTTAATAAGTTTAGCTTTTGAAGCAACATATTTCAAATAAGAGGATACATTTACTAACCTGGATCAAATCCTGCAGCACAAGCAGGGATGGTTGTGTCAAACTCTACATTACGATGCCCTCGGACAACCACATTTCTAGTCAATAGACCAACCTCGGCCTTAAAGTGAATTTCTCTGCCACCGAAAGTTCCAACAATGCCTAAATGCTCATAGACAAGGGGTTTGTCTAGTGTAACTGTGTTCTTACTGACTGATACAATAGTTCGAACCTGTTTATAAAGTGAATGTTTTATCTTATAAAGGTATCAAGCAAAGTATTTCATCTCTATTTTTACAGAGTTGTTACTATTGTAATTTTTTAAATTACTTAATACCAAGCTTTAGTTTATTGTTTGTTTTACATGTTTCAGATTTTTCTGAAGAGTTATTACATTCTACCCCAATCCAGCAGGATGGTAGGGGATGGCAGCAGGCAGGGTTTGAACCCAGGACTATCAAGATGGCAAGTCAGAGTGCATACCACATGACAAGCAGTCATCCTTTAGATTCACATTTATAATATTGTATATTGTGGTATTTATGGCTGAGCTGAATGCTATAAATAATTTGGCTACCTAACAAGGGGAACTCGAGTTTAAATCTTGATGCAGACTAGGATATAACTCAGCTGAGTTGTGTTAGCTTAACACCCAAGGGAAGCAGAAAAATCTTCTCCCTGATATTCCCTCTTCTTACATACCCACAAAAGAGACTGACCATATTATTATTATTATTATTATTAAGTATGTTTTTAAACTGTGGAATAAAATAAACAGAATGTCCACTTACTTCAGTTTCTTTCTGACTGAATTTATCTCCAGTGGTGGCTATTACTATTTCATCACCAGGTGACCAATCCACATCACGCTCAAGTGTTAAAGTTGTACTATTAGCAGTGGCAGTACTAGCAAGTCGTGTCCAGACAACATTTTTAGGACTACCTATTTCAAGCATTATATGAAATTATTTACAACTACTGGGTTGATTTGTTATTTCTAAAGATTGGAAAAGAAAGATAATTTAAAATTGCAATAAAAATGAGACAATGGATTGTCTTCTAGGGTCTCATATTCAAATATCAATGAAGGCTAGAAATCTTTAAGACATAAGGGGGCATAACATAATCTACTTCCAGATAGCTGCACATAAATCTCTACCAGATAACTCTACATTCACAAGGAATTAGACAGGATCAGAGTGTTGCCTCATACAAAAAATAAGCAAAGAGGTGCTCTATATAAATTAAATTATTATAAAATAATAAATAAAATATCCTTACCATACAGATTCAATGTTCCCTCTCTAACTGCCAAAGTCTTGGTGCCATACACAGGTAACTCTTTAGATCTCAAATGGCCATGTAATGTAATATATGCCTTGTACTCTTTAGGGAATGGTTTCTCAGCAGAACCAACCTAATCATGAATGAGAGATGAAAAATAAATATCTAGACACTCATTCAAGAAGTGACAAAACTTCAGCAGTGAAAAGAAAGTAGAGATCTACCTGTAGTGTGCCATTATTAGTTATTAGAATATTCTCAGCTTGAAGTTCAACATTAGCTTCATCAAATATGAGTTGACCTGTTAGCATTGGAAAGTCAACACAAAATGAATTTACCAAACTTTGAAAATAAAAACTGTTTAATTGTCAAATATGAAACACAAATGAAATTTCAGTGAATTTATAGATTCAGTTCAAATTGATATCTGTAAACTGAGAGAAGCCGAAAAAAAGTAAAAAATGTTGAAATGTCGACACAATTTGTTATTTTGTAGTAATAAAGACTCTGGATTTGTAATTAAGTAATTTAAGCGATTTATTTTATGTAACCCTTTTTTATTTAATAATAAAAAAAAAACATAAAACAACAAGCCAACTGCCTGTAAAGTCTTTTGAGTGCAACAAAAGTAATTATTTTAGACTAATTAACACTCAGATTTGCTTAGCCTTAGCTAGAAAAAAAAATGTTTGGAAACCAACTGGCATTATAAAGAAATAAAACAGAGACAATCAGATGTCTTTGAGGTTATCATATACTGTTGGTGGAAAATTCTTCCAATTAAAAATGTAAAAGTTAAATGAAACTATTATTAGCTCTATTCTGTGGTGTCTTAACAATGGTCATTCTTATTTTTCTAAACAACTGCTAAGCAGTGGCTCCTTAGCAGTCTGTGCCATGGAAAACATTGATGGCCACTTGCTGGTAATATTGTTGATTGTTTGAAGAAATCCAGTTTTAATTTTTTTTCTTACATTCATAAAAGATTTGGAAAAGAATTCATGGAATTCCAAGTAAGCCTATTTATGAAAGAAAGCAAAACAACAAACTAAAAGAATATCAACTCCAAACACTGACCTTGAATCAAGAGCATCTTCAATACTGTAGTATTTGTATCTAATAGAATTATTTGACTGGCTGGAATAACCACAAAATCTCCATCAGCTGGAGGTGACTCCCCACCCCATGTGTAAGGACTGGACCACAAATCAATGTATTGGAATGCAGCACTGATCTGAAACAAAATATTAGAAGTTTAAAGCATAAGTAATCTATTTTGAAAAAACAAGCAAAAAGTTTGTCTGTGCCTAATTGTCAATCACCAACCTGTTTGGATAAACCCCAGTTAAGACGGTTAACTTCTACAAGTGAGTTTCCAGACTTGGCTGCTCCTGTTCTGCATTTTATTTGATTGTCAGTAACTTCTGTCACATCACAAGCTACACCAGATATTTTGACAGATATATCTCCAATAGATGTCCTGGTTGAAGAATTAAACTCTATATTTTATGGCTATTGAATATGTACAAAGTTATGAATTGACATAAAAATCAACTTATATGTAAAGAGAAATAATTGATTCTGCTAATTCTAAAACATTTCCACATCTTAGAATTAAAACTAACACTCACCCGAAATTTGTTCCAGTTATAGTTAGCAGAGTTCCACCACCAGTGCCACCTCGAGCAGGACTGACTGATGTGACATTTGAATCTAGAGTACTGTCATACACATAGGCAGCTGATTGAGTCACAGTCACACCCTCAACAACAGCTATAACGTCACAGTTAGGTGAAGTACCTGGAAGAGCCATGGAAACCCACAATCACAAACATTTCATACAAATGGAAGAAAGATAAAACTTTATCAAAAGCTGTACTCACCAGTAAAAGCTGATGTCTTACAGACATACTGTGAGGTTGTAACACTGACTTCTGGACACGGTGATCCACAAATAGTCACTGAAGTCATTCCTTGAAGGAAACCTGAGCCAGTTAAAGTCACCAACTGACCTCCATTGGTGGAGCCTTGCATAATTATACAAAATATACATTCAATACAATCTTAAATTAAAAATTATGATTGTGACATGACAACATACTACAAGACTTAGCACAGACCTTGACTAGGACTGATAGTGAATTGACTGAGCTGATAAGTAAATGTTTTGTCTATATTGGAGAATCCTTTCTGTTCCACAAACACTTGTACACCAAAGACTCCAGTATTTTGTGGTCCAGTGGTACAAGTGATGGATGTAGCACTTGTGGCTCTCACATTGGTACAAGCAACACCACCAATCTATAATGAACATGATGTAGGAACAAAAGCTTAACAGAAATGTTTCTCAAGATTAAAATTATTAAATTTTAGGCTTTAAAAATAGGTGATCTGATCATGATCATAGATACATAAAATAATTTAACCAGTTGATCAATGGAATACTTTGACTAAGATCACCTTGACTTCTGGAGTTGCTCCAACAGCTGGCGAGTCAAATCCAGTTCCTGTTATTGTGATCTCTTTGTTATTCTGTCCACTGTTTGGACTTATGCTAGTTACTTTTGGTGTTGATGCCTGGCTGTAACTTAAACTCAATGGACTATATTGCACATTATTAGAGATGATAGATACTGGTATAGAACCTTCAGCATGAGCTGGCAGTATACATTTCACCTGGGGATGTTTCAATGTATAAATGTATATAAATAACTTTGCTATTAATTTGTCAATGTTTTGTCAAGTCATAACTGGAATGCAAGTACAGTGGGTTAACATATTTGAAACAAATATATAGAACATTATAAAAACATGTTTAGGTTGAACTAAATAAAATAAATATTAGCCAGATGCTATTTAATGACATAGTTTAATACTAAGACTTGATTGAAAGAAAACATATTTTACCTGAGACAATGAAATGTTGACTATACTACAAACTGTAGAGTCCACTTTGACTGAGGTTTGTTGGGTAAAACCATTGCCATCTATCACCATCATTGCTCCACCATATATGCCAGAAGCACTAGGGGCAGATATACTAGCCACTGCTGTGCTGGTCACCATCTTAGTTGTAAAAGCCAAACCATTGCTATCAACATACACCTTGACCTTGTTTGGTCCTACAGGAAGTCTGCCTACAGTACAAGTGAACTGAGTACTATTTTCAACATCCTTGATTGGGCAGTCTTGTCCACCAATCAGAACCTTCAGATTTTCAGCTGTTGTATCAAAGTTAGATCCAAATATGGTCAGGACTGTAGATTCTGAAGATAAAAGATACAGCAGAATATTAGAATAGCACAAGGTTATAAATTTCAGGCGAATATAAAGGATAATGAGACTGTAGAACAATAAACAATTGTACTATAATTATGTAAATTCTAAAACCTTTACATGGCACATCTATTCTTTTATATAGTTTTCATTAAGCGTGACTTGAGTTCTTCATTAGCTGTTTTTAATCTTAATCAGACTTTTATTATTCTATAGTTAAAATTAAACATTTCTATCAAAAGTAAATGAAAACTTTAGTTATCTTTATATCTTTTGTGCTAAACACCTTGGGCACCTTCCATTGCAGTGCAGAAGAACAAGAGAAGCCTATCTTAGTTGAGACCTTTGTAATTTGGGATACATTCTGTCCAGGTGCAAATTACAAGAATCTTTTATTCTGGACTAAGATATTGCCAGGATGTTATTCTATAATGTTGAGATAAAGCTATTTGGTATGGTGAGAGTAAAGGGAATTAAACTATTGACCTTCAGCTTTTTTTTTTTTAGATGTTTTAAGTCTTTTATGACTATACCAGGTCAAGGAATCTGCTTTAAGTGGCATTGCATGGCCAAAAAGTCTGCTTTAAGTGGCATTGCATGGCAATATGCAAGTTTGCATTTTTATCAAGTTTAACAAAATAAAATTAAATAAATGCTATTTCCTTATGAATAATAAAGATTATTATTACTATTATTATAACAACACATGGACAAATCATAATGGACTCAGTAGTGTTCTATGAAAATTGACACTACATGCAATTGGCTATGTGCTTTATTGTTTGCTTGTAATGCTGCTCATATAGCATTCTTCACATAATCATTTTGTGATTTTGAAATAAATGTTTTGAAAAGTATATAAAGATGATTGCAATCCGAGGTTTGATTATTTTAACATTGTTAAAGAACATCTTATGTGAGAGAGAAAAATTATAAAATAAACTAAAGAACTAGCACTATCAATAGAATAGGAAAATAGCCTTCTACATTAATGACCTAAAACATTGGGAGCAAAAAGAAGATAATACATTTATAAATAACATCATTAGCACATTCAAAATTTGAGATAAAAGCAGGTAAAATTGAAAGCCTAGTTATGAATAGTTATGGAAAAGAGAGTAATAAAGGAAAGAAAACATAGAAAAAGAATAAGCCAGTACTCCACAGAACTGAAAACCAAAGGAATAAGCCAGTACTCCACAGAACTGAAAACCAAAAGAATAAGCCAGTACTCCACAGAACTGAAAACCAAAGGAAAGAAACAACAATAATATTTTTACAAATTATAACACAAAATTTGAGAAGAGAGAAAAAAATCAATCATATCTAAAAAAAAATGTATTGCTCAAAAGCAGTTTAGGCATAGCTCATGAGTTCAAAACAGCTTTAGCTGTAACATAAAAACTCAATGGGGAAACTTGATTGTCAGTCAAAAAAAAAAGATGACCAATTGTACAAAAACTCCATAATGAATTATAACTAACTATCAGCTGAAAAGTAATTTTTTTACCATCTTTTATTTCTGCTGGAACTATATCTGTAACTATAGCTGTTAGGTCATCAGATGTAGTGAACATACAAACTGAGGGATCACATGATGCTGGGAACACTCCAGTTTTCTTAGACACAGTTAGCTGAACACTTTCATTGCCAGAATGACAGGTTGATGCACAAATAGTTTCACAAATGACTGTTGAGTAGTTCACTGACTTGACTTCACAGGAAAGAGACTAAATGAAAGAAATGGAATAAATAAACCTAGGTTTCTTTTTTTTTTCTCAAAGAAGCAACTTAATTTTTTTTTCAATTCCTTCTATTAGTTCATAGTCAAAGGGTTTTCAAAAGAAACAGCTCAAAAAGTCAAGTAAAAATAATAAGTTATTTCAAGATCAAATTGGGCTGCTTGATAGAGTTGTCATTCTAATAATCTGAATCTCATGGGCTCAATCCTAAAATTGGCCTTTTTTTTTCAATTCTCACTTTTAGTGATTAATAAAATATGCATGTTTAGTTTATTATAACATTGGAATATAAAATTGGAACTGATTTTTATATTTTTAAAAGTAATTTCAGATAATTTAATTAAAGAACTTTTTTGAGCAAATGCTTCTTGCAAAAATATTCTTTCATAAAATTTATAATTCAAAACAATATTTTTAGCCTTTCAATTTAGAAAACTTGAATAATTATTGAGTTCCATTGTTAAGATACTTCAAATCCAAATAATTTTAAAAGATCAATTAGTATATTTTCTGCAACAATAATAATTTACAATGATAGGAATATTCCACATTGCACTTACAGTTAATTCTACAATAATTGAGTTCACATCATTTCCGAAACCTTCTCCAGTGATAGTCAGTAAAGTTCCACCAGCATATGACCCTTACAATGAAAGAACATTATTGTAATTTTTAGTTTCAAACGTTTTGTCAAGAAAAACACAAATCTACATGTTAAGATCAGTCTGCTGTTTCCTACTTATATTTATATAATTTAATCTTAGTCAAAGCTTATTGTTTAATTTTTTTCTATTCAATTTTGTATTCAATTACCTTCAGCAGGTGATATATTCAATATTTTTGGTAGCAATCCAAATCTACGTCCTTTGTCACTAGGGATAGCTATCAGAGCATAACCTAAATTAACAATCCTTGGAACAAACTGTAGAAGTTCTGAAAGTAATTAATAATTTTAAGAAAATAACATTACTAATGACAAATCAATTGCATTTTTTTATTCATAGTTAAAAAGTCTACAAAAATGTACATTAAAATTCTTTCAGTTAGTTCATTGAAATATATTCATTAATATTTGATTTTCCAATTGTACTTAAGAACAATAATTTCACTAAGATTAACCTAAAGCTATTTTCCACTTAGTCTGTAATAAATCTAACTAAATCTAGTAATAACAATAGTATGGCAAATTTAATTCTGTGAGAAAATGTGTCATAATCTCAAATAAAATAACTTATTACCTCCTATAGGTGGCTCCCCAGTTGCAGAGATAGTAAAATTGATGGAATTTGTGTTGCTAGAAACAATATTACTCTTGGAGTTGGCAAACATTATTTCATTTTGACAAGCCTGTTGAGTCAGCAAATAGACAAGAATAAAACTAATTTTTTTTTTACAAACTCCTTAGAACAAAATTATTTATCTTCATATTCTATTTTAAGGACAAAGTATTTTTTACAGCACATGAATAATTTTTTTTTTTAGAAAAAAGAATTTCAAAGAAAATAATTTTGAGAAAAGCATTAATGTCATAGGCTTATCTCTTTGAACAGAGCTGGAGAACATTCCAATAGTGTAGTCAAACCCACATATCATCATCAATAGTTAGGCAACCAATTACACCCATCTCTTTAAACACAGATGATGCCAATGGAATGTTCAAAAGTGTCAGTGACTAGTGAAATGAATGTCAAAATGTTTTCTCCATTTTTTATAAAATAATTTGACCTGCCCACTGTTAAGCTTACACATTGATTTTTATGGCCATTGATTTAGCATTTTTTTTTGGCCATTGCTTAGTCTTACAGCAAAACTTCTTCCTCAATCTCTTGATTAATGTGTTATATCCCTTGATTAATGAGCTTTATCCCTTACTATATAAAATGCTTTTCAAACTGGGTGAACTCTGGGGGAAATAACTGTACTTGTCTTAAAGGGACATTATAACTGTTGATTCCATTCCATACCACCAAACCTCATTTTGTTAACTTTACGCTGATATCACGTTAACATAGATAATAGCAGAACAAGAACACTTGTTTAGATCTTATAGCTTACAAACTTCAACATTGCAACTTTAATACTATAATAAAATAATTAACTATATAATAAAGTACAAAATAAATCTCAATCTAATTAATAGACACTTTAACAAACTCAAGAACAAACTTCTATTATAAAATGTTTTACCTCTGTTCCAAAGCCATTACCATCAAAAGTAATGACATCTGAAAATGTCCCACGATCTAAACTGATAGCATCAACATATGGGGAGTAGCACTTCAGAAATTTAAATGTGAATACATTAGAGAGGTCTGTAGTTTGTACTGTATCCACACATCCAGACAAAGAGTCAACTAAAGGTTGACACCCAGACTCATTTGTGTTATTTACTAAACTAACTGTAAAGAAAATATAAACAGATGATACAATGGGTATAAATATATTCTTTAGCTCAATCAAATATTTATTATATCAACTACACTGACTGTGTTACATTTATGTAATATGATTTGGGCTATTGTTTTATAAATAAATAAAATGTCCATAATGAAAGATTTAAAAACTCCTTTGTCCCACTTTCAGTCAGAGTGTTACGAGGTCAGCTGTTGTCATCGAGAAGTACATAGAAGTCAAATTCATAAAGTGCTGGTTGTGAATGTGTATATGTGTTCGTATGTGAATGTTGTTCAAATTTTTCATCAATATTGTTTTTTTACATTAGTTAAGCTGAGGTTGTCAATTGTAATCAAACTGAATTTCTATTAATTTGGATCAATAAAAATTATCTTATTTTATCTTATTAAATATCATTTGAAAGCTTTTTCTTGAGGTACAGTAAAAATGTGTTTTCTTCTCATATTAATCTCTCCAAGTCTTTGGTTAATATCATAAATGCTCATGGTTTTTAAAGGTGTTGAAATTTGTAACTGTCATAAATGGGAGTATCATATCAGTTACAAATACCTATTTGTTTAGCTTGAAATCCTGAGAGTTGAACAGATAATGGTGCTGAGTAGGATGTACGTTCAACAACCAAAACAGTTCCTCTAAAGTATATATTGCTCTCAGAGTCCATGTAACCAGTCCAGTAATAGAAATTTCCAACTGTTGTAAAACGATATGTAAAACTTCCTGCAAAAAAAGTATATTTTTTAATGCAATGAAATAGATAAGAAGAAAACAATGTATAAATAGTATTATCTGGTAGCCAATATTTACCACTTCTTGTCTTGGTGCCTGAACTGAATCCACCAGGCAAAGCAACTAAGTCATAAGGAGTTGCAGTCTGCTGAATACTGTAGGCTATATCAGAGACATACTGAGGTGTCTGCCAAGTCCAGGTAATGTAGTCACCCACTTGAATTGTGATAGGATCTTTATCCCAGGCGTACCCATAACCTAAAACTAGAATGAAAATAATTTATCAGGCTCTTTTCTTTTACTCTAGATTTCTCTAATTACGTTTCATAGAACTGAAAAAGTATCATTTATATCTAAAAGATTCTTTTTCTTTCACAAGGAATTGAAAAGTAAAAATTGTGATGATCAACAAACAATTAAAATGCATACAGTATATTAGCCTAATCTAAGACGTGTACATTGTCTACTCTAAGACATGCAAACAATATACATTGTCTACTCTAAGACATGCAAACAATATACATTGTCTACTTGGAGACATGACATTCATTAGTCTACAATGTCTAAGCAAAATGTTGCCTTGCATACAGAAATAATTTATGATATATATAAGTTTGTACCAAGGGCTTTTTCCAGAACTATTTTGGATGCAATGTTGATTTGTGGATTTTACACATACACTACTCAATATATTTTAATGCTATTAGACCATGTAAAGGGTTGTCTGAGCTAGCCAGGAAAATCAGTGACTTAGCAGAATTTAGATCATTGGTTAATATGCATGACTAAATGCATGACGCGTAGGACGTAATCAGCTTTTTTTAAAAAGTACTCCCTGTATTATATAAGATAAGATAATTAAAAAAAGCTGATAATATATTGTTATTCATTAGTAATCTTAAGACTTTTTTTTTTTACTCTGGCATTGACTGGGAAACTATAATAAACTGATTTAGAACATAAGCTAGTTATTGGTAAAAAATGTTAAGGCTTTCTTTATACTTTTTACAGTACTTATTGTATGTCATGCATTTTTAAAAATAGTTTTACTGCTTGAACCAACTAGCTTTAAATTGAGTAAAAGTTTGTTGATAAGGTAGCAATTAAAAAAACATATTACTTAGATTTAAAGTTCTGTTATTAGTTTTTTCCATAAAATCTTTGGTGTGGAATTTCCACTTTTGTAATAAACAAAAATTCTCTTCACTCGCATAAAAATGTCCTCCCTATCAATAGTGACTGACATTTGTGTAGGCCTTGAACCTTCTTGAGAAAGTGAAATATTTGATTACTTACGTTTGTGTATCCCAGTAGCTGAGACAGTGTGATACTTTCCAGTGTCTTCAATTCTACATTTGATAGATGTCTCTGTCAGGTGATTGATGTTACACTGATGTGTTCCAACAGCAACAGACATCTGTGAGCTATTGACACTAAAGCCATTGCCGGTAATGACAAGATCTGTACCTCCATACAGTGAACCAAAGTTTGGCGTCATGCTCGAAACTTCAAAAGTGTAGACTATGTCAGGAACAGTATTTGTTCTGTTAAGACAAGGGAATATTGTGAATATTTCATCAAGACTAACAAATTGACAGTTTCCTGTGTATGTAACCAAATTATAATAGTTTATTAAAATGTAAATCAAATAATTTTTTACAATATTTCATTAACTTAGAAATTAAACACCAGCTATAATACTAAACAATATAATTAATGCACAATCACTGAATAAATATTGTTAACATTTAAAATTTGATTTGAAAGCATTATCAATGATTATACACCATGTATTTTTGATGCTGTTTAGGTTTTAAAATGCAATGATTACTAATATGCATAAGTTAAAGTCAAATGCTAAAGACATCACTTTTTTTTAGTTTGGTTTTTATTGTTGAATATTTAGTTCATGTTTTTTTGTTTTTGTGTGTAGCAAGCAGTAACCTTTGAGTTCTAAGTTTCTTGGAGTAGTAATTGTTGAAACGGATTACATATTTTAGCATCATCAAATAATTACTTTTTTAAATAACATGTAGTTTTACAGGATATTCATATTATTTATTAGGAATAAGTATTTTGTTGTGAATCTCAAGAGTTCATGTATAGATGCAAGTGTTATGTGATTCAAGAAAATAGGATTTCAAAGAACAACAGTTTGTTCTTCTCTCTGAGAGTTGTGTGTCAATACCATTTTTATGTTAATGAGCCAATTGTATAATGAGTATATATAGACTTAACAAAATATCATACTTATAGTTTTATAATGTCAAGATTAAACATACATTCTTTAAGAGTTACTAATATGTAGCATTCTTGACCAAATTGAATGCTTTTTAACAAAAAATAAAGGTTTTGATAGTGAAGTGCTATCTCCACTAAGTTTATGTACTTATAGATACTGTTTTATTGCAAATCTAGCAACTTAAATTCCTTAAGAATATATCCAAAAGTTGAATCTAGTCATTCATGTGACAAATTTAGCTGTGCTACTTCATCTTCAAATTTTCCCAAAATGCACTTCAAAATAAAACATAACGATTGGTGTTTACTCAGGCATATGGAAAAATATATCTTTTATCTTTGTCTGGAATTTATTTTTTGTTATGATTTTGTATTTGCAAGTAGAATTGAGTGTTTCAATGTATCTTTTATGTATTTTAACATGCTAATCTTGTTTTAAGGTTAGAAAGTTAATTTCACTAAGGTTTTACTTTTCTAAATTGTTTAAACTCCACTCCTACCTTAAATCAGCATATCCTTTGTTTGAGACATCAACTAGAAGCCTATAGGAGCCAGCAGGGAGAGATGGAAGAGTGGCAATAATAAGGTTGTCTGAGTAACTTGACACATTCAGTTTGCCAGGTCCAAGACTCACTTCCATGGGAGTACTACCAAAGCCTTGGCCATTGATAGTAATGGATTTACCACCTAATTAAAAAAATGAACATATTTTATTATTAAGAAATGTTTACAGATTGTAAAAAAAGATAGACAGTTATTTTATTAGCTCAATAGTTTAAAATAAAAAAAAATTATTCTGTGTATTTAAACATATTAATAGTTAATCCTTAAGATAGTAGCTTAACCTTTAAGGCTAAACATCAAAATTTTAATTTCATTTTGTATGCATTCATTGTAGAACAGCTCAGCACTTAAAGGGTTAAGTGTGTAGCTTTAATTTAGATATATTTTAAACATGTAAGTTTTTGATGATGACCATGACATCAACATTGGTTAGTCTACTGCTAAACATTATTTGTGTTGAAGGCTAAGTAACATACAAGCTTTTGACCCATATATAAGATGAATTCTGTCTATAGTTTTGATTTTGCAAAATATTATTTGCCTATTACAGTATTAAAGAATGCAAATTAAATCCTATAAGTCCAAATTAAACAAGGAAGTTGTTTCATTTGATACATTTTAGTTCTAGATGCCCAAGTCCCATGGTTTCTATCTAGGACTTTATATAGTAAAGCAGCAATAAACCCAGTAAGACCCAACTGTAAGATAAACATATTTCCTATTTCACTTAAGGTGTTTAATGTGTATGGCAGTTAGAAGATGAAACATAAAAAAAAAATTTCAATTAATTTTCCAGAGGGAGATTGATTGTTAATAATTCTTTCAGATAAGTTTCAATTTATTCTTGTAGCTGAATTAGTTTAAGTTTGCATTTACATTTGTTACAAGGTCATTTGACATGTGCTTCAGATTGTCACCACAATAGGCATGAGTTCAAACCCTGCCTTATCCCCCTGCAAAATGTTTGATCTAGGAACTTAGAATCTTAATTTTTGAAAGAATTTCCAAAACTGATTCAACAAAAGTGAGTGTAGTGCCAAAGTGGTAAAGCACTTTGATTCCAAACTGTGGGGTCTTAAGTTGAAATCTTAGTGAAGATTGAGTTTTAATTTTGTGATTTTAAGAGTGCTTCTCAGTCGACCCAATGGATACACGACAGGGGAACTTTATTTTACTCTTGAAAACAACCAATAAAGAGCTTTTCCCATACTTGTTGTATAAGGGCAAAGAAGCTAAATGTCGAAAGGCTGGCTAACGTACGAGAGCGCTTCAGTGTACTACTTGAGGCTGATCTTCGAAAGCCCCAGGACGATGATCCTGTGAGTAACTGGAGCCAACTAAAAGCGACACTGCAAGACGTGACAGCCAAAGTCGTGGGATACTGCAGCAAACCCAACAGAGACTGGTTTGATGAGAACAATAACGCAATTAAGGAACTACTAGCGAATAAGCATAAATATTATCGCTCTGTACTCGCGAACCCTAATGACAACGCAGCCAGGACTCTCTATAAAGCTTCCTGTCACACTCTGCAGTCAAAGATCAGGGAACTAAAAAATAATTGGTGGCTGGAGCTGTCCGTAAGCATGCAGAGACATGCTGACACTGGTGACACACGCTCATTCTATGAGTCGCTTCGTTGTGCCTATGGCCCAACCTACCAGACTACAGCACCGCTAAGATCATCCGATGGTTCTACACTATTTACCAGCAAGGCGGACATACTAAATCGCTGGACAAAACACTACAGTACGTTGTTTGGTGATAAAAGGCACGTATCGGAGGAATCGCTGGGAAATGTCCCTCAGAAAACCATAAGGGAGGAGCTCGACGACCCACCGACATCTGAAGAAATTGAGACAGCAATATCTAAACTCAAAAGACACAAGGCACCTGGCTCTGATGGACTTCCTGCGGAAATATTTAAAATGGGTGGTGTCGCCCTAACCGAGAGGCTAACAGACTTGTTCGCTCTATGCTGGGAGAAGTGCGTGGTCCCACCTGAACTTAGAAACTCCGTAATCATATCCCTATACAAAAAGGGTGACAAGTCTAACTGCTCCAACTATCGAGGCATTACACTTCTGTCGGTAGCAGGAAAGATATTTGCTCGAGTGTTGCTCGACCGACTAAACCAGTCTTTAGTGGATGAGGTCTTATCTGAAAGCCAATGTGGTTTCAGAGCCGGTAGAGGTACAACTGACATGATATTTGTTCTGCGACAGTTACAGGAAAAATGCAAAGAGCAGAACCTAAACCTGTACGCAGCTTTTGTGGACCTCACCAAGGCTTTCGACATGGTCAGTCGCGATGGTTTGTGGAGGATTTTGGCTAAGCTGGGGTGCCCACCTACATTCCTATCCATCCTCAAGCAGTTTCACGTCGGACAGAGAGGCCAGATCAGACACAATGGTGCTCTTTCTGATCACTTCCCAATAGAAAATGGCGTGAAGCAGGGCTGTGTACTTGCCCCTACTCTGTTCGCTATCTTCTTTGGCGTGATGCTGGGTCAAATGAGGCAGGATTGCATGAAGGCATCTACATCCGGTTTCGTTCTGACGGCAACGTGTTTAATCTCCGACGTCTACTATCCCACACAAAAACAAAGGACATGGTCATAACGGGGCTTCTCTATGCCGATGATTGCGCCCTGCTAGCTCACAATGAAAATGACCTCCAGAACGCGGTAAACGAATTTGCCTACGCTGCCACCTCTTTCGGCCTATCTATAAACCTCGGGAAAACAGAAGTCATGTTCCAGAAGTCACCCAACGAAACATACTCAGCACCAAGGATCACAGTAAACGGACAGCCCCTTAACGTGGTAGACCACTTCACATATCTTGTTAGCATAGTGTCAAATGACGCCTCACTTTCAAGGGAAGTTGATAACCATCTGGCCAGGGCCAGTAACGCCTTTGGACGCCTACAGGCGAGAGTTTGGAAGAACAAATCGCTTCGCCTACCTACAAAAATAAATGTCTACCAGGCGGTGGTTCTCTCAACCCTCCTATATGGCTCTGAGACATGGACACTATATAGAAAACAGCTAAGACTCCTTGAGCGCTTTCACCAAAGATGCTTGCGCTCCATCATGGACATACGATGGCAAGACCGCACAACAAACAGCAATGTCCTTGCGAACGCCGGTATGGACAGTATAGAGGGACTTCTTATGGTCCGACAGCTACGCTGCGAAGGGCACGTATCCCGTATGGGAGACGAACGTATGCCAAAGGCAGTCTTTTTTGGTGAGCTAAAAGGTGGTCGACGTAACAGAGGCGCCCCACGGAAACGCTTCAAAGACCAGCTTAGGCGTCAACTTTCCTTGGATGAAATAGAAGAGAGCACCTGGCTGCATGCGGCGTCGGAACGAGACAGCTGGAGGTCACTCACAAAGGCCGCGGGATACACATTTGAGACCAAAAGAAAATCTGCCGCCGAGGACAAACGCAGACGACGAAAAGAAAATCTAAACCGACCACCTGCGGACAATGGTTTTGCTTGCCCTGGATGTGGCAAAATATGTAGATCATGGCTGGGACTACACAGCCACGGGAAACACTGTATTCCTCACTAATCTTCGGACTCGAAGACAAGCCTATTATTATTATTATCTAGATCATAAAGTTTAGCACTTAAAGAAAGAACTGTATGAAATAATAGTGAGTCAGGGTTTAATATATCAGTGTAGCTTAAACAATCAGTTTGAGCTTACACACTAAATGTGTATGTAGTTGTAAAATTTTTTTTTTGCATAGCTCTATTGAAGTTTAACATTTTATTGTTTATTGTTTATGTTTTTGCAGTTTATGTATTTTTTTATGAGTAAATATTAAAATATTCTTTTTGTATAAATCATAAGCATTACAAAATTGTTGTCAAACTTCAATGCAACCAACTTAACGAGACTGATACTGATTAAATCTGCAAGATCACATGTTTGAAAGAACTAGTTTCAAAATAGCCAAACTGAGTTTATAACATCAAAATAAAAATTTTAAGAAGACCAAAAAAGAAACTTTTTTTTTGTTAAATGTATGCACAAATATCAGGAGATGTGCAGTCTAACCAAAAACATGTTCAACAGATTTGATTATTACTATTATATTTAATAAACATAATATTAAGTTTGAAAGTAAAATAAGTATAAAAGTTATTTCTTAAACCTACCTAAAACATTACTAGAAGATACTGAAATAGATTGTACAACAGGAGTCTCAGAAAGTTTGTAGTTGAAATTGCCTGCAATAATGGAGCTCCCTAATTGTGCCACAACTATTTCCTCACTGGTATCTTTAGTATAATCATTCTGAAAAACACAATAAAAGAAACCATAATTTGGAGTTGTTTTAATTTCATTTTAAAGTATATTTAGTAACTCACACAGTGTTGAAGCATATTGGTTTACAATTCAAGATATTTAAAAGTAATTATCTACTCACAGATCTGGGAGTTCTGCAGGTAATCACTGCCTGAGTTAGATTGTTAACAATGCACTGTTGTCCACCAATAGTCACATTCACATCAGAAGTAAAACCATAGCCATTTATAGTCAGCAGACTTCCACCTATTAAACAAACAAAAGTGCTATATTCTTTGGAAATGTAACAGAAATGAGAACTTTGAGATATGAACTAGTTCTGTTTTGTCCTACCTTCAACACTTCCAGAAGATGGAGAGAATGAGCTTATGTCAGTGATGTAGGTAAACTCAACAGAACTCTGTGCCAAGCCTTTATTAGCAACTGTGACAAAAATGTTGGCCACCCCTGTGGCACCATTACCAAGTGTGCACTGAATCAAACTGCTGGTCACTGTATTTACTAGGCAAGGAGTTTTTCCAATGAGAACTTCATTATTTGATACTGATGAATCATCAAAACCACTTCCACTGATGCTAACATTCTGACCCTCGGAGCCTTCAATATAAAATGTGGAAAAAAAAAGATGTAAAAGCATTTTGCCTTTCTAAGAGCATATTATTCAAGTTGTATAATAAAGCATGAGGGTAAAAGCATAACATAAAAACATACAGATTTAAATATAAAAATAACAGTAGATGTAAAAGCTTAATTGTTGCAGAGAACATTCTTTTAACATTAATGTGTTTACACAACAATACTATATTGCTAAAATAAAAATAATAAGCATTTAGTTTTTAAATTTAATAATTTAATTACCATTTTCGTTTTTATTTGTTAATTGATTGTTGTTGTTTTTTTTTGTAATAATTAAAGAGATGTTTTCTTCAAGTTTAAAATCTGAAGCTTTCTTCAGTCTGTTTTGAAAATAATTCTATGCAGACTTTGTTTGATGCAAAAGTTCTTAGAGATTTTAGGTTGTGTATACATTTTCTTTATTTTTATGTCCAGGTGACCAAACCAGCCAAGGAATAGCATGAGCTTACAGACAAAGGGTGATAAATAAGATGTGTAAATGTAACAACAAGAAAAGATTCCTTTGTAAGTTCAGAGAAAGGGAGATAAGTTTAGCATTGATATTTATACAACTTTATCATCAGGATATTTACCTGTAGCTGGTGTAATTGCTGTAACAGATGGCGTCTTATTTGATGACCAGGTAAATGCACAGTTACTATTCTCCTGGCATCGAGTTGGAACATTATTAATAAAGGCAATCACTTGAGGAGTTTGATGATATGTTCTCAACAGATCCCCCATGATTGGATTCAGCCAAACACCACCATTGCTGAGTGTGTTGACTGCTACATTGACATTGATGCCAGTTAAGCCACTGCCATTGATCTGATGATACATCAAATTACAACTATTCAAATGTTTATGGACAGATTTTGAAGTTGTCTTTTAAAGAACATTTTTTTTCTAAATATTTTTTAAGACATGAAAAAGACATTTTATATATGAATCTAGATTACTACAGTAGATGTGCCTAGGCATGTTTGAGTATATAATATATATAGGCCTATATAGATTTTTTTTGATGTGTCTGCTTTTGTCAAGATATAGTTTTTCTCTATTGGGTGTCAACCCCAAATGGATGTCATACTGTAAAGACTGCACCCCCTCCCTTTTAGCCTCTAGTGATGCCATATATAATATATTTTATTTATTTGTTTACATTATTACATTAATTTTACATTATTCATAATTTATAGAGTAAAGTACCTTAGATTAACAATAATCTTAAGGAATATATTACATTTCAAAACATAAACTCACCATCAATAATGGTTGATCTCCAGGGAGCGATGACATGGTCACAGTAAATGTAAATGCAGAACAGGTTCCTGAAGCTTTCACATCAGCAAAGCCAACAGACATTGTACTAAATGCACCAATCAAAGGATCAGGGGAGACAATGTCAGCCACTTGAACTGGATCTACAGATACATTGATTTCATTTCAATGGTTTGATTAATGTTAAGAAATAGAACAGATATAAACAGTTATTTCGTAGTTAATACATTTCTATTTGATCCATCCTTTCTGAAAAAAAAAACAGACATGTTTCTTTTAAATTTCTAGAAAATTTAAAACGTAAGCAAGAAAAAAAAAAGGTTTACCAGGTGTTGTATCACCATTAAATGTCACACTGTAACTGCCAGCTATAGGAGGGGATGCAGCTGATACAGAAGAAATATTGACAACAACAGAACCTCCATTACTGATGCTGTATGTGGAATCAACTCCTTCCTATTATTTTAAGTAACAAACATTTCAATCAGTGGAAAATAAAAGCTGTAGACTGGAATGATAATGTAGGAAAAAAAAACAATTTAAAATACTAGCTATAGTTTTTGTATCTCACCGTTGCTGAGGCCACACCAAAGAGAGGGAAGTTGTAGCCACAGTTGTGAGGCTTCAGAGTGACTTTGTAAGAGGGATAAACTCCAGTAACACTGACTGTGTTTATAAAAGCTCCATTGGGTTGAACTTGTGGCATCCGCAATAAGTTGATATATTCAGCTGATGAGTCAAAAGAGAAATCTTATTATTTATTTATTTTTGTTTTTTTTACATGTTGAAGTATCTTTTATTTCAATCTCTAGCAAAAAGTAAATATATATATATATATAATGGCAATGTCTTTGATTCCAAAGATTAAGGATGAGTATAGTCTTTTACATGATTACACAAACCCTGTAGCGATCTGGATATTTTCCAGCATCTCGTGCAGACAAAGCCATTGTCAGCTGGTGGTCTAATTACTATTTTATTTAAGTATTTTTATAGTTATTAAGCTGGATCAAAGTTTTCTTTTCATTATTGCAACAAGCAAATTTTCACTTGACTATATACTATTTTCAAATAACTTTTTGAATCCATCAATCAAAGTATTTAAAAAATCTGAAAAGAATGGGAACTGATCTACCTTTAACTGTTTCTAATAAGGACACTTTGTTAAATAGCAGCTGATCAATGTAGACATCTTGAGATGAATCCAGGTTTACAACCACAACATATTCAATTCTGACAGCAGTTCCAGATGCTTTGGAATTAAATAAACTAAGTACATCATCACACCAGAAAGTCCATCTGAAAGAAAGAAAGTAATAGCATAAATAAACAATTTAAAAATGCCAGCTTCAGGACTCAAGCAACAATGATTTAATTCTTCTTTTTTTTTTTTTTTCAGATGGGCATTGAATTATTAATTTCTAACTTTATTTTGTACCCTGCTTTATTTTTAATAGGAGAGGAAAATCACTTTGATGCTTTAAATATAATATGTTTGTTGATACAATGTTTGTTTAGTTCCTTTTTTCTGTAGCAGTTGGTTATATATAATTGTTTATGTATTGTTTTGTATCCAAGTTTATATTAACAAATCAAAATGACTATAAAATTTCTTACAAATGTGTTACATTATCTTTTCAATGTTTTTTTAAATGTTCTTTTTTTATTGTATAAATGAAGTTAAAGTTCATTGGTTATCATTTTCGTTTCCAACGTAATGCAGCTGAAACATGTGTTCTATTTTTTTTTCAAAAACTAAATTTGTAACTAAAGAAAATATTAGAATAGAAAAGCTTAGAACAGTTAAAGGGTATTTTAAAAAGATAAATCTGATTACCTTACTTTACTAACTATTATAAATATTTTCATTTTTTTATTGAAATAGAAACTAAAACCAGTAAGACTCACTTATCTGGAGTTTTGTTGGTCATATAGAACACTCCATTTGTAGTAGCATCTTTAAAATTTGAATCTTTGTATGCAAAGTACACTTGAAGATAGTTCACTTTGCCTTTGTATGCCAAACACATCTGAAAACAAATTGAACAGACACGACTTAAAGTAAAATCTCCAGTAATTATCTTAATTTAAAAACATACTAATGTTTTTAGATGGGCTATTAATGAATCACTTACAAATTTATTGCTAGATGTTGACACAGACAAACCAGTAGTTGATCCTTTGTCATATGCATAGGTAGGGTTTTTGGCTGCATAGCGTCCACAAAATGGTTCAACATTTGATACTCTACGAGATGCATCTTCAAAACTATTTACATACGTGCCAGTTGTCAGTATTGAATGACATCTAACACTGAAGAGTTCCTCAACAGCCACTTGTACCTACCAAGCATCATTCAATAAAACATTAAAAGTTAAAATTTAAATACAAGTTAACATGAGATATTTACAGTAATTAGATATAAATGGCAAGAGTACATGAAACTTTTGGCTCCACACTTTTTTTTAAGGTTTGATAAGAACATTCACAAAACTAAATTTTATTATTTTCAAAAGAAAGAAACATCATAAGCATACTACGTTTGCTTCAATAATAATTTGAAATAGCCCATTACTTTTCGACCATTTCACAAAAACATGCAAAAAATTCACATCACTTTCTTTATTGAAGAACAGAGAGAGTTTCATCTAAAAGGATTTAACAAAATTCTAGTTGTAAGGTGTCATTCAGACAACAGAATACCAAGCAGATTGATTTGCTTACAATGTGCAACAGTACTTAGCAGTCCATTCATCACTAAAAACATGATCAGCATTTAATTTACAACTATTATAATTTCTTGTATGAAATAAAACATGTCACATTAGAGTCACTTTAGGCTGTTAACATTGTGCCTGAATTTTTTTTTTTAATAAGCCCAGAAATGTACAAAAAAAAAAGAAAAGAGTTTTTAGTCAAATAAAATTAACATGACTATAATATTGCCAGATGTTCAAGCTCACAGGCTGACTAGTATAATCTGCCAGCAACCCTCTTGAAATGGTCTGACTTAATGTTTCATCTTTTATGATACCAATGGAAGTGAACTCTGATAGAATGTCCATGTGGAGCCAAAAGATTTCCAAGTCTCTTAAATTTCACTAATGATTTATAGACTTGTTGATATTGATCACAAATTTCCTTAATTAAACTTTTTTAGTCATTAAAACATGTTTATTTAAAGAATTTTTTAAAAAGCTGTTTTGCTATTAGCAACATTTTTTAAATGTTGGCTAAAATTAAATATATATTGAGTCATTTGACTTACACTAACAATATAAATAATTTAAAACTATGTTACCAATTTGAATAATTATTTTTCCTTACCTCAGCGCTGGTCGCACCAATCTTTATAGGTTTGGTTGGGATATCATCCATGGTTAAAGTAAAAGTAGTTAATTTTGGTTTTCCTAAAACAGTTCTCTCCGCAGTAAATGTTGTGTCATTCAAGTTACTGCTAATCAACTTTCCTTCAAAAGTGCTGATTGCTCCTACAATTTTTATAAAGAGTAATGTTTATCACACATATTAAATCTTTGAACATACAACTTGAAACTGTATAGATAGTATGAAATGTTAAATTTTCTTTAAAAATATAATGGTATTATTTAAATATAAAAAAAAAACTATATGTATATTATATATCTATATTGGCTACATATATAAAAAATGTGAAATTTCAATGACCTTGTGTTGAGTCAGATGTTATTGTAATTGTAGTTTGGGTAGAGCTGACCTTGACATCAGTGCTCACAAGAGATACCACACTTGGAAGATTTTTCAACTCCGTCAGGAGATTTGAGCTAGTCAGCAAATTTATCCGAAGAGGAACTGAAAGTAACATTTTTATTTTAAATTATTGATGAAGTACCAATAATATTTTTTTAGTAACAAATTCACTTCTGATATCTATTAGGATCATTTTCTATGTAAAGGATGGTTTGATAAAAACTATGGCAGAAATATTGCTTTGATGAGACATGGGACATAATTGGAGTTAACTATTTTTGACTAGTGATTTCCCCTTGTGAAGGCTATATCATCTCTGTGGCATTTGACATCTCGAGAGAAACGATCTTTTCCCTTTGCAACTTTTTGTGCGACTAAATAGACCCTAGATTCTGAGCAGCCAAATTCTAGCTATTTTTTGTGTACCATCAGATCAATTAAAATCTAAGCAGCAACTGGATGTAGTGCTTCCACTGGTGATTGCAGTACAGTTGCAGTAGAGTAGCCTAAAATTATCAGGAATTGATGTCAGACCATGTATATGCACCAATCTGAATTCTGAGTAAGCTATTATAGTAATAAAATAGATTAGGATAATCTGTAGTTTATGTCCGACCATGTGTGCTTTATTATAGGCTTGCAATTCAATATTTTATAGAAAGTTAGTCGTGACGATTTTTTTCATTTGCACATAAGTATGGTTATCAATATATTTAGTAAAGGCCTAGAATATTGCAGGACAAATCCTTAACAGTTAACAGCTGTTTTTCGATTTGATATATGTGAAATTTTCATCTTGGTAAATGTATTTTTGTAGTTGCATTCATTGTTAATGCACAATAAAATAGCAAGTTAAACAATTCCACCATTTTATGATAGAAGAGATATAAGGAAGTTTTTCCCATGCATTCTGAGTTAAAACATTGATTTGTATCAATGGAGCACTTGCAGTGGCATGAATTACCTGGGTTTTTTAGGTATTTTTTTAATGAAAATGCAGATATCTCTAGCACTGAATAGATGTGTTTGAGCGTTGGATTGTATGATGGCGACTGTATTGGAGAAAAAAAATATTTTTTCCCCCATGTTTATAAGAGAGACGCACCGAGTGTGTCTAACGTTGTTGTCAGCGAATATATATATAAAGTACAAAATAGACATGGAAAAACTAATCGGCCAAGGCTACGATGGCTACCCCGTTATTGGTAGCATTCAGAATTGTGTTCATGCAAGGAGTTGTAAAAAATATCCAAAAGCAGACCTTGCCCACTGTGCGTCATTCTTGTTATGATTGACCTGAATGGCAGTTCAGGTATAAGTTACGCTGTCGGTGTTGTCAAGAAGAGTATCTATTTCTTGCGTAACAGTTCCAAGTGAGAGGGTTGGTGCTAAATTTACCTCATGGACTGAGAAATATGAATTCATTCGCTCATTAATTTACTTTGAGATCTTTGACTGTTTGGCGTATTTATAAAAAAGGTTGTAAGTTAAACCAGACAAACTACATATGTGTAATCAGTGCCTGCTTCTCATATTTTTCTGATTTGTCTTTTAATTGTTGTTAATTATCCATATGTTCTTGATACATTTTACGTGATGTTGCAGTCTGTCCGTCTTTGCATAAGTGGCAGCTCAATAGCACATCAGCAGTCACATTAATGACATATTCAAAAACCAACTTGACCATGCTGAGGAACACTTCAGAGATGGCATCCTGAGTAAGACGACACTGCTGACTGACAAACTTGGTATTGAGTTGGTGCTGCCAAGAATTTGAAGTCGACAGACACACCAAGCAAGACCACATGTTTGGAATTTGTGATTAATACAGAACAAGCTTTACAAGCTGCAATGTACAAAAGAATATTAGAACTGCCAGATAAGCGTTCATTGCCGGCTTGTCTATAGCGATGACAAGCAATACAGTAGTAAAGTTATTGACAGTTTTGAAAGGGTTTGCTATTTTTTGTTTGTTCGACCATTAGGCCATACGGGTAAACTTACCATTGTGTACAGTAAATAGTTTGTTCACATGTTAAGATTTTTTTTTTTTCATGAAACAAACATTTACAGTGAACTTAATATTGCATAGGAGGGGAGGGGGCACCAGCTCTTTTCTTTAATATTCTCTTTGATAAAAAGTTAAAACTAGGACTTTGAGTCATAGGTGGCAACTTGCACCCCCCTGCAAAAAATCCTGCGGGCGCCCATGCTAATTGGTCACGTAATAGAACAAATGCATATATATGTTAAACAATGCTTTTCCTTAGAAGCAATCACATGTAACAGAGCACATTAAATGCATTACCTGTAAATACTCCATCAAGCCCTAAAACAACAAAATCTCTATTATTCTCAAAGACAATTGTTTGGACATCCATGGTAGATTCACTAGCAGTGCCTGAGGTGACTACATTTACACTCTACAGAAAGGAAAAGTTATATTACAACATTTCATTTTAAAGCTTATGAAAAACTACTAAAAACACAATAATCACCTATTTATACTTTGTCAAAAAAAAGATTCACAAATATAAACATGAATGAACAAATATAAACATGAATGAACAAATATAAACATGAATGAACAAATATAAACATGAATGAACAAATATAAACATGAATGAACAAATATAAACATGAATGAACAAATATAAACATGAATGGACAAATATAAACATGAATGAACAAATATAACCATGAATGAACAAATATAAACATGAATGAACAAATATAAACATGAATAAACAAATATAAACATGAATGAACAAATATAAACATGAATAAACAAATATAAACATGAATGAACAAATATAAACATGAATGAACAAATATAAACATGAATAAACAAATATAAACATGAATAAACAAATATAAACATGAATGAACAAATATAAACATGAATGAACAAATATAAACATGAATGAACAAATATAAACATGAATGAACAAATATAAAGATGAATGAACCTGGACTTCATCAATGACAGATGATGTGAACACAATTTTCTGTACTTCATACTCGGCTAAACCAGTCTTCTCAGGCGTCAAATCTGTTTGCATCGAATGAGCAACAAGGGTCACATATGAGTTGGCTGCACTGCTGCCATAGTAAACTTCTGTGTAATACCTTGTACACAAAAAAAGTTATCTTTGTGAGTAGAGGTATTAAAGCAATAGCATGGAAATAGTATTAATATAAATATGTGAAGTAAAAAAATTATTAAAACATAAAAATTAGTTGAAATGATCATTCTCAGATTGGCTACTTTACACCATTTTTGTCATATTGAATTTTTTTAAAAAATATAACAGTTGCATATTTTAAAAGTAAATAAATAACTACTATTTGAAACAATTCAATAAAGAGAAAAATATTGATAAACTATTGTTTGGATAACAAAATGTATTATCCTATTCTTCCTCAAATAAAAAGATTTTTTTTGTATTGGTGATAGCAAAGTGAATTTTTTTTCCAAAACTAATAACATTTTTAGAAAGGATCAGAAGTGTTTTTTTTAAATAATATATTTCAAATATTACATTCAATAAATCTCTGTTCAATAGTTAATGAAATGTTAATTTAAAAAAATGTCAGCAGTTACACTTAGAACCATGACACTAGTCTTAAATAAAATGATCCAAAGCTTACTTCTCATCTGCAAGTAAATAAATTGGAGATGATTCACTAGAACAAGAACTTCCTGTGAAAATGTTCACCTGTAAAAAAAAGTTGCAATCACTTTTTACAATCATTATTAGCTTAAGATCAAATAAAAATGAAGGTATTTAAAATGTAAGGTCCATTTATCATTTGTTTTTGTAACGTTTACACACAATATTATCTTGAAAACAAAAGATTTATGTCATTTTATTAAAAGTACTTAGAAACCTAAGTCATCCACCATACGTACACACTATCTAGTTTATATGAGTAACATTGTTTAATTGTGTATAGTAAGACTAATATTTTTATAATAACCCATGCCCACAAACCATGAAAAACTAATGGCAAAAACATGTTTGGATATCTTATATAATACAGACGTTACTTCAAAAAAGAAGATGATTATGTCCTATGCTTCATGTATTAAGTCATGCATATTAACCAATGACTTAAATTCTGCCAAATCACTGGTTTTCCTGGCTAGCTCAGGCAACCCATTCCATGCTCTAATGGGACTAGGGAAGAAAGAGCATTTGTACTGGTTTGTCTTAGCATATGGGACGAGGATTGTGCCTTTATCTTTGTGTCTTTTTGAGTATTTTATTAGGTTTTGTTTTTGTATTGAAGATTATAGTTCAGTGTTTTGTGTATAATTTCTACTTTACTTGGGAATGCCCCCCCCCCTGAGATATTCATGACACACAACTGAAATTAAATATGAACAATTCCAATTTTCTATGAGTATAATTTAAAAAAATGATCAGTTTTCAAGATGTTAAAAATGATTAGACAACCTAGTGTTATTTGCTCACAAGAGTTCTACCAAGGCATAAAGTATTTCACTTCTCTAATGAATGATTGTTGTTTACCTTGTTGTTTGGGTCAGTGTTATTGCTTATGTACACAGTTGCAGAGCTGGCAGCTTTCACACAAAATTTGTAATAGCCTGCGTTCAATGGGGCAAAGTATCCCACCATTTGTAGGGCATGGGCCCCCCAGTTAGATGCTGACCAACTACTCTGGTCAATCGTTACTACAGTGGCATTACTCCTGTCTATGCTACTTGCATCAGTTGTTCCATTTTGTATGTAAACATAGAATCCTCTATTGCCTATAACAAAAAAAAAACACTAATGAAATACTCTAGCTAAGAGTTAAATGCATTGACATGTGAGTTCATGTGTACATTAATGTGACAAGGAGAATATACTGCTCAATTTTTAGCTGAACCAGTCAGTTGTCTATTTATGCAAAACTTTTCAAAATTTGACAAAAGAGAAACAACTATAAAGTTGGGAGATAAACACAATTTTTAAAGCCTGAAATAGATGTGAATAAATTAATATGGAGCTAGGGCAAAATATGCAGAGAATTCCAGAAAAACTAAAAAATAAGATCGTGTCAAATTATGATTAGTCAAAAATATGTTTAAAAATGACAGCAAAGCTATGCTGGAATTGAAAGAACACAGGGCTTTGATATAGAAAGAGGCAAGAATAATATGAGTCAGCTCAATTATATTTCTATTGTAAATATACTTAAAAATATACAAGTTGTATTACATTATAATAATTAAAAAAAACATTTGTGTATCATAAGATTATATATCATGTTCTAAGTACAGTTTAGGTCATTCATTTTTAGCGGCCCCCGAAAGGGGAAAAGACGCTATTAGTTTTGTGTGGCCTGTCTGTCCGTCTGTCTGTCTGTCTGTCTGTCTGTCTGTCCGTCCGTCCCGTTTAGTGCTCAGAAAGTAGAAGAGAAAATGAAAATCTGACATCACGATAATATAGAGCATTCAAAGTTCTGATGCAACGGCTACTTTTTTTTTTCTAAAAGCTCAAAATCTAATTTTTAAAAATATTTTATGCAAACAGCATTTAAAGAGAAAAAAGCTAATTAGTATGCAATATAAATGAAACCTACTTTAAGACAATTAATAATCTAATATACTGCATAGGTTTTCACAGTAACATACCAGTATTTACTCGTAAAGTAATCAACTCATAAAAGAGGTGTGGCAGTTGCCTTGAACATCGGCTTTACAAGGCTAACGTTGAGAGATCAAAGCACGGAAGATGTATATTTTGACCGCTGGGGCACTAAATAAGATCTGTTGTTTATCTTTGATATAATTTTTAGCAGCGACAAAGAAAGTTTGTGTGATACACAAACTCAGAGGCGGCCCCTGTTAAGAGATCAAAGCACGGAAGATGTATATTTCTGTCGTTTATCTTTGATATACTTTTTTAAAATGAAATTTTAGCAGCGACAAAGAGAGTTTGTGTGATACACAAACTCAGAGGCGGCCCCTGTTAAGAGATCAAAGCACGGAAGATGTATATTTCTGTCGTTTATCTTTGATATAATTTTTTTTTTAAATGAACTTTTAGCAGCGACAAAGAGAGTTTGTGTGATACACAAACTCAGAGGCGGCCCCCTTTGAGAGATCAAAGCACGGAAGATATATATTTTTGTCGTTTATCTTTGATATACTTTTTTTTTAATGAACTTTTAGCAGCGACAAAGAGAGTTTGTGTGATACACAAACTCAGAGGCGGCCCCCGTTGAGAGATCAAAGCACGGAAGATGTATATTTCTGTCGTTTATCTTTGATATACTTTTTTTAAAATGAACTTTTAGCAGCGACAAAGAGAGTTTGTGTGATACACAAACTCTCTTTGTAATCTTGTTTTTACTGTGTTTATGTCTTTTATGTGCAAACCTGCATCACATTAAATTGACCCAAGCAGCAAATTTTGTCAGCACAAGTTCATTGTGACAATACACATTTAAACATTGACAGTCATTTCTTCTAACCTGGATAATGCTGGATGCTTCCTGATGAATCTTTTGGAGTCCTACATGTGATTTCTGTGTCAGTGATGGGTTGCTGAACTTTGCACTCTTTGTCTATTAAAACACAACAAAGTAGTAGTCACAATCAAAGTAAATAGTAATTTTTGTAGAAAGAACACAACTATTTAACTTATCTTTTAAAGTATTTTTTTTTAAATAATGCAATCATATCAAATTGAATGAATGCTTTACTTACCTCCAACAAAGACTTTTGCTTTAGTCTCAGTTTCATCAAAGTATTTTCCTTTAATAGTTAATAGTGTATTTCCTTCTGTGCTGCCTTCATGCAATGACAATTCCGAAATCTCTAAAAGAGAAAAATAATAACAATGCATTGTAAATCTCTGAATAAAAAGTTCTTTACAATGACCAGTAAAAAAATAACGATGCTAGTGTAAATATCTTAATTTTACTACATACAATCAAGGTGGCGCTGCTTAAACTTTTAAACTGTTTATGATATTTTTTAAACTAAATTTAAGAATACTTTCAAAGTTGGCAGCTTTGCACTCACTACCAAAAAAACAATTTGGAAAAGACTCAAGATGGCATTCATTCTATCAATTGAGATTGAACCCAATTTATCAAATTATTCTAAAAAAATCAATATTCTTAAACTATATTAAGCAAATGGTTACAGTTTGTACATGTCATCTTTTAAGAAAGAAAAAGAGGGAAAAAAAAATCAAATATCTCTAACAAATGTCCTAAATGTTAATTAATTATCCAAAAACAAGCTGAATTAAATTATTGCTTGTGATGAATAAATGACAAAAATAGTTTAAACACCAATCATAGCTACACTTGTTTTACAAGTGGAATACCACTGAGAAGATAAGGTGTGGGGTTGTATGTGTAAATCAAAAGTAGATACTGTAAAAACTCCACATTTGTAAATGGAATTAATTGGTCTGGATTTACAGCTACTAGCACTATCAATGAGAAGATTTTAAATAGTTACCTGTAAATGTCTGATACATTCCAATACCATTGCGATGGACTTGTTTCAGTGTACTAACAGGTAATGATCTAAAGCAATATGGAATGGAAAATTGTTGAAAAAGAAAACTTACATTTTTATATTTGTAAACAATAAAAACTAAACAATATTAAAAAAAAAAAGCAGAAACTGACCTGCCAAACTCATTGCTGACAAGAAAAGTGACATCCTGATTACCTGTTTTATATAAATTTATGTCAGATATGTATTATTTGATCATATAGTAAAAGTAAAGTAAAGTGTCCCCTTCAGACCTTGATATCTATGGGGCAGATTATGTTAAGGTCATCTGTTTCTTTGGCCAACGGTTAACGAGCAGGGTGTTATGTGGCCAGCACAATGAACAACCGCCTTTACTTTCCCCAACTAAAGTCAGGTACCCATTAGAGTTGGGTGGACTCAGGGGTGCCCTAAAAATCCTGTATTCAAAATCCCAGTCTTCACCGGGATTCAAACCCAGGACCTCAGGTTCGGAAGCCAAGCGTTTAACCATTGGACCACCGCACCCCCTATTTGATCATATACCATTTCTCATTTCCAAAAAAAAAAAATTAACAAAAAAACAAACACATAGGTTACTCCTATAGCATACATATGTTCTCCTTAATATCTACATGCACTTTAGTCCATAAGTAAACTAAGCTAAAGCTACACTGTTGTGATGTGAGGTAAAGAAGTTTTTTCTTTCCTGCATTATGACTTTCATACTCAGCCCACTCAAACATTTCAATATCTTAAGCACATCATACATTGGAAGTATCTTATAACCCAAAATAATCTCATCAAACATTTTCAATCCACAAACATTATTTTTGCTCAATAATGAATTACCTATATAAGTCCCTTCTGTTTTGCATTTCATATATCCATTATTACCATCAAAGGTTAATCCATAACTGCAGGAATACAAGTAGATATTTGACAATGGTAAAGTATTTGATGTAAATGATTACAAAATAATACTAATAATATTCTTAAAAAAATACATGTTTCAGATGTTCCTTCAGAACTGAATATTTTTTTGCATCCTAACCCAAACCTCCTGCGGGACAGTAGAGGGTGGCAGCAGGTAAAAGCCAGGTAGACATGTAACTAATAGAACTTATACAAACAGGGGGAAAAAAAGAGTTTGTTTTAAACCTAATACCACAAGCATAATCCTAGACATTATAACGACTGATAAACCATCAGTTTCTTGTAACTAAATAAACACTATTATAAAGATTTAATTAAATTAATTTGAGTAGTGTTTTTGCATATATTTAAAATTGTTCCTTTGTTAGTCTAAAATTATGTTTGTTTCTTAACATACTAACTTACAGAGTGTCATTCTGGATGTCTCTTATCTCACATTTCTGACCACCAAAATAAACTCTGAAAAAAAAAATGAATGATAACCATTAAAGGTACAGTGATTCTGAGATGTTATCTTCTTATCTTATATGTTACAGATGCTACTTCAAAAAAGAAGATGATTATGTCCTACGTGCCATGCAATTAGTCATGTATATTAATCAATGACCTAAACTCTACCAAATCACTGGTTTTACTGGCTAGCTCAGGCAACTCATTTTATGCTCTAATAGCACTAGGGAAGAAAAAGCTTTTGTACAAATTTGTCCTAGCATATGGGAAGAGGAATATGCCTTTATATTTGTGTCGTTTTGAGTATTTAATTAAATTTTGTTTTGTATTAGGAGGTTATTGTTCTACTTTACTCTTAAGTCCTCTATCCTGAAGGCTTTCTAAATTTAGTGATTTTACTAAAGGTGTTATTCCAGTCAAATATGAATATTTGTTTTTAATGAATCTCACTGCTCTATTTTGTGTCTGTTCCAGTTTCTTAATGTATTCTTGAGTTGAAGGGTCCCAAACAGAGGATGCATATTATATTATTGGCCTAACCAAGGTTAAATAACAATTTAGTTTTATGTTCTTATTTGTTTTATAGAAATTTCTTCTAATAAACCCTAATGCTTTGTTTGATTTTTGATAGTTTCATCAATAGGGGAATTCTATGACAGTTTTTCATTTATTGTAACACCTAGGTATTATGCATTTTTAGTCTGTGTTACTGGTTTACCATGAATAAGATAAGTGGAATTTATTTGTTTTATTTTTTTTATTGGAGCATTTAGTTGAATATATACATATTTTTTTCTTCAACAACCAGCAATGCCCATGTCTTAAATTTTGGCCTTAGAAATTTGAATAATTACATAACTTTTTCATTTTCATTTTCCAGTCATTTGTTTTTAAATAGGCCATTTTTCCCTTCCTTGTATCTTTTTTAGTAAGTCGATGACTTATACTGACTACTGTCTAACCAGATGCTTGATTTTTTTGTCTTCTCTGATTCTTTACACCATACCTGAGTATCATAGCTCGTGTCTCGTCAGGTTCATTAGCTCCATATTTGTCAGTGATGAGATTACCTGTTAGCTCAATAAATTCACCTGCAACAATTTGTAATGCATTAAAGATAACCATCATATAAAGTTAGATCTTTATTAACTATAAAGATTCAGTCTGTCAAAAAATTACTTAATCTCTATAGTCTATACTATATCTCAATTTTTATTATATTTCTATTTATTCTATTTCTAGAAGAAGTTGCATCTATAACAAAAGAAACCTGTTCAGTTTATATTAAGTGTATATTTAATATTAATTACATTTAATTGTAAAATTTGCAATAAAAATTTAATAAGTACCATAAACTGTGGAATTTTAAATTATAATCGAATCGACACCCATTTTACATTTGAGTAACAATTATTAAAAGTGGGTAATCAGCTCACTGTATTGGTCCAACAAAAAGAACTAACTTACAACAGTGTTCAGTGCAACATATTTGCAGAAAGTTAATGGGACGGGGGTTGACAAACGACAAGAGTGACGTCACTGCTTATTATTAATGGAAATGCTAGATCTAGATGCAGACGAACATCAGGGGTGATAACTCATTGCATTTGTAAATGTTTTACATGCTACCGAGTTGAAGATAATCTACTTCCTAGTCAAACCGCGCAAACACTCTCTCACACGCACAAATATTCCACATGAAAAGCAATTCACCTTAAGTTTTGTTAGACTTAATCGAGGAAACATGGTAAACGGCAGTGTCGGATTTATGGGACGGCAGGCCACTATCATGAGATCTCCACAACAGAGGGGCCCCAAAATAGAGAAAACATGTCGCAAAATTTCGTTCGTTAACGCGGTAATTTAGTTTTTAATAAATTATATTTGACTTTAACAAATTAAATTTTTTGTTGGCATTATTTTATTCGTTGACGATACATGTTTGAAAGATTTAATTTTAAAAAATTCTTTTATTCGGAAAATAATGAAGGGGCTGTAAGACTGTACTCCTTCGTTTCCCAGGTCCGCCAAACATAATCCGATAAAACGCTTGATGGTGACATCAGTTAGCTGGCTTAAGATATTTCATAAGATTTGTATTAGCAAGTAGATCTAAGTAAAACATAAACGTCACTTTGTGGTCACCTATTGTATGGCGTTATCTGCAAAGCAAATTGGCACTTCCTAAGCTGTTAGAACTCATGAAATGATGATATTGAAAGACCTTTGATATCAAGAAGATTTTTTAAAAAATTAAAATGAGCCTCTAAAGCAGCGGTTCTCAACCTTTTATGCTCGGCGACCCCTTTTTACAATTCCCGACTCTGCCTCGACCCCCCCCCCCGGCACACACACACACACACACACACAGCAATAGAAGAATAGACAAAAACAATCCATTTTTTCGATGGTCTTTGGCGACCCCTGGGAGATCGTCAATCGACCGTCAAGGGGGTCGTGACCCACAGGTTGAGAACCCCTGCTCTAAAGAAACTCTTATTAGGGATTCTAAGCCATGCTTGATTGCCTTGGCTGACTCACGCCACATTTGTTGAATTACTTGTGACCATTGGCGTTATTCTAGAAATATTGATCTCTGTCCACGTACGTTGAAATCGTTTTGATTCCTCTGAAAACTAGAACTCTTTTTATGACAATATACCGGTACCATTAGAATGTACATCTTGAATAAATTGATCAGACTTCTTTTGGTTTTAACACAACAAAAGCTAATTGCTTTTCTACGTACCAGGTAGCCCGGACGAGGGTTTCAATGTCAAGATAGTAGGTGTGCAGTCAGCTGAGACCTGTAGATAAGTAACTTAGATTTAAACAATGACGAGTTATTTACTATGAGTAGGTATATTGACTGATCTTAAAATCTACGCTATTTTATTAATTAACAACACTTTGGTAAAAAGAAAATACGAGGAGGGGCGTGTGAGAAGCTCAATCCCTCTGGCAACATGTTAAAATTAAGAGGCGATGAATTTGGATGTAATTGTGAGTAACCCAGACTCGACGTGGCGCTCAGGTGGAAACATAGAAACAAAACAGAACCCTCGTTGTAGTGGTAAGGACCGAATATGTGGCACTGGCAGGATGTAAGAAAGCCTCAACAAAAAATCTGTCACTATCCACTCGCCGTTCCGCATGGGGCGTACGTTGCCCGATTCCGTAAGAACTACGACTCCCAATGCGGTCACTGTGGAGAGAGCGTCGAAACAGTGTCACACGTGTCTGAGCAGTCTCTCGACATTATGGTAGCTACGAGGCACTACGTCAAAGCCCAACGGGAGGATTAGTCCTTCCTGATCTGTTTTTTAACAGGAGTTCATCTCGGGTAGCGAGGCCGGAGATCAAGCACCACGAAGGAGTCCTTAGTATTCCTACAAAATACCGAAGTGAACCGGGAAAATGCCGTCAACACTGCATACGATGCCTGTGAAAAATGTCATGATGGGTTGAATAAGGGTTAAAGAGCCTTTCCTTATTCCTTACTATAAGCTACGTACAGTATGTCGGAAGCCCACTAGAGATTTTATTTTTCTCTTCGCCTATCCATTTCCTATAATGGACTTTTACGCGAGAGTACCAGGATGAGGAGAGTAAAAGACTACACCAGATGTTGCCATTAATTTTTATCATCGTTTTTTTTCTGAGTTTTCTCCACCTAGAATAGCACTGAATGTTCACAGCACAAGCTGACCACACTCAAACTAGAGATAAGCAGTGTCATGTGCAGTAGATGTGATCGCAAACAAGCTTGCTCTTGCTTTAAACGAATAGTTTGTATTCAAAGAGTATAACATATGAATATTAAAATGCGATTATAGTAACAACATTAGCAAAATCACTATGAATCAGGAAAATCAACGACTTAGCAGGGTTTACGTCATTGATTAACATGCATGACTAGATTGACATGGGAAATGCGTAGGACGTAATTATCTTTTTTTCTGTTATATATAAGATAAGAAAGAAAAAGTAATTAGCAGTTCATAATTCTGGTATTTGTACAATATTGCCTGCATTGCTTACAAAACAGCGGGCCCCCTGGGTGTACCCGTTGAAGATAGCGTAAACACAAACTCTCTTTGTGATTTTGTTTTAAAGTAAACTTCTTTAGATTTATGCTAGTCATACGCCTTGAAAAAAAAATTAATTACGTAAACCTAAAAAACTACTATGTTTAATGACAAGAAAAGGTACTAAATATCAAAGCGTTGTTACCGTAAATTGACAGTCAGTAGCCTTTGAGCAATAGTTGGCGTCAGGCACATCCACGCCATCTACAGAAACCTTAACTTGATACGTTCCTTTAGGCATTGGTCTTAGGAGAAAACGTAAACAAACGATTATACTAATTACTCTCGTAAAATGAAATAACAAAATGTTAGTGCAGTGTACTTCAACGATAACATGGGGGACTGATTTAAAACCACAGTTGGAGTAAGACAAGGCTGCCTACTCTCACCTACTCTTTTCAATTTCTTTCTTGAAGGGATAATAGAAGGTGCTCTCGTCGGCTATGAAGGAGGGAGAAGAATTACTAGCTTTCGCTTCGCTGGTGACATGGATGGCATAAAAGGGACAGAAGAAGAACTTGCTGACTTCCACAGCATACGGTATACAAATAATGCGAAAAAAATAACAAAAACTAATTATAAGGGGCATAAGTATTGGAGGTGAAAAGTTGACAAGTGTCAGTAGATTTAAAAACCTCGGAGCTATCGTCTCCTAGATGAGGGAACCAAACTACTGGCTCAAATTGCACATTCCACAGCAGCACTGGCAAAACGCAAAGCAATAAGGAAAGACAAAAGCATAGCCCGCGACACCAAAGACACACTGATGCGCTGCCTGGTTATGGTCACATTCTATGCTTTCGAGTCTTGGACGCTGACTGTAGAGCTAGAGCGGAGAATCCTGGCAATTTAATTGAGATGCTATAGAAGGATCCTAGGTATTATATTTAAAGAGCTCATCACAAACCAAGAGATTAGAGACAGGGTCCCCACGATGACCTGCTTCTTATTGTAAAAAAAAACAACGAAAACTCTATGGTCATATTACAAGGTCTTTGGGGTTAGCAAAGACCCTCCTTCAGGGAAATGTACCCGGAAAAAGAAGAAGAGGCAGACAGTGAAAGCGATGGGAAGACAACATCAAAGATTGGACGTTTCTGTCATAGAAAGAGTTTCTAAACAAGACAAAAGTCAAGAGTTGCATGGAGAAAGACGGTTGACAGATCATGGGTGATGCCCCAACGGTCAGCAGACTGGGATATGTGATGGTGAAGGTCTATGTAAGGGGAAGAACCGAAAAAAAACTAAAGCCATAGCTCTCATTATTGCAATTTTAGCTCCATTTTTTTAAAAAACAAAAGTTAATTACCTAATTACCGCTAATTGATTAACTAATTGAATAACCTTTTGATTGATTCATCTATCGTCATCGACTATGAATAATTGTGCAAAATTTCAACTTGATTCGAGAATTGAAGTGGAAGAATAAACGTGTACACAATGTTTACCAGACGGAGTGAGTCAATAGAAGCTTTCTAATTAGAATTGTACAGGCTTATTTATTAACTCTTTCTCTCCGAACTGACGATACCAATGTTGATTCCATCAGAATGTGGTAAATAATTACGGAGAGAAAGAGTTAATCTAGCCTCCTGGCAGTATATCTTGTTTTATGGAGAGACTGAATCCCTTTCCTTGTTAGGTGAGCCAACTCACAAATAGATCTTACGGTGTTCAGCAAAATTAGCATACGTTTCATAATCAATGCATTCATAAGCCAGTAACCACCTAGCACTAATTCAGAATACACTTGAAGATCTACCAATACTTACTGAGTGTAACATGTGATCTGTGTCTCGTGGGATCCATCAGGGTGAAGGTCACAAGAATAACTTCTTGTATCTCCAGCCAAACTCACCTTGCTTCCCAGCTGGTCATTGCCGTCTCCAAAGTTGAAATAATTGCGAGCGAAATCTGGTCAATAAGAACATAAGAAGACTATTTCGAGAAAGATGCTCACGAGTTACGACACCTATTAACAATGTGTACTAGATCTATATTTTGCCTAGACGCCTATAAAGTTAAACTAGTCAAAGGTAACATATTTATATGGTTAGAATTAAATAAGGAATTGACGTTATTTTTTATAACTCAAAACTTATCATGGCTTGGAGTTAGTTGATCGTCGATTGCTAGATTTACCAACTTTAGCTCTTTCCCAAAATTTATTTTAAGAAACTATTCGTATGGTTAATCACAAAAGAAATAAACTCGTACTCATTCAATAACATTTATCATGGAAGTTTTCATAACTAGCGGTATACATTAAGTACATGTAAGTTAAGTTTTACTTTGTGAAATAACTCTAAACAGAAAAAAAATCGTTCGATGACTTACTCTTTCCTGACACGGTAATTCGTGTTCCACCATTGAGACTTCCACATTTTGGTGTCAGGCCAGTCACCTGGGGAACTGTTCAAAAAATATCAACAGTGACACAGTGTTCAAAAGCAGAAAAATGTTTTCAAAAGAAAAACAGGCAAACTATGAAAAATACTATAATAAAAAAAAAGTTTATACTGAGTGAAGGGAAGCACTGTTCAATTGCGCCATTTCTCTAATATTGCAAATTTATATTTTTGCTATGCAAAACAAAATTAATCAATTTCCACTGACTGATTAACTAATTGGTTATTTTGTAATTGATCCGAGCTTTGGAAGTGGGAGAAAAAAATGTAAAAGAATCCACCCAAACAGATGGAATGAGTTAAATGTTTTCAAAAAGAAGAGCATACCAAAAATAAGTGAATTGGCGCCATAGGCATATATAAATATAGACTGGAAAAAGGAAGTAACTTCATGTAACTCGAAAACATGTATAACTATTGAATTCGGATTTCCAAATTATGGAAAATTAAAAAAATTGCATGATCTTCAGTCTTAGAGATTAAAATTTATAGACATAAAAAAAATTCACACAATTGCAATTCACAGATTCTAGTCTCATAAAACTTTCTTATAGGCCAGTCTATATTTATTTATGTCTATGATTGATGCTAGATTTGTATTCATAGGCTTTACATCATTTTTTAACATTCACAATTTTAGCATTAGTTTTGTATTTTAGAGAAACGTTTGTAGCGGCCCCCGTCGGTAAAAGTCGCTTATGGTTTAATGTTGTCTGTCTGTCAGGTTTAGATCTTTAAAAAATATTAGCTCTGTTGAAAATCAGATGCCATTATCAACGCGTTTGTGCAACACAAACTCCCTTTTCTATCGGATTCTTTAATCTTATTAGGTAATGATACTGTAATGTCAATGATTAAGTCCAGAAAGTTTTGAAAGTTTTGAAACTTGGTCATGACGACCTAACTTGGTCATGGCGACCTAACTTGGTCATGGCGACCTAACTTGGTCATGGCGACCTAACTACGCTGATTATATGGCTCCTTATGTCTCGGAAGACAAAGGATGCGACCATGTGAGTCAATGGTTTTGGTTTCGTCTTGTGACGGGGCAGAATCTTGTGTGACTGATCAAGCTGATTCTGGAGCGGCATAGTTTGTCAGAGTTCGTGAATATATATATCAGACTTAGGGCTAGGATTTTTAATTTTAGGATCTTCGGGCGCCTCTGAGCCCACCCAGCTCTAACGGGTACCTGACGTTAGTTGGGGAAAGTAAAGGCGGTTGGTCGTTATGCTGGCCACATGACACCCTCGTTAACCGTAGGCCACAGAATCAGATGAACTTTACATCATCTGCCCTATAGACCACAAGGTCTGAAAGAGGAACTTTACTTTACTTTACTAGGGCTAGTTGACATTACAGCTTTCTTCTTTCTCTTGATTGATACAGCTTCGTTTCTTTTGCACTTGTATCACCCCTTACAGTCAGATTATAACACCCTGCCCAATGCGACTCGTCTATATTTCCATTTTCATTTGTCCATAAAATGGAGTATATTGTATTTACATAGACATAAATAAATATAGACTGGAAAAAGGAAGTAACTTCATGTAACTTGAAAACATGTATATCTATTGAATTCGGAAATCCGAATTCAATAGATATACATGTTTTCAAGTTACATGAATATCTATTGAATTCGGATTTCCGAATTATGAAAAATTTAAAAATTGCATGATCTTCAGTCTTAGAGATTAAACAAAATTTATAGACATAAAATAAAGTACACACAATTGCAATTCACAAATTTTCATTTCATAAAACTCTCAATGAGCAACGTAAAGTGTGCAACTTTCTGTATCGTTTTACTATATAACAATGATTACAATGTTCCATGTAGCAGTCTATACTTTCATTCTCAATGTCGCTTGTATCAATAATATCAGTTTGTATTGGGCAAGAAAGAAAAGTAAAATATTAAAAAACTTAACAAAAATAAAGCGTTGACTCTTTCTCTCCGTAATAATTTTTCACGTTTCGACGTAACTCATTTTGCTCATTACTATTTCACTACACACTGTTATGATTATGCTTCAATAGATTTATTTATTATCAGAAAATGTTTTCTTTGATGCAGGGGAATGCTTGCTCTTTTTATATAACACAAAATCAAGTTTATAAGATTAAACATTAATTTAGTTTAATGAGGTCAAATCAACGATGGTATAGTCAATTAGGAGATAAAGAGTTAAGTGACTGAAATTGCATCCATTATTTTGAATAAATTATGTAGTTAAGTTTAACAGACTATACTTTTTTTTTCATTATGCAAATTTACAATATGTAAAATGTAAGCAAGAAAAATAGTTTAAAAAAATAAAGCTTATATTTAGTGAAATTGTAGAGACTATGTTGAATTAATCATCTAATTATGTTTTAATAGATTTAGACTAACATTAATGGCTTTCTACGATTGAAAATATTTTTATTATTACTGTATTTGTTTAGCGTAATGTTCATAACCCTACCATGCTCAGTGTGCTATGGTCTAGGAGCTCAATTATGTGTGTGGATTAATTGGGGTTGGGCTTAGGGTTAGGGGTGGGGAGAAAGAGTTATCGGTGAGAAGGTTTCCTACTTGCCGTGCTGGATGTTTAAAAGCTATTTGTTTGTTTTTAATTTGCTCGAATCTGAATTGAAAATCGAGGGCACACGCCTCCATGATAATGGAAGGCGGACTCCCTAGCCACTGAGATATACAAGTACTTATATAAAAAAAGAAGGTTTTAATATCTTTTGTTAGTTAAAAAAATTCTTATCAAACGACATAATGTTTTACACAAAGCTTATCTCCCCGTAGCAGGTACTCTCTTTATAAAATACAATTAATTAATTGCGATAATCGACAAAATAATTGGTCAATTTTTAGATTCATTCAGGTGTTGTTAGAGACATTGAATAATTGTTAAAGTTTCAATTTGAATCGAGAATGGAAAGTAGAAGGAAATACGTATCAGAGAGACTGAGCTGCTATAAGCTCTTTAATAATAGGTACGTAACAGAGAGACTGAGCTGCTATAAGCTCTTTAATAATACGTAACAGAGAGACTGAGCTGCTATAAGCTCTTTAATAATACATTTGAGCTATTGGAAATGTTATTAATTGTATTTGTTTAGCACAACTTTTATGCTTATAAAATGATAAGTGCGCTATGGTTCAATCACTCTTGTGGACCATTCGGAGTTTGGGGTATCTGAGAAAAGATTTCCTTGCTTCCTTTTTTAAGTTGCTTGAGTTTGAAATCGAACTCGAGGTGTTCCTGATGGAAGGCCGACGCGTTAAGCACTAGGCTAATACTTTTTACTTACAGATATAGAAGGTTTCATAGCATAAAAAAAGTCTATAGTAAAATTTTTAACGAACTAATACCCAACTGGTCCACATAAGTGATTGGATCATAGCTGAGCATGCTAAAAGCAGGAAAATTGTGTTAAACAAAAACAATTTATAAAAATATTTCCAATTGCACAATTTTATCATTGTTTGTCTAAATGTATGAAAACAATTAATTACATGATTGATTCTAAATAATCGCAGATCGTTCCTTTTTTTTTTTAAAAAATTAATTAATGCATTTAAAGAGCGATAACGTTAAAATTGACCCAGATATTTCTTCCTTTCTCAGCCCACTTTCCATTGTCACAAAAGGTCCTGGTAGGATCATAGCGTAGTGAGAAAGTTGAAAGCATGAAATAGCGCTAAACAAAAACAATTGGTCAAAGTATTTCTAATTGCAAGGATTTATTTTTGTTGGCCTAGATCTATTACAAATTTAATGACATGACTGATCCAGACTAATTGATACAATTACACATCGTACAATCTTTGTTTTTTTCTTGAAATATTTTCAATGTTATTCTAGTTCTTGTTGTTATTGTCATTATTATTTAAAGAAGAGAGAATTGCAGTCTACCAAACATGTGAACTGCGCAAGAATAGTATCATTTAAATAAACACGAGTTTATATTTTAATTAGTATTCCTTAACAAAAAGTTGCATAGTTTTTGCTGTGTTTGTTTAAATATCTTGATTCACATTTGAATGTCGCCGGAAAAAAATATGTTCGTATTAACTTCTTTAACTTCTTTCTACAAACTTTGAGTTACTAGGCCTGCTCTCTTTTTTTTCAAAGAAAAAAAGTACATTATTTAAGTTTAAAAAGTTAGAAAAAAAATATTTCTCACCTGCTGCTTCTCCAGACCTAATAAAGACACATACTATAATTAAAGACCAAATCGGATGAGATTTTAACTTCATGTTTATCCCTAGAATGACTGCTTAGAGAAGTGCCATCGGTATTTATACTGTTGGGGAAGGGTCGTTCGACGGAGTAACCCAATCAGGCATGACTGCCAAAATCAATACGTTCGTTTAAACAAAAAAAATCTGATAGCCTAAATGAATAGCCCATTATTGTTTTTTTTTTTTTAAATATCTGAGGACAGCTATGTCTTGTCACTTAGAGCCAGAGAAGAAAAAGATTATAGAGAGCAGTCGACATGATTAACTCCAACAAAGAAAACTATTATTTTATATCTAATATTTTTCCTGTCAGATCTCCCGCTTGGCTTTTTACTTGTTGTATCTGAAGCTCAATAAAGGATTAGCGACTGATAATGCCCCCCGTTACCTCATCAAATGTTTAACTGAATACGTCTCATGATTAGCAATAAGAATGGTTAATAAAACTAAATAATTAATCCACAGTTGATCGAGATTTTAATATTTACATTTCCCCGGCAATCCAAGTTAAGTTCAAAACTATCTGTCAATCAGACGACCTCGTGACGTTTTTTTTTCGATATTTTCATTTGGAACTTGAAAACGCAAGATTAAATTTGAATCAGAAACTTTTTTTCCTGAGAAACATTTTTATGACAATTAAAAAATTAAGGGAAAGAAAACAGGAATGACTGGAAATGTGCATCTCAAAACAAAATAAGGACATTGATAGCAAATTAAACTACATTTTATAACAATATTGTTGAATCTAAAGCCTCTCTTAGTTAATGTAGGTGTGAAGTTTCAATTTTAAAACTTTTTGAGATGTGAAAGAAGTAAGAAGTTGATAAATGGTTAATGACTAGGAATTAAAAAAAAATTATCTCTAGGCTAAACAAATATGTAAGACAGTAGTAAGATTTTACTAGCAATCGATCAGTTCACTTATATCGTCAACATCAATTTGAAGCTGTCAGGCTCAGCTTAGGCATGTTTTGCTGTGTCATTAAAAAAATGAGAAAAAAAAACAAAACAAGAAAAAAAAAAAAACAGGCCAACCATGTCGATGAATGATAAAAGAAGTTTGAAACCAGATCACCTGCCTGACCTTAACAATCAAATCAATCACAAAATAATTTTCAACCATAACTTAGTCTGATTTTAGTCAAGTCTTTTGTATACTTTTATGACTTGACGAATTTAGTAAATGCCCTGACCTTGACACGTACAGAAAGGTTAACCCCAATGAACTTCAGATTTTTTCTCTTGGCAAACAAAGGGTTGGGGCTGGATTGGGGAATTGTTGTCGTACTTAAGCACCGCGATCGATGAGCTGTGATGCCAATCTAGTAGGGTTCTCCTTTCGGGAGATTGAGTTGTATCCCTAACATTTTCTGTCTCTTTTTGCTGCAACTATTTTGTGGGTTAGGGTGGTTGACCTTTTTAGGGCACCCTATATTTTGACATTTGACAAAATGACACGAGATGGAAAGTAGATTAAATAGAAATGTCAAAGAACTGAAACTTCAATGTAATGAAAATTAAGGCATTTATTGGGGAACCCCCTCATATTAAACTCTTATTCTAACTCTTCTATTCTTATTCGCTGGATTTCAAAAAGGAGTTATTATCGCTTGTTTTGCTAAGCTCTTAAATACAATTTTGGAATTATTTATTTTAGAAACAGGAAGATTCAACGGTTGGTGATGAATTACGTAGGCTAGAAACAAATGGTTTTACATGGTAGGCATCTGACACAAATGGATGAAACCAAGCTCCGACTGTAGGAAAGGAAATTGTTTTTCATTGATTATACAACTATCTCTTTTATCGAGATATTAAATCTATTTTGAAGGGTTTTACAATCTCACATAACTTGTTTGTTGACAAATGAATTACTACTTAAGGACATTGATATATATGTAATTCACCTTGCAATGCTCTATGAAGAAATGACGATTCGCTTCTAGGATGCAAATAAATAAAACAATTTAAATATAAATGACAATTATTGAAAGTGTTACTGATGTTCAAATTGAATAGAATTAAAAAAAATATGTCTTCAGTAAAAAGAATGTTATCATAGGAGGCACAGCAGAGATATGGCTGCTTTTAAATGTTTCAGTAAACTTTCAAAACTGTGGTCGAAAATGGAATTACTTGTTAGCTTGTCCATCAACATACGTGGTTAACTCAGATTTAGCCTTGCTTTGGCTAATTTAAAGCTTGAAATTTCTAATATTGTCAGACTACAGGAGGCACAAGGTTTCCATTAGCTTAATTTCATTTTGCACTGAATTCAGCAATAATTCAGCAATAATAATGTTTATATTAAAAATAAAAATAAATTTACAATTAAGCCTAAAAAATGTAGGCCCTAATATTCTGTAATTTAAAGAGGAATTATTTTTAAGATTTAAAAGAAAGTCATGACAATGTGATAAATCTTTGTATGTAATTACTGCAAATTATTTGACTTTAATTTTTGTATAATGATCATAATAGTAATGTCTTCGATTCCGAAGATTAAGGCTGAGTGCAGTGTTTCACATAACTACGCAAACCCAGTTGCGACCTGCATATGTCCCGAATTTCGTGCTTTTACTGGGGGCACCTCTGTAACGTCGTCCTCCTCTTAGCTCGCCAAAGAGGATCGGCTTTGGCATGCGGTCGTCTCCAATGCGGGATAAGTGTTATTAATAGCATAAAAATTAATCAATTAATGATATTTCTTTCAATTAGCCTTCTCATGCTTCTTTTTAAGTGTTTTTCTTACAGGGAGGCGCTGGGCGGATTTTTGAAAAGATAAAATACGAAACGGGGGCAGTGGTCCAAAAAAGGTTGAAGACCTTTACGCCAACGCTTGTGGTGCGCACCAGTGCATCTTTTAACGTGCGACACTGAAAGACAGACTTTACTTTAGCATGGAGTATAACAGAGGCGGACTACCGAATACGTTTATGTTCATTTGGTATTGAACAAGTGGAACATAGGGACATAGAAAGACTGTTGTTATAGAGACCTTCGATAACGTCCAGTAGGGAATTGGCCCAATTGACCGTTAGAAATGATTTTATTTAACGAATTGCAGATGCCATACTCAACAGAAGCAGGAAGAAGGGTGAAAATGCAACGGCGGCTGGTGATTACTGCGATCGCAGCTGTGTATCAAGGATTGGCCTCTTTAGTCACACAAGAAGTTGCAAAGGGAAAAGATCGTCTCTCTAGACGTAAAATGCCACAGAGAATTCAACGACCAGGAATGGACCGGGAGCTCTTCACCCAAACTTCTGTCTGAATGTGCCACAATAGCAATGACCTATATACATGACGCACTGCGCTCCGGTCCTAGATTTGCTCGTTATAAGCTAACGAAGGCTAACAACTGGGAAAGTCTTCATATTTGAATTGTGTCACCACCACAGTACGTCCACTCCTAGTGCGCTCTTATAATCTATGTGAATAGGCTACATTCAATTCAAACAATAATAACCACAACGATATTGAATTTTTTTAATTTTATTTTTAATTTTTTTTTACTGTTTCACTGACCTTTGCAGCCTACTAACATTTGTAAGTATTGTATCCACTAAAAAGTATAACATTTTGCTGGAAGACGCCTTTACCACACTTACCACCCCTAATTCATGGCCGATAATCCCACTTGGAATTAGCGCTATAAGTTTCCCTGTTAGGTACGTAATAAGTTAATGTTGCTGTACTCATTCAAAATCAGCCCTTAATTTTTCGTATATTTATTAATCTCTCCGAGTGAACTCCCTTCACGTTAGATCTTGAAGTTTTCCCTAAACCTTCTTACTGCTTTTTGTCTCTAAGGTCCGTTGTGTCAGGGCCCATGACTCTAAGGGCTCTTAGAGGCCATTTTCAGATAATCGTTTATTACCTCTAAGAAGATTTACAAGCGAGTAGTGACGTGACTCTATTAGGGCTACTAGTACAACTAGAGTTACTAGGTATAATACAGGTGCGGACTGCGTGTCAAAGTCGGCGGCCAACGAATTATATGTCATATGATGATCATCCAAACATCTGTCCTCAAAAGCATTTTGTTAAGCCTACTAATGTATCGAAAGTATTTTGCTATATGAAAAATTTATTAGAATATTTTGAAGCTACGAATAATATAGTATTATTAAATGAAAAAAAGTATAACACTTGGAATAGTGAATCTCTTATTATGAAAACAATTTCTGCTACTATATACATTAAAATATACATGTACTTGACATTTAAATTCAAGGCATTCAAAGTTGGTATGGTCTCTGTCAAAATCATTTATTATATCATCTATAATAAAGGTCTAGAAGTGATGACATATAAAAGAAAAGCTATATAGTCGAGGTTAAACAAGAAGCTTGCCTTTGTCTTGATTTCTGCTAAGGATAGCTTCTCATTATGAAGAAATTTTGTTACGCTAAAGCGTAACTGCATCCTAGAGACACAATTTAAGAGGCAGACGATGATAAGAAAGTATAAATACATATTTATATATATTTGGTAAGCACAAAATATTGCAATTTTTTTTTATTTTTTATTAATTAAAAATAAGTATTTAAAAAGTTTTTTTGTAATAAAACATCCTTTTTCAGGGAATCGAACTCTGTACCTTTGATGAGGTAAGCCAATGTTGTACGCTAGTGCCACACGACCATCAAGGTCAAATAAATTCAAGGTTATTTATACATTCTTCGGATGGGGATATCTTTTTCTGAAAGTTAATACTACACTTGTATAATTTAGTATTTTGTAACCCTATAGAGGGTTTTGAGGTTTAAAACCTCTCTTTTCCATATTATTGTAATGTAAACTACAGTCATCAAATTCTATAAGCGTAGCAAAGAGGGTTTTAAATTTGTTTAAAAAAAACAAGAGATTTTTAAGTTTCCCCCCCCCCCCGATGATTATTGATTATCATGATGATCAAAGTATTGTTATTATTATCCAATGTAGCTGTGTTGATGGTGTGGGATACAGCTGTGAAGTGATCCAGTGTAGCTGTGTTGATGGTGTGGGGTGCAGCTGTTAGTTGATCCAGTGTAGCTGTGTTGATGGCGTGGGATACAGCTATGAGTTGATCCAGTGTAGCTGTGTTGATGGCGTGGGATACAGCTGTTAGTTGATCCAGTGTAGCTGTGTTGATGGCGTGGGATACAGCTATGAGTTGATCCAGTGTAGCTGTGTTGATGGCGTGGGATACAGCTGTG
>JADKLZ010000003.1:28243380-28258524 GCA_021533235.1 Biomphalaria straminea
ATGAATGAGTTAAAGAAAGAGATAAAAGAGTTAAAGAAAGAGATGAAATGGTTGAAGAATTAGAAAAAAAGGATGCTGAGAATAATGAAACCTGCAACTCACTTGCATTATAGAGAATCAGGGAACAAGACAAAACCAGTTGAAAAACTTCAAAAACAAATGAGCCCTCATGAAAATAAAACTAAAAAAAAAACAACATAAAGGTGCAGAGATAAATTTTATTGTGCAAGGTTCACAAGAGATCAATCATTTCATGAGCTTGTGGATTGTTTTATACAGTCATGCACTGGATAGCCTCTAGCACAGATAAAAACATTTCAGAGTCTCATGACAAAAATAATTGATAAAAAACATAACAAAACATTACAAGGCTTACATGACAAAAATAATTGATAAAAAACATAACAAAATGTTACAAGGCTTACCAGCAGTAATACAGCTGTGGTAACAATGAGTATACTACATCTTCAACAAAACATTCTGACATACAAGTTTGTTAATGTTGCAAAAAAAAGGAGAAAGTCATTGCCATTCCCAGAAAGTTTGGATACAGCAGAGAAGACAGAAATCTATGCAAAAAATGCTACTAAGTTGGACTTACAGAAGCACAGTGTCAGACAAGACACAAGACTCTAAGTAGAGAATACAAGCAAGGAGTATATAAAACATATAAACAGTCAAATCAAATCTGACATTGTTTGGTATGCACAAGACTGGTATAAAATTTGTGTATCTATATAGATTTTAACTTGAGCCTTCATTCCATTCAACACATACTTTTTTTATAAAAGCTCTTCTCATCATTTTCACTTTTCAATCAACATTTTCCATTCTTGTTGAAATGTTTTCTATGTGCTAACATTCAATCCCTCTACAAAATATAGTTTACCTAAAAGAGTTCCTATAGCAACATTTCTCTCCCATGCTATGCTTGTATTGCAGCTCTGTCCTCTCAAATGATAGCCAATTCTTTCTGAGCCAGCAACAAAATTGTTGACAAGGACAAGATCTTCAGCTAGTATTGCTTCAATGGAACCCTCAAAAAAGGGAATAGTCTCTTGCACATAACCTTTATAAGTTCCAGGCCAGACAGTCAATGTAATTAAATTGTTACTAATTCTAGTCATTATAGATTCTGTACGAATTCCTGAAATATACAAAGTAAATTAAGAATTCACAATAAACAAATTTAAGAAAATATTTATTTTACACACATACCGGTACATATAAATATAGAATGAAATTTGTTTTCAATTAGTAATAAACAAATTTGTTGCCAACAACAAAATGTCATCACATCAAAGTCAAGTGTTTCCTTATTGTCAAAATGTAACATTTTTGGATAGAAAGAGAACTCACCAGCTCCAACTGTGTGGTAGACAATATTACTATCTATTTCTAGATCATTCACAGCAAACACACCAATTGCAGTATTAAAGCCACTGTAAAAGGAGCTTGTTTTCACATAGGAATATCTAATACTTTCATCAGAACTAATGACATCAACAAAGGCAATAGAAAAATGTGGATCAGTATTGTCTTTGAAACCATCTTGTCCAGTATGATAAAATTCAACATTAGAGATTTGAGCAAAACCTGTTGACATGAGAGAACAATGACTTAATAATTTCTAGTTCTAATAAAATTGTAGCAATGGCATATATATATATATAAATAGGGATGCACCGGATACTACTTTTGATATTCGGCTGGAGCCGAATATTGCCGAATAGTAAAAAAAATATTCCACCGGAGCTGGAGACAAATATCTACGTGTCTTGTAAATAGCTTGTGTTGTGGAACATTTTACGAAACTGTTAAATAACATACCTGTATTGGTGGTATAATTTTTTTCTTTTTACATACCTTATTCTGTTAACTCTGTTACTGATTGAGTTATTAAAGCTTAACAGTATTTATAAACAGAAATTAATCTGTATGGCATGAGCGTGTCTGTGTGTATGTACGAGACGACCAACTATAAAGGCTGTGTGTTGGAGGGTCAATGTCAAATATAGTAGTATATATTTAAATAGTTACTAATGTAAATCTCTCAAAAGTAAATTGTAATCTGGTTTGTATAGTGGTTGGATGTATGTGTTCATGAATTTCAGATCAACAACTGGTCATAAGACTTGTAGGTCCAAAGACAGCTTCTGGTTCTGGCTTCAAGGCCTTATGCATGCTGATAGCTGTAAGTTAATAGTTGAAATCTGTTATATAGATCTAAGAGCATTAGGAAAACCAACTATAGAAGAAAAAAAAACTCATCCACACCCTCCTTACCAAAAAAAAACCCAACATAAATAGACTTTGTGTTTGACTGATTGTATCAACCTGGTCAGATAGACGTAGTGAGCCTTTAAACTAAAATCAAGGAAATAGAAAAATGTTAATTGAAACAACTTTCATTTAAATAGAAACGTGAGTGTTGGCCTCCTTCATTCATAAGGACTAGGGTTCATCTCATACAGAACAATGTCGACAAAATAGTTGATTCCTTCCATCCATGCAGCCAAATGTTTCCAAATGAACAGCAAATACCCAATACAATTTGGGATCAATAGCATCACTGGTTAAGGCAGGAGACAGCAATGAGTGCAGAAAAATGCTAAAGGTTCATTAACTCCTGATTTTTTCCTCAAGAGTTGACATCCCAATCCCCATGTCTTGGTTCAGCCATGAGGCAGCAGAGGTTTGGATTTCTTTAGATGTGCATCCAGCCAAGTTTAAAAAGCCTCTCCTGATCAAAGCTTATCTAAAATAAATGGATGCCAGCCTTAAGTTACACTTGGACTATGAAGGACACATGAAGCTTACCACTTAGCTGTTGATCCTTATAGGTTGACTGACCAACTATAATATATGTACCCAGTGATTTACTCAACAGATTGTCTTTCTCTTCAGATTCTATTTTGATGTTTCTACTCAATAAAGCAACAATGCTGTGTAACTCTATGACATTTCTCTGGACTCTTTCCTTGTGAGCTAACAAAGAAATATTAAAAACTTGTAAGTACAAAAAAGGTATTTCTTTGTAGTTCAAGTATTTGAGAGAAATATTTACTAGTAGTTCTGTATATGCTAATGTGTTTGAGAAATATTTACTAGTAGTTCTGTATTTACTAATGTGTTTAAGAAATATTTACTAGTAGTTCTGTATTTACTAATGTGTTTAAGAAATATTTACTAGTAGTTCTGTATATGCTAATGTGTTTGAGAAATATTTACTAGTAGTTCTGTATTTACTAATGTGTTTAAGAAATATTTACTAGTAGTTCTGTATTTACTAATGTGTTAGTGGATTAAATGATATCTTACCAATGTGTCTATATTTGATAGTATCATTAAGGGTGATTGTTGTTCCTGATATATAATCAATAGTGAATGTTTCTGTGTGCCATGGATTGTAGTCAGTAGTTGTGATCAGAATGATATCCCCAGGTTTCCATGAAACAGCATCAGTTACGGTTATTGTCTTCCCAGAGTCAACAGTTGAGCCCAGACGAGTTTTAATGATACCTCTGTCTTTACCATGTAACTGAAGGCCTCCAAAGACAGCTTTTGTAGAAATAAAAATATAAAACTATTGACATTAACTTTGAAAGTTATAAATATTTCATTTTCAAAACTTGCCAATCAAAACACATTGTCTGTCTGTTGGGTAAAAAGTGTTTACATGTTATTTCTCCCACAATCATTCTCAGATCAAGTTGACATGAATCAATAAAAAAAAGTAACCAATAACAGAAACCAATACTTCTGTATTTACAAATATGGCTAAATTTGTTGGATTTCATCCCCTTAAATAATTGTTAATGCTAATTCTTCCTCATGTGTTCTCTGATCGAGTTGATACACAATTATTTATTGTACCTAACAAAACATGAATCAATCTAATCAACACTTAAACGTCAGTGTTTTAAAATTTATTTAGATTAATGTTCTGGATGATAGTGATAGGGTATAATGAGCTTAGAACATTCATTTGATGTGTTTTTAAATGGTTTTCATACTAAGTTATGTGGAAATATGAATAAATATCATAAATAATTATTTTTTAAATTGCATCATAGTATATTGCCTTGATCTAATATAGGCTCAGAGCTATTAACTTGTTTTCGTTTTTCCAATAGTAGTGACATGGATAATTAGCTCAAAATTTCCATTTTATGTATTTTAGATGTTTTGTTACAATATGGATAAATATGATAAAAAAAAATATTTTTTTCAATATGGATCATACATTTTTTCCAAGATGACCCTGCAGGATTTCAGAATTCATCACTTCATTATTTTTAAATTTCAAACTTTAATATAAAATAATTTTTTGTTTTATAAAAATTGCTTAAAACTATATAAAAAGGGCATGCATTCCTTTTTAATTTATACTAAATGTATCATTTTATAAAAAAACAAGGTTAAAAAGACAGTTTGTGTGGAAACACAAACTTAAAATCGGCCCCCAAAGTGGTCGACCCAGGCAGGTTTCAATATTTTCAGAAAGAACATCCGAATGAAATTATATCAAAGACAAATGACAGATAAGAATGCAGATAGAAGGTTGACAGATCCTATGTAGTGCCCCAGTAGTCCTTAGGCCTCTATTTGGGTTGGTTACTTAGAAAGTAAATACTCTTATGTTTAAACCAAAATAAACGTGAAATTAATGAAATTTATAACATTATTAATTGTCTTAAATTAGGTCTGATATATAATGAATACTAATTAGGTTTTTCTCTTTAAAAAACTGCTTGCATAAAAGATCTTTAAAAATTAGATTTTGAGCTTTTAAAAAAGAAAAAGTAGCCATTGCATCAGAACTTTGAATGATCTAAATTATTGTGATGTTTGATTTTCATTTTCTCTTCTACTTTCTGAGATCTAAATGGGACGGACATACTGACGAACAGACAGACAGGCCACACAAAACTAATAGCGCCTTTTCCCCTTTCGGGGGCCACTAAAAACAATAAATTTTTAAAGTTTAATTAAAGTAGTCATTTTTTCTCCAAAAGGGAAAAAAAACATTAATTACATTCAAATTTTTTCTCCAAAAGGAAAAAAAAACATCAATTACATTCAAATGTGGAATACAATTTGGCAATTAAAGAGTTAAATAAGTAATAGTTTCTCCTTGTTGCTATTAAATGAATAATTAATTATTTTTTACATTACTTTTATGCAAATATCCTACCAATAAACTTTGAACCTAAGAAAGGTCCACCATCTACTGGATGAGAACGTATAATCTTGCCAGATCTCGTTCTTAAGACAAGATTCCCTTCAAATGGAGATGTCTTGTTCCATCCAGCCACAAGACGTCCTAGGACATAGATACACTCAGCCTCCAGTACTACATTCATCATCTCATTTTCCAAAAACTCAAGCACACCAAGAATTATAAGCTGTCCTAACTTGGGGATTGGCTTGTCCACTACAATCCTTTTACCTGGGATAAAAAGTGTTCAACTTAAAACTTGAACTATTAAGCTGTGTCCTATCAATAAGTAATTAAGGAACATATTTTGACCTGTTTTGACTAAAGTTTGATAATTAAAATTGTTATATATATATATACATACAGTGCTTTTTTTCTGTAATGGTATGCACAGGCACCTTTTTCAATGTGGAGAAAAAATTATTCTTTTTCTCGCATTTTAACATTCATTATTAATTTATTAGTAGTTAAAAAGCAATCCATCACTGAGTAACAGCACCTGTTGTTGTTTTTGTTTTTACAAAAAAAGCACTGTATTTATATATATATATTTAAAGTGTGAGTCAACTACATCTAGCCCAGTACCTTCTGGTATAGTCAAATCACTCAAGTATTGAGGTTCTAATCCATCAAATGTTATATTTCGCCAAGTTTCTTTATGTGACCATAGACTACGCTCCTCACTGATGTCCAATATATCTGCAAAAGCTGGCATCTTGCAATCAGGAAAGAAGCAGCGAATAATACGCAATTTGACAGGAAAATTCACTGAGTTCACTGTACTTTTCACTACAATAAAATGAGAACAATAACACATAACAATAACAAAAGCTTAAAAAAAAGGAACTTGCAAAGTGAAAATTAAAAAATTCAAATAAAATGTACTCTAGAGCAGCTTTTCAAAACTGGTATATGGTCACACCTATTTTGAGCTGAGTGACTGTGGGTTTTTAAGCACATATTACACTTGGCATGTAGAGTTAAGAGTAGCCTTTTCTATGAAGTCCAAGTATTAGTTAACACTAAAATACACTGAATAAGATGTATGTCAGCAGACAATATTTATTACATAGAATAAAAACATATAAATCAATCTTGAATAATATGAACACTTTTATCTCTTTAAAAACAACATTGCACTAAGTCCAATAACTACTATAAATATAGAAGTCTGCTCTCTAGCGAGACCAAGTAGCAACTGTCCAATAGATTTCACTTCTCTGTTCTTCCAGTGCCACCCACTGATTCAGCTGATGGCCTAGTGTTGTAGTTAGTAGTTGGTTTAATGTTAGATGTTTACTGATGTTACAGATTTTATCAAGTAAGTAAACTGCAAAATAATACTAACAGCAGATGTCAGCAAATTAAATATACAGTAAAGAAACAGATCACCTGTGTAATAAATGGTTTTGGAAGTCTCATTAAAAAACCACTGTCCTGATTCTAAATTAGTGTCTGTCAGCATCTCTGAGGACATTGGAATATGAGTGGAACCATCAATGTGAAATCTGTCAGGCTTCTGCTCTATCACATGACTGAACACAACATAGTCACCTGACTGTGGAGTACATATGTTCAATATTGAAAAATTAAAAAATCCATACCAGTATTTCTACAAAACATCAACCCTAACATAGTCATTAATAAAAAAAAATCTGAGAGTCTTTTTTGTAGAAAAGGGGGAGGCATTAAATAAATATTTTTGTTTTAGTAATTGTACCTCTAGTAATAAATGACTATATGAGACATCATTTCTTCTCTAAGAGATATATTTGGCTATGTCAGACACATCAAAAGTCACCACTAGACTTACTTCTACTTGTCCAAAATAGACAAATATCTTGTTCCACAAAATAGGCATTCAGTAAAAGGTGATTAACACCATGCTAGATGTGGAGACAGTCTAAAGGAATCTACAAGGAAGTCTCTTTTCAAGTTTCATGTTCAATTGCCATTGTTTGAAGACAACTCATAAAACACACATTTAATATTGGTATGTTTCAAATATATATAGAGGCATTGACTTCCATACTGAAGAGAAAGAATGAGTGCAGTATGTCCCATGACCCCACAAACCCAGTCACGTCTTACATGTTTTGCCATATCTAATGCAGACAAAGCTGTTCTCTTCTGGAAGGAGGGGATTTGTTTTGTTCAATAAATGTTAAGAGTCGTGGATTCCTTTATTCATTTTGTTTCAGATATTCAAAAGTATGACAACTTTTGTGATTTATTGCAATAGTTTTCTTCAAAAGTTCAAGAGAAAAAAAAAAGGGGGTGACTTAGATTTTGTACAAAACAAAACAAGACTCACATCCAGATTGTAGAAAGTGCTGTCATAACTGAGATTTACAAGAGCCGGAGCTCTCTCAATTGTAAAGTTATAGAAAGTATTGGCCATTAATAGGACTGACCATCCATTTTTATGGGTCATTCTCTTCAACAAGTAAGGAGATGATGTTACTCCAAAGCTGGATGAGAACAAAGCATTTGCTCCCTGCAGAATTTCAGGGTTTATGTTGTTGAAACCAAACCTAATAGCAACAAAATAAGTGACAAAACATAAACATTTGAAAAAACAAAAAAACAATGTTTGGAAAAAAACGAAAAGATTCTAGAAGCTGTTCATTTGTCCATCAAAAGACAATTCTGTAACATTACAGGTGAAAAGGACATTTATCAATGACTTGGCGGAGTCCAAGTCATTGATTAACATGCATGACTAGATTGATGTAGGAACACTTGAAGGACATTATCAAATTCTTTTTGAAGTAACATCTGTATTTTATAAGATAAGAAGACTGTAGACTTCATTATGAAATAGCTAAATAAATATTACATAGTTTTATCATAAACAATTGCAATGTTCTAACTGCTCATTAAAATGGCTTTAGGTAATTTGAATCATGTACAACTCAAGATTTTAAAATATTCTTCAAAAGGATAAGAAAATGTGTAGATATTTTATGATAATAGCACTTAGGCTATATTTAAAATTCTTTTTTAGAAATATCTGTGAAATATATGTTTTTTGATGTGTTGTTTAGGAATGCTTTGTTGATGCAAAATATTAACATTTGAATATTTAATCCTACCGAAAGAATTTGACCTCATTACAAATGCACCCAGCATTGTTGCCACCTGAAAAGGACAGATTTTCTTGGCACTTGTTGGAATCATAGGATGGTGAACAGGCAACAACACTATTATTTACTCCTCCTGTTAGACTGCCATCTTCATCAACCAAAATGCCTTGTGATTCCCAATCAAAATATACCTATAGATGCAAGACATGAAATCTTGTAGTTTGATACAGGTTTTGAATGCAAAAGAAACAAATTAAGACTTGAAAGTTGTTTATTCTTTGAAATACAAGTTCTTTTTTAGTTTTACCTTATTAGGAGAATCAGTAAATTCCAGACGTCTTGTCCTCACAGCAGGACCCACACATTGGGACAGACATACACCCACCATTAATGCCCACCTAAAGGCAGCTCTGTTTGGCTAATTAAAAATTCAATTTACAACAGTCCAAATTATTCATAGCCAAAGTAAAAAAAAAAATTAATTAATAAACTACTTCAAGAAATTATCTAAAACAACCAAAGTGTTTGAAGAGGACTTCTTTTTTTTATCTTAAGTTCATAGTGCAACAGGAGACCAGCTGTGCAAATGCTTGGTGTAGAGAGACTAACAGAACAAAGCTATATTCTGGTTGCTAGTCTGTAGTCCAGGAGTAGAATAGTTACTGCTATGAACTTTCTGCACAAAATATATCTGTTTGTATAGCAACTAGCAGATAATAAAAATTTTTTCGAAGATTATGCCCAGATGGCTTTGAACAAAAGTTCTACAGAAATAGTTAAATAGAAATCTAGTTTTCTGAAGCCATGTTATTTCTATTAAACCTCATAAGCTTGCATTGATTTGTTGAATTGTGAAACTAAAGTGTAAAATTCATATTTTGGGGGGAATATTACTGCCTATTAAAAATGCTGCTGGTAAAGTCATTGGCAAAAAAAAAAAACTCCATTAGGGCAGGTGTTTGAGACAAATATCCAAAAGCTAAAAAGATTCTAGAAATAAAAAATCACCCTATGGGTCAGGATTTTTTGATTTCACCATCATAAAAGAGAGACAAACAGACACAATCAAATCATTAAATAGAAACAATTTGATATAAACTTTTCACATGTAAATTATGAGTGAGTCAGGTGTAAATGTACATTTTGGTGTAATGCACAAATTGTAAGACAAATTTCCTTACGGACAATAAAGATTATTATTATTATTATTATCATATAAGATGAATACCATCTAATTCTAAGCATATCCTACAGCTAGTACTGTGATACCAAGTTACAACCCTATACTTAGAAATTCAAATTCTATACGCTCACCTTATCAAAGTTGATAAATCTGACACCTTCAACAAGGAAACCTGTCTGATGAGGAAGTGTCACACCCCCTCCACTAGCTACAGGCAACAAGTTATTGTAATGATCCACAATAACAGAATCAAAGAGTCCTGGTCCAGCCTCCTTATCATACTGTGGAGGAGCCTGACGAATGACCTTTCCTTCAAAGCCACTTAACTCATTGCACACTAAAATAAACTGGTGGAACTGGAGGGCACCAAAGTTAACAGCTTCTGCTCCTTTCTGGCAGTTCCAAGCAGTTAGGGAATAAAATGTAGCAACCTGAAACACAGAAAGGTTAACAAGGAACTACTGATGATCAGAAGTTATTTGAGAACCACTAAAAATTCAATGCAATGTCCCAGGAAATCCACAAGCAAATGGCAAATTTTACAAGTATGTTTCTTAGAATGTACACACACAAAAAGGAAAAAAAATATTCTTGCCTGATGAGGTGCCTTTGAAAAACAACTGCCATCTTTTCTTGGAACAAAGGTTTCAAAAATCCAGAGTCCAAACCAGCCAAGTGAATGTGCTGAATTGTTACGGAATTCTAACAGTGGAGCTGCTTGTGGGCATATATTGAGATCAAACCCTGGGCCATCTGGATGGAGGTGCATCCTATACCAATAGCCAAAGTGTGTGGAACCAGCAACAGCGTTGTGTCTAGTGATTATAAAAAAAAAAACAACCTTTCATTGCTGCCAAGAAAAACTTGCAGTACAAAAACTCTGTTTAAAATAACCCAAAACTATCCTTTATTGTTGTTAATAAATGCTTATTGTTGATATATAGTATGGAGGCAAGAATCTGAAGGCTTGTGATCAGTCAAGTCCTCCATATTTCTGTCTCCAGGCATCATTTCTCCTCCAGTTATCTCTCTTTGTCTGCTTGTGCCCATCCTTTTGGAAGTCTGTCCCTAGAACCAAAAATCAGAACATTGACAATGCAGGCTTTCTTGTTTGTTGTCATTTGTTTCCTTCAAAGCTCTTTTTTGGAGACTCTTTTACATGATCAACTATTTGTCATTATTAGTGATGGTTTTCTTTTGTAATGTTTGAAGTTAATCTCATTAAATGTTGCATTTCCATTTCATTGTAATTCCAACTCTCATTGTTTTCAGGAATAGTCCTTATGGCTCATCGTTAGCATTTTAATTTCAAACTTAAAGAGCTCTGGACCAAAGTCTTCACCAACCTGGGCATCACTTAGTCTGTCAAGTTTCATTCTTCCCTATGGATGTCAGGTCATAATCATTCATTTCCTCACAAAGTTACTTGAAATTTAGCTTTTGTCTGGCAGAGAGATTTTCTCAATCCTTCTCTTCAGTGAGATGATGAGGATGATGAGAGGTCACTGTGTATAATGGCACCTACACATTTGCATTACAAATTAAGAATACATCGTAAGAAAGCTTAAAAACCAGCTTTCAAATGAGTGTGACATTAACACTGCTCAGATTGTTATCATCAAATGTGATTGTATTTTGCTATATATATTAATTTACATGTATTTTGCTATATTTATAAATCTATATGTATTTTTCTATACATGGTATATATATATCTTCATTTACTTAATTGCATTATATGAATGTGCTGACATAGAAAATAGGCAGTTACCTTATTGTATTATTTGGATTTGTGGCCCAGAATGCAGCAGGTGTGATGTCATCATTTCTTAGAGATGTTGATGATTTCACAAATATTGCCAAATTATACTGAAATGTGTTGCCCACTTCATTTCCATCTTCCAGAAAGAAAGCACCACCCATGACATTGTATAAAATATTATATTCAATCTGATGAAAAAGAAAATTTAGTAATTTTCATTTAAGATAATACTTTTTTTTGTCTGTAGCCAAGTCAGTACAATTCACAAGGTGATTTTGGCTATAGCAGAACTGTTATCATAAAGAAGGGGTAAAGGCCAGTAGCTGACACCTAAACCAGTAAGCTTCAGGCAGGAGGGGGTCGTTAGCCTTGGTTGGATACGCACTTAGGAGAAGGAAGACTCTGAATTAAAACTCTGCTGTTTGTTTCAGCTAAACTCAATGGTGGTAAATGCTTAAAGAGTAAACCCTTAGGAAAAATCAGGAGCAGATGATACTTAGGTATCTTGCGGAATGTAGCGCTACACCCCGAACAGTGTAAGATGCTGTAGATTCCAAACTGTATTGACACATGCAGTTCCTTAGGCTGCTTCAGATGCATGGATAGTGGGGGAGGGGGGGAACTGATGTGTAGATGACATCATTACAACCAATTCTGCTCAAGCATTCATCTCATATAAGATAATCCATAGTCACTTCACTACTGAAGGAGGCTATAGAGCAAGTGGACTATGCATGTCATCTGTACTTAAACAATACAAATATCCCTCCTAAATGTCATGCATAACAGAATTAACCAATGCAAGATCAATAGTATTTTAAAAGTCCATCTGTCCATCATCTTAAGATAACAAAATCTGAAAATTCTATTTCACCATGATCTTCATCAGGCTTGAAAAGTTGCAACTGTTTCGTTTGGTCTTTGGAAAGTTAACACGTTTGTTTTTAAAATGTGTAATAAATGCAAGATGCATAAGGCTAGCCCTTTCTGGTTTTTAAAATATAATCAAGATTTTTACAGTTGATTTCTAGTCTATTAAGGTCAGTGATGTGATAGCAACTTAAACTTGTGTTTACATATGACATAAAATGTGAGCATGACCCACAGCGGCCATCAATACAAACCCTCATAGGGATCTTGCTATTTTAAAATGTTAAATAGTAAAAAAAAAATAATGAAGCTTAAAATTTTAAAAAAATGTGACAAGAAAAATGACACCTTACCAAAGCATTGTGAGAGCCATGGACATTGACGGCTCTGTTAAAACTTGTGTGAATAGCACAGCCTCTGACAAATGACTTGCTCATGTCACCATTTAGATGAAAGTGTACAGGATAACGCCCAAGTCTAAAGGCTTGCCCAGCAAATGTTATTTCAACATACTGAATATGGGCTTGAGCTGCCTAATTATCAATAAAGAAATAAACAATTGTATATAATAAATATTTATTTACACTTTAATCTGTACTATTACCAATGTTTATAATACATTGAAAAAAAAAAAACTAATGACAATTTTCAAATACTAATTTAATAATTCAATTCAACATCTGTATGCTGGTCAAACATTATTATCTCTCTACATAAAATTCTTATTTTAAAAAATATGGACATTTAATCTGTTATAACTGACCACGTAAATACAACTGAACAATTTTCATGATTGAACTGCAGCTGTTTAATTTCCCAAAAATGATTTTAATTTGCAGTTTCATCCCAATAAGTTTAAGCCGACATACTTTAATAGTAGAAATTGATACTTTTTTTTAAAGCACTATTTAAACTCTTTCAGGGTGTGTAACTTTTAATAACACACCTTGGCCTGTAACTTACTATTGTAAGAATTGTATAAAAACAAGCAATCTTTTTCCTTTCAAAACTCAAAAAACTGCTGTGGAGTCCTGTGAGCATGTTTGTCCAGTTAATGATACTAACTATGCAGAAAATTGCGAAAAGAGGGAAGTCCATTTGGACATACTAATGTAGAGATCCTTTAATATTTTATTTCAGGTTAATGTTAAGTATTTTATGGATGTAAACATTTGTTTATGGGAAATACCTGATGATCTTTCCCGAGCTGGTGAACCATGATTTGAGAGCCAAACTGAGTTGAACCAATTTCCTCACCAAATCGTCCTTGGAAACATGTTTGGATAGCAAACTCTCCTAAAGATTTTGTAAAGCACAATTAGTCTTGTAGACTAGCACATTTTTCATTTTTTTAATTTATATAACCAATGTCTTGCAATGAATAGGAGAAAGTGTTTTCACATAAAGTGATGCAAAATTACAAGATGAAAGCATATCTCAAGATAAAAAAGCTAAAAAACAATTTTACAAACAATCAACCATCTTAAATATTATATAAGGGTATAGCTTAAAGCAGTTACACCAGCAATGACTTTGACAAACTTCCAATGAATATGAAAATAGATGAATTAGAAAACACTATATAGAATCAATGAGAACTTGTACCTGTGCTAAATCCTGCTGGACAAGCTGGAATAGTGGAGTCAAAGCTAACATCTCTGTTGCCACGAATTAAAATGTTCCTGGTCAACAACCCAACTTCACCTTTAAAATCTACAGTCTGGCTACCAAACTGACCAACAGTTCCTAGGTGTTCATATTTGAGCTCATTTTCTAGGGTAACTTTATTCCCTTCAACAGACTGAATGATTCCAACCTGTTCAGAACATTAAAGCTTTTAACTGAGCATCTTTTCAATAGAACTACAATTCAACAATACAACAATATACATACAACATAACTACAAATCAACAATATACATGCTTATATTTATATATGGGTGACACCACTGAATAGTGTGAAAAAATAGCATGGAAAAAAGAGCACCAACAAAACAGCACACATCAAATATTTTTTATTTAATTTCATTATTATTTTTAAGTCATTTTGTATTTAACACTTCAGATATCATAAAAATAATGAATATGCAAAAATAATAATTTCAATATATATCATATTTATTTAGATTAAAAAAAATACACTTAAAAAAAATGCAAGCATACTTTCATGCTTATCAGATTTACAAAAAAAAACTTTATCACAAAGTTAAATTGTATGCAGTGTCCCATAGAAACTCTATCAGTAGCTTGTTTCCATATATGGGCAATATAGCTGCAAGACGTCTGTTAAGTTAGAGACTACAAATGACTACAGACTACCCTGTGAAGGTTTGAGTAGGTTTTAAAGACTACTAATATCTACCCTGTGAATGTTTGAGTACGTTTTAAAGACTACAAATATCTACCCTGTGAAGGTTTGAGTAGTTTTGAAAGACTACAACTATCTACACTGTGAAGATTTGAGTAGGTTTTAAAAGACTACAAATATCTACACTGTGAAGGTTTGAGTAGTTTTGAAAGACAACTATCTACAGTTGTGTTGTAGCCTAGGATTTCTACTATTAAATATGCATATAAAACTGTTACTTCTGTCTCGCCTTGACTGTGTCTCTCTCCAGTAGTTGCTATCACTATTTGATCTCCTGCCTTCCAATCCACAGAATGCTCTAATTCTATTGTCTTGGTTCCAGCAGGAGCAGTTTTGGATAATTTTGTCCATACTACTTCTACTGGGCTTCCTGAAGAAAGACAATTAGTTACAAATTTAAAAAAACAATTCAAATGTTCAAATAATGGGGGGAAAAATTTGACAAAATGGGGAACAAACCCATAACATTTGTGTTAATTGAAATACTGTCAAGAATTTTTAATACTCTCATTTACAAATATCTCCATTATATACAAAAAAAGCAACACAATATATCTAGTTTGTATCTAGTATCTTTTCCAGTCTTTTTTCTTTTTAATCAGCATGCATATGCACCATCCCAAATAGCCATCCCACTGTGCACTTGGAGTAACTT
>JADKLZ010000003.1:28258624-28279172 GCA_021533235.1 Biomphalaria straminea
CTGCTCACCTTGTATAAGTAACATCTTAAGAAGAGCTGTATCTGTATCTAGTAAAATGGTCTGATTAGCTGGGATAACAATAAAATCTCCATCTTCAGGCTGTGGCTGTCCTCCCCAAGTGAATGGATTGGACCAAACATCAATGTATTCAAACTGAGCATTGACCTGTAGATGGGATAGATGTAATGTTAGCACAAATATCTAATAATGACAGTAATAATAATAATAATAATAATCTTTATTGTCCGTAAGGAAATTTGTCTTACAATTTGTGCATTATACAAAACAAAAGATTATTTTAAAAAAATGTACATTCACACCAGACTCACTCACAATTAACATATGAAAAGTTTACATTAGATTTGTTCTATTTAATGATCTGATTGCCAGAGGAACAAAAGAGTTTTTGTGTTTGTTTGTCCTAAGCAGAACTAGCAATTATATTTGTTTCAATGTGTAACAAATCAAATTAAAATGATGATAGAGACATTTTAAATTAGGACTCCTGCTTTCATTGAAATAAATTAGCACAAGCTAGATATGCTGTATATTTGAAGTTGATTTTTTTTTTTAAGATTCTGTACTGGATATCTGTAAATATGTTCTATCTTTTAAATTTAAAGGAATATAAGGAAATACACATATATAATATATGTCAGTTAAAATCTCACTTTATAAGTAATTTATTATTCTACATACTATAGCTTTAAAAGACCTTAAAAATAAGCACAACATATTTTGTTTAAGCAATTTAAAACTCAGTAAAAAATATAATAATAATAGTTATGGGGAATCCCAGAAATGCCATTTCAATCACTAAAAGTTCCAGACAGTTAATTTAAATGACAACTATTTTATAATTTAGAATGGTTCTTATAGTGGAGTCTTTAATGTCATTTTATCTTTAATAAGCTTAAATTGGTTTTAAAATTTAATTTCAATATTTTTAAAAAAAGCATATCTTATAAATAAAATATCAAATGTACATCAATAAAAGGTATATAAAAGGTATATAAAATTTATTTCAATTTGACCTGTTTAGCAATGCCTTGATTGTTAACATTGACTTCCACTTCTGTGACTATTGATGCTGAGTGACCAGTGATACATTTAATCTCTGAGTTAATGACTGATTGAACATCACAAATCACACCAGCAATCTTGACAGACAAACTTTCCTTTGATGTGCTGTTCAATTATCAAAATAACAGCAAACAAAAAGCTTTAGAAATTAATTAGAATTTTTTTTTTTTATAAACCATTTAATTTTGTTCCATCTTAAAGAAAGATTTTTTTTTTAAATATTTAAATTAACATATGAAGAAATTCTCACAGGAAAAGACTTCAAAGCCCATAGGGACATTTTAATTAAAAAGTAACTAAAATTGTGTTTTTTCTAGGCAGAGAACAAAAACAGCCAGTCTTTATAGTGCTTATTAATTTAACCTTGTCAGCAGAAGTGGTCTGTATGCCATACTACAGAAAATAGGCTGTCCAAACAAGCTATGGAAAGTAATGTTAGCTTTTCATGAATAAATACAAGGCACTGTTCAGTTTGACCATTCCACCTCTAGGCCAATTTCCATCAAGAGTGGGGTAAAACAGGGATTAGGTTTTGGCTCCAGAACTATTTAGCATTTTCCTTTCAGTTGTACTCATCAGCATCTTTAAATTCCTGGAAGCTGGAGTATATATCACATTAGATTCAATGGAAAGCTTTTTAACCTGTCTTGACTTAATCTAAAATGAAAAGATGGCCTATCTCGATTAGGGAACTGCTGTGTACTGATAATGATGATGTGACACTCACTTCCCATTGGCAAGAAGAACTACATAGGACTAGTAAATGTTTAGGCAGCTTAATGTTAGTTCAGTATTACAATAAGCCTCAACCAGACTGAAATTCTGGAATTTTCAACAAAAGAATAGATTAAATAGTGCATCTCCTGGAGGGACTGTGTCCCGTTAGGACATTTAGAAATTGGCCTACAGGGATGTCTGCATGTGAGATCTGGCATCAATTAAAGTATGTGGGAGGAAACAGTACAAGCCTGGACAGTGTTGAGACTGGCTGTGCTGGTATGAACCTTGTTGTGAGAAAAAGAAATGAAGCTGACTTAGACAACAGAATGAAAAATATCACTGCCCTTATTAGGTGTATTCACATGCATGAACTGTGGCAAACTTTGACACCCTCTAACAGCTTGATAAGTCCCACCAGATTCTGCCCCGTCTCAAGAAGAACCTTAAACCAGTGATTCATCTGGGTGCATTCATTATGTTTCGAGACAGAAGGAGACAAATATATACTATTATTGTTCTAAATCCTAGAAATTTTAAAGTAAAGGCTGACCAGCAGAAAACTAACTTTACCCACTTCTTAACTGCCAACAATGTACATGCAAAAGCAAACATGTACACCATCCCTACCAAAAAACACTCCAACATTATCATCACTAAAGCTCAGACATATATAATGCAATACTTTATAGAATGCTGGAATTGAGATAAGATACAAATGGAATCCAATTATTATCTCCTAAAACAAATGGAATCAAATTATTTTCTCCTAAAACATGATGTGCAAGATAACAAGGGTAAAAGTCTAAAATATTTAGAAGAATTAAAAGAATAGTTGTTTATTTTCATTGAAAGTTGCATAATCAAATCTTAAGTTTGCTTTTGCAAGATAAATATGTGTACCCAAAACCAGATCCTGTTATGGTCACTAAAGTTCCGCCTGCAGTGCCACCCCTGGAAGGACTGACTAAGGTAACACTGGAGGCCAGGCTACTATCATAGGCATACACAGCGGCAAGTGTTTGAGAAACTTTATCCACAGCAGCCACCACATCACATGAACTGGGCGTATCTGGAAATAGACACAGTGTCAAGAGAAATAACTGTTACAGCCAAATATCTCAATCTATTTTGTTCTAGACTCTGACAAAACAGAATGGTCACAGTTGGGTCTATGTAGGACAGTAAATCATAGCACTTTCCTTAATCTTCTAACACAACAATACTTCAATATTATTATTCAAATGCCACTATAAAACTTTAAATATTCGCATTACTAGCTAATATAGGCCTACAAGTAAATAGTAATATATACCTATACTTGTATTTCTCAAAACAAAGATTGAAATTCTAAATATTCATAAATCGTATATTGAAAATATGAGACCAACACAGCCAAAAGGAGATAACTAACAAATAAAATCATTTTTAGGTATAATTAATTAATCACTAATATTTCCTCTTCGTAAAGAACCTAATAAAACTTATTTTCTCTTTCTTTTAAGGGTGACAAACATTTTTAATAAATACTTTGCATCAGCATCCTCAGCTAAAGTAGACAAAGACATTTAAACCAAGTTGAACCATAGGAGTTATAGATATAGGAAAATATACAAACTGTTAGCTTACTTAAGGCTGTATAAAGCATATGGAGCTGAAGATATCCAAGCTAGATTATTCAAACAACTAACCAACAAAGTAGCACCAGTATTCAAAATACTTTTTTCAAGCTTAACTTAATCAAGGTAGAGCAAAGAGCTACTAGAAACAATATAATGTTACTCTATTTAAAACTGATATGGAAAACTACAGATCAGTAGCGCTACAGTATTATTCATGACAATTATGTGATGTTTAAATTTCTTCAGAGTACACATATATCAAACTGATCATGTAAATAAAGTATATTTGCTAAATAATAATTGTAAGATTATGATGCTACACTTTTTAATCTGCAATAGCCCCCCACCCCCAAAAAAAAAATTTCCATATAGATGTGTAAGCTTGTTATCATTGATGCTGAATTGAATCTATCAGAAATGGAATCAATATTTTTAGCTAATAGTTTGCAAACTTGGTCACTCAAAAACTGAGGTGAGAAGTCTCAAAGTGCCATAGTGAAATGGAATATTGGCGTCTATCTTTGTGATATCACTAGTACAAACATAAATAAGAAAACTATTGATAAAACACAACCTACATTTCAAGAATGACTAGATTAAGTTGTTTTAAAAATGTTTAACTGACCATTTACAGCTGCTGTCTTACAGATATACTGTGAGGTTGTAACACTGACTTCTTGACACGGTGATCCACAAATAGTCACTGAAGTATTTCCTTGAAGGAAACCTGAGCCAGTTAAAGTCACCAACTGACCTCCATTGGGGGACCCTTTTGGTGCATACATGTATACATAAAAAAAATGTGATAGTACAAAACTAAGCTCTGAGCATTATTCCCTAAATTTAATAATAATATTAAAACTAAAAACAGGACCATGGACAATGAACATGGACGAATCTTCCCAGCAATAAAATTAACAATGATTAAAATTCATTTTGGTTATAAGAAATAAAAAAAAATTGTTTTCTCAACACTTTAAATACAAGCTGACTTCCAAGTGCAATGTCATTCATTCTACAGTGGCTCTGACCTTTAAGAGGAGTTATAGTAAAGGGGGCAAGCTGATAAGTAAATGTCTGATCCACATTGGAGAATCCTTTCTGTTCCACAAACACTTGTACACCAAAGACTCCAGTATTTTGTGGTCCAGTGGTACAAGTGATGGATGTAGCACTTGTGGCTCTCACATTGGTACAAACAACACCACCAATCTGAAATAAACAGTTCTTAGAATAAAAAGTCAACAATACTATTCAAATGAAGCTAAGAATTGAACAGTATGATACTGATAGGTAGAAAACAATATTAGAAGATAATTTGTTTTTTTAAATTAAGAAAACTTTTTGGCAACAAAAAAAAATTTTAAATTTCTTAGAACAAGTAATAATACAATATTTTTGAGTAGTTCAACTAGTAGATGATAGAATACTTTGATTTAATTCCTTGTTAGATCACCTTGACTTCTGGAGTAGCTCCAACAGCTGGTGAGTCAAATCCAGTTCCTGTTATTGTGATCTCTGTTTTAGTCTGTCCACTGTCTGGACTTATGCTAGTTACTTTTGGTGTTGATGCCTGGCTGTAACTTAAACTCAATGGACTATATTGCACATTATTAGAGATGATAGATACTGGTATAGATCCTTCAGCATGAGCTGGCAGTATACATTTTACCTGCGGATAATTCAATGTATAAATGTATATAAATAGCTTTGTTATTAATTAACTTGTCAATGTTTTGTCAAGTCATAACTGGAATGCAAGATACACACACAGTACAGTGGGTTGATGTATTTGAAACGGATATAAAGAACATTATAAAAACATGTTTAGGTTGAACTAAAAATGGTAATATTAGCCAGATGCTATTTAATAAAATAGTTTAATATTAAGACTTGATTGAAAGAAAACATATCTTACCTGAGACAATGAAATGTTGACTATACTACAAACTCTAGAGTCCACTTTGACTGAGGTTTGTTGGGTAAAACCATTGCCATCTATCACCATCATTGCTCCACCATATATGCTAGCACTGACAGGGATAGTTATAGTAGCAACTGCCTTACCGGTTACTTTCTTTGTGGTAAAAGCTAGACCATAGGTACCAACATATACCTTAATTTCATTTGGACCTACAGGAAGTCTGCCAATAATACAAGCAAAGTCTGTGTTTGTTATTTCACCTATAACTGAGCAGTGCTGTTCACCTATGTAGACAGACAAACTCGAGGATAAAAAGTGGTTGCCAGACACTTTCAATGTAGTTGAATCTATGGAAGAAATATTGCATTCATAAGAGGTAATAAATATTACATCAACTTTTGAGTCATAAAATTTTGGATAATAAATAAATTTAATTATGAATTTTTTTTAGCAATATTTCTTTTTACTTGTTTGACTCAGCTTCAAGTGAAACAGCCTATCATCTCTACAGCCTCAAGTTAAACAACCTATCTCTGGCACAGGTAAAGGTCAAACAGCCTATCTCTGGCAGTTTCAAGTTAAACAACCTATCTCTGGCACAGATTCAGGTTAAACAACCTATCTCTGGCACAGTTTCAAGTTAAACAACCTATCTCTTGCACAATTTCAAGTTAAACAGCCTATCTCTGGCACAGTTTCAAGTTAAACAGCCTATCTCAGGCACAGTTTCAAGTTAAACAGCCTAATTGTGACACAGTTTCAGGTTAAACAACCTATCTCTGCAAAGTTACTAAAACTCACATTATTACACTGTTGTTGTTTCAAATTAAAAAAACTGAACTTCAAAATTATTTTACACTGTATGGTATTAATTTAAATCATAGGGCATCAATACTAATTGTTTTTACTATGAAATGAAGGGACCCATATTTTATTTAAGTAAGCATTATGTGAAAATAATACATTTTTCCTGACTTTCAAATGTATTTTATGGTAATGATGATAAAGAGAAAAATAGATAGCTAGCAATTTTCACACATAGATGTTCTAGTGCATGGGTGGGTAACCTTTTTGTATCAAGGGCCACATTAAAAAGAGAGAGAAAGATACACTAGATAACTGTGTAGAATGTCTTTTAATTCATATTTACACTGTATTAAATTCTTTTTTTTTTCACACTCCATGCGTTGAAAAATTACAAGAGCTAGTAATTATTGAAACCAATTTTAAGATTTTTTTAAATTGCTGTTGTCTTTTTATATCACAATATCCCCACAAATATACAGTTGTACTTAATGTGAAGTATTTTACTTTCTACGCTCGTGTATAATGTTCTGGAACTGTGAAACTATCTTACTAGTTGTTACCCATGTGACTGTTTTCAAATTACCCGCAGTCAACATTTACCAGTGATTATACTTGTTTTAGTTTCCAAAAAAAAAATGCTTGCTCACTGAATGAGACAATATATGTTACGGAAGTTACATGTTGGAACGAGAGAAACCTGCCCTTGTGGAGCATCACCAGAGAATGCTGATCATATCCTTCAAAGGTGCATACTAAATCAAGAGACCTAAAGAAAACTCTCCAAAGACTATTCAGAGAACTGCCTGATCTGGAAAGCACTGTGCAGTTCAATATTGATCTGAATCCTACAAGTTGTAAATTGAGAACGAAGAAAAAGAACTGATGTATGTGTACCCAAATAGTGTAAACAGCAGCCAAGTTTTTTTAAATGTCAAACTACAGCTTCTTGCACCCATAAGACTCCTGTGGAAGTACTGACTGAAACTTCTCTTTGCTTGGAGTTATGTCCTCTAGAGCTGAATCAGCTTCTGTGATAAATGGTGAGCTGATGGTATTGAAAACTGGTTCTTGACGTCTTAAAATTTGCTTTTATATACTGCACAATTAAGGAATCTTGATAAGTGTTGTACTTTTAGTCATTTCACTAAAAATAGTTTCACCTCTCAGCATAGGAAAATGACAAAAACTATTTCCTTTTGCTTGCTTGTAGAAATGGGAAAGCCTTGTTTGAAAAGATTTAACATGCATTTACATTTCATAAGTAAACAAACAGTTGCAATAGCGATTATAAAAAGCATGAAATCTGTTTTCCACTCTTCATTAGAAATATTGTTATCAAGGTCACAGTCAATGTCCTTCATGTGATATAACAATTTCTTCCTTGAGTTTTTATATTATTTTCATTTGCCTTGCCCATGCTAAGCTAGCGGATACATTGGATTAGTTTGTTCATAAATCAGAACTGCACATGGTTAACACCCTTAGTTTTAATAAGTCTTATTACAATGACAATGAGGACGAAATAAAGTTGACGTTTTATGCAGCTTTGTGCAAACTTTCCTGTTTAGAGTTTATGGTTGGGATTTTTTTTTTAATTAAAAAAATATTTTTCTCAGTCAAAAGATCGAACTCCATCAGTTGTTATATACTAGCCATCTTGTTCCAACCCAACACTCAGATATTGTGTCCTGAATTGAGTGCATTGATGTATAGCCCATAAGTATAATCTTTGTTTACTTAAAACTTTTTATAATGAGACAGTTTCAATAATTTATATAGATATTACTTTTAATATTTGCATTTGTATATGTATATACTGTGGGCACACCTGATTTCTGTAGGTGTCGGCGAGCTGCATGTGGTCCGCATTCCATAATTTGCCCACCCCTGTCCTGGTGTATAAAACACATCAAGGATAATGCAACGGCAACCTCAATGTCCCCTATCATTCTTCAAAAATTATAAATACCTGAATCAACTATTTCTGGTGCAATGGTGGTGACCAGCGCTGTAAATAACTCTGTGGTAAACAAAGAACACTGGTCGCCTGTACACTCAGCTGTTATCATCCCTTCATACCCTGGTATATAGACTTGGACTTTCTGAACACCAGCATGACAGATCAATCCACAACGTGTCTCACAAATAATGTTGTTATAATTGACCGACTTTACAACACAGGATAAGCTCTAGTTTGCGTTGAAAAGAAAAAAAAAATTTTTTTAGTTTACTAAAAGTATGCACATGTGTTTTTTAAAACTAGGTACACAGACAGTTTGTATGTAAATACATCTAACATTTTTATTAAATAAAGTTCAATACACAATTTGTGTTAATTTGTAACAACATACAAAATATAAAAGTAATTTTGTATGTAAAATACTATTTGTGTAAACTAACCCATATACTCCTTTTAATAATAAAACTTTTGTATGTTTTTTCAACAAATAAGGGACAGTACTTTAAATAATGAAATGGGTTTGAAAGGTTAGCTAGTAAAATGAATTATTGTAAAATATATAAAGCTCTTTGTTTTATTCAAGCTTCATTAAATATTCAATATCAGGTGGCCGAGCCTTGCTCGGTTAAATAATTTATACTAAGAAAGGTTATATACTAATGCTACTGGTGCTACAGCCCATGGAAGGATATGGCCTGCTTTTACACATCCCTCCATTCAGATATCTCCTGGGCTTTCATCACCACGCCCTAACGGTAACCCCATTTTTTTACTGAGGTTTATAGTTAAATCAAAAGTGGCTGCAGCGTACGCAAACTCGTTGACCGCTAGCTAGATATCTTGTTCAGTGTGAGCAAGTAAGGAGTAGAGCAGCTGTGTAATCACCATTTCCTTTGTTTTGGTACGGGACATTAGACACTGAAGCATGAATACATGGTCATAATTTTACCAGCAAAATAATAATTATATTAAGGCTTGACATCAAATCCGAAGATTAATGAGAAATGCAGTATTTCCCGTGGCTACGCAGCCCCAGATGTGACCTACATATTTTGCCACATCCGGGGCAAGCATAACCATTGTCCTCCGGTGGTCGATTAAGATTTTCTTTTCGCGTCTGCGTCTGTCCTCGGCGGCAAATTTTCTGTTGGGCCTTTGTATAGAGGGAATTCTTTAAGTCCGACAGTTAGGCTTGACAGAGCAGTATCCTGTATGAGAGACGAATCTCAGACAAATTCATGGCAAAGGCGGTCTTTTCTTTTGGTGAGCTAATAAAGTGGTCGGCGTAACACCAAAATGCTTAAAAGACCAGCTTAGGCGCCAACTGGCCTTAGCTGACAATTGACATAGAAGAGAGCACCTGGTTGCATGCGGCCTCAGAACGAGACAGCTGGAGATCACCAGCAAAAAAAAATAACAAAGTAAACGGTATCTACACCGCCCTACGCAATTTAGGTGTAAACAATTTATTAAGTTCTTAAAACGCAATAACTAATCATACATCGGTACATTTAATTTTATTACTTTCCTTCCATAGTTCTATAATAAATCAATCTTCAATAAGATGGTGCGCAAGTGTTTAATTAGGTCTATTGACTCGTTCTTGTTTGCATTGTACTATGGTAAGCCTAGTGACGTAAGCAGCGTTTTTCCCGTTTACGTCATGGAAAACTTTCATTCATAAATTCTCCATTTCATTCATAAAACCTTCAAACCAAAATAAATTTTTCGATAATGAGACATTTTTCAAACCGATATAACGGTCAAACTCGAGTTTTCCCGATGTGGCCAATGAGTTCAGAATTTTTTTCTCACTAATACGCACATGCCTTGAAATTTTAAAGAAAATCGTTAGAGCCGTTTTCGAAATAAAATTTATATATATATATATATAAATAAATAAATAAATATATATATATATACAAGAAGTGCTCGCTTAAGAGTATAGGATTTCAATTCCAAAATTAGTCATTTTAAAGGTAACATTAGTGTGTACTTTAAATTAAATTATCTAACTTACATCAAAATGTACAGAAACTGATTGAGGATTGCCAACGAAGCCAGCACCTACAACTGTAATTAGTGTTCCACCTACTTTAGAGCCTAGGAAACAGATTTTAAAAATAGAATAAATATGCCAGTTATTAGACTGTTAAGGCATTAGGCTTTTATTAAAACTTAATTGAACAGTGCAGCAATTCAAATCTTGTAGATAGTGCAAAAAAAAGTTTTATACAATTTGTAGAACCAATGACAGTCTAAATGAAAATCCTTAGTCTGGTTTTTGGTCTTGCAATTCAGAATTTCAACCCAAACTTTTAAAAAATCTTGTGCTAATAAGTATAAAACAAACGAAACTGGATAAAGAAATAAAATTGGAGTAACTTTTATACCTCAAAGATATATCCCCCTAAACAGTAAAATTTCTTTAAAAAAAAGAATTTAAATATAGTAAGTCATCACTGAAATACAACTACAATTTTATCAGTTAACATAATATATATATATATATATATGTATATATATATATATATTATAATTATAAAAACAAAATAGCAAAAATAACAAAGGTACCTTCTGTTGGTGAAATGCTGCTTACTGTAGGCCACATGACAAACATATTCTTCCTCGGAAGGGAATGAGTAAATAGTGCATACCCATAGTTTTTAATTCTCACTTGAAAAGGAAGTCCCACTGTTGGATGTAAATACCAAAAGAATAAAGATCTTGTGGTAGACAATTGTCTGTTTACATGCTATCATGGTGAACTGTAATGGCAATTTAAAAAAAATCTATTTTCTAACTGCTTGACTAAAATACTGAGTGTTCTTTCTTTTTTTTAATGAAACTACAAGAAGTTTAAAAAATATATTATCAAAGTACTTTTGTTTATTTATCTATAAACAAATCTCCTACATTATGTCAGGTAAACACTAAGAAAATCTTTAAAATATTTATTAAATAATACATGAGCCAAATAGAAATTTAGCTATGGGCACATGAAATAAAATTGATTCAATTGACAGCACGATAAGCTGCCATTGATCAAGCCATTAAGGCTCACAAAACATACATACTTCCAATTGGTGGGCTGCTGGATGAACTAATAGTAAACTCTATTTTTGTTGAATCAACAGAATGTATAGAACATGGTTGAGATGCATATGACACTTCATTTTGGCAGAGCTATGAAACAAAATATGTTTTCTAGTTTTAATCCTAGAGCAATCAATGAATTCATGTAAATATCTGTTCACGCTTCAATACTATTGAAACAAACAAAATTCTGTGTAAATACTGCCTTAATTGTAATTCAAGATTCAACTTTTATCAAATCCTACAGAATCATGAATTACATGAAGTAAACCATAATTAGACCATAATTTTGTTACATTTGATCCAAGACTGTGAAAACAAAAACTTCTTTTATTGACCACCATATCCTTATCTTCTTGTGAAGAATGTTTCTTTATTACACATGCTAACATAACAGACCTGCTGGCCCCAGTTCAGCTACTAAAAGGGTCACCGAGATATTTTACAATTTTTAACCACTGCTAGGGGTTCCAATGGGCTGTCAATGCCGGGGGTGAAAGTGGGGATAAGCTCCCACTTTCCAAGAAATGCTCCCATGGCTTGCGTCTCTAAATGCCTCTGACGGTCAAATCCAGCTCCTGGCCTTCACGTGTGATTTTCCAAAAATCCGGCGGAACCTGTTCTTACAAACTGACAGGAGAAGGGGTGAAAGGCGGAACACTGGCGCCTCAAAACCAGTTTTTAGCTTCGTGATGATGGGGCACGTCAGCTGAATAACGCAACCCATCTAGGAGAAGGAAAACTCTGACTCCAAACCTCCACTTTTGTGGCGACTCCCCCGTGTGGGTATCGGGGGCTTGGAAATGACCAAGAGTAAATAATAACCCCACTGCCTTTCCACTTGCATTTCATTTCACTAGGACGAATAATAGTGGAGCTTCCCCCCCTCTAGGTGCTTTTTGACGGAGGTCTGGACTGCACTATTCCAGACAGAGGTCTATGTCCCATCACACTCTACTACTGGATATAAACCCATCATTTAAGTTTTTTTCTGGAACTGGTGAATGTGATAGCGTGAAGGGGCCTGGATCCAGGATGTGACGATTCCACAGGGCATACCCAGGGCACAGTCCACCTTAAGCTTCTCTTTTACAAAATAGTCTCAATTGGAGAGCCCCGTGGATGGCGGAGAATGGACCATTGGCCAACCCCACCTTGTCCCATGGATATTCCAGTTTTTATACAGTTTCAAACCCAGATGTCCTTTTTAGTTCGGTAGTGGAGCAGTTTTTGCCAGGACTGAAAACTCCCTTAAAAAGCGGGGAAAATATATAAAAAGCCTGAGGGAACACCCAGCCTACATCAAATGCCAAGAAAAATTAAGAAAAATTCATACGAGCTCAGACGTCGCCTCGTAAAAGGTCTGCGCATGGCAGTTTCTTCCGGGACAGCCTGCGATAAGTCAGCTACCGGAAATAAAAAACAGACAAACAGCAAACATTTAAACCTCTTGCAACTCAACATCTTAGGCCTACAAAACAAGATAACAGAACTCCAACACATACTCAAGAAACAAGATATTCACATAGCGATACTACAAGAAACACTACTGCCCAAGAAAAAAATAAATATTACAGGCTACACACAGTACAGATGCCTCTGCACCAAATGTCAGGGAATTATGACCCTCATTAGAAACGACACCCAAGCAACAGTAAAACATGTACAGAACAATACCGACATAGACATGCAAGAAATACTTCTTTGGAGAGGAGGAACCAAATATACTATCAAAAACTTCTACTGCCCACCATCTTCAACAGCAGAAATAGACATAAAACTACCACACTACACAAGGACAATAATAGCTGGTGACTTTAACGCACACACACCATCCCTAGGCTACCCACAATACAACAAACGTGGCAAAGAAATAGAGGATATAACAAATGCCTCTAACCTCCAACTTCTGCAAAATAAAACATCACCTCCAACATTCCTTCATAGAGCACACAACACAACTAGCAGACCTGACCTAACCTTTATCTCTACAGATATTATCAACTCTTCTAAACTTACAGTTCTTGAAGACATTGGTAGTGACCACAGGCCTATACTCCTCAGTATTGGAACACCAGGTAGATACCAACACAGAAAAACAACTAGATGGAACTATAAAAAAGCAAACTGGGCAGCTTTTTCACAAGAGACAGACTCAAGACTATCAAGCATAATCGAGGCAGATGTGAACACAACCTATGCAACTATAGTCTCTAACATCTTAGCAGCAGCAAAAAAACACATTCCTCGAGGTCAAGTCAGAAAATACAAACCTTTTTGGACACCAGAACTGAACAATTTAGTAAAAGAGAGAAACAATGCCAGGAAGACTGTAGAAATAAACCCCACTAGAGAGAACAAGACAATTTACAATAAATTAACAGGTCAAATTAGATACAAAATTAAAATAGAAAAAAAGAAAAACTGGACCACAACATGTGAAAAATTAGACCTAAACAAGGATGGTCGAAAGGCCTGGACCCTTCTGCATCGGCTAGCAGGAAAAAAGCAAATTACTAACCCCCAACCATTAAAAGACACTGATGACTTAATTACAGAAAATCTAAAAAAGGCAGAAACCTTCAACAAATACTTTGCTAGCATAAATAAGACAAAACCAAGAAAACAACTGGACCAGGCTTTTAGCAATATCCTAAAAAGAGAAGAACAAGCTCCAACTGTCAGCTGTCATATCTTTGACGCTCCCTTCACTCTATATGAGCTCAAAACTGCCCAAAAAAACCTTAGGTTAAGAAAATCCCCTGGACCAGATAAAATAACAAATGAAATGATCCGGGGACTAGGATGGCAGGCCCAAAACTGCATACTCAATCTTATCAACTATACATGGAGAACAGGAGACATACCACAGGAATGGAGAAATGCAAACATAATACCCATCCTCAAGAAAAATAAGCCACCAGGAGACCCTAAAAGCTATAGACCAATATCTTTAACATCAAACATTGGCAAAATGGCAGAAAAAATGATTAATAACAGACTTTATTGGTGGCTAGAAAGCACTTGCTCACTCCACAACGCACAAGCTGGCTTCAGGAAAGCAAGTAGAACAGAAGACCACCTCTTTCGCTTTATCCAGGACACAATAGAAGGGTTCCACGAAAACAAACACACTACAGCAGTATTTATAGATTTGCAACAAGCCTATGATAGAGTGTGGAGAAAAGGTCTATTTTTGAAGATGAAAAAAATGGGCATCCATGGAAAAATGTACAGCTGGATCAGGGCTTTCCTAAAAAACAGAACCATCCAAACCCGATTTGAAGGCGCCATCTCTAGTAAAAAAAGTTTGGAAGAAGGCCTACCGCAAGGTTCAGCCCTTAGCTGTACACTCTTTCTAATCTTCATGAATGACCTCCCAGACCTCATTTCAGTCAATAAGGCACTTTACGCAGATGATCTCCTAATTTGGACAACAGAGAAATATCCAGTGCTGACTAGATCCAAATTAAACAGAGCCCTCACAACTATCTCCACGTTTTCAAATTTATGGAAAATGGAAATAAACAAAGAAAAGTCAGTTTATTCAATCTTTAGCCACAGTAACAAAATAGCAAAAAGAAACTACATCCTAAAAATAGACTCACAGCCAATAAATAAAGAAGAAAATCCAACTTATCTTGGTGTAAAATTAGACCAAAGAATGTCTCTAAAACACTTTATGGCTGATTTAAAAGAAAAGGCATCTCAGAGATTAAACATAATGAAACACCTAGCAGGAACATCCTGGGGAGCTGAAAAGAAAACCTTAAGACAGTTATACACTGGATATGTCAGATCTGTCATGGATAACTGCCTCTCCATACAAGTAGCTGCCAACAAAACCTATCAGTCAGCTTTGGACGCAGTCCAAAACCAAGCCTTGCGTCTGGTCAGTGGAGGTATGAGAACCACTCCCACAGCTGCCTGTGAAATAGACTCAAATATTGAACCTCTTAAGTTAAGGCGCAACAGAGCAGCTTTAGAAGCCATTGAGAGATACAGAAGGTTGGAGGATGACCATCCAAATAAATTATTAACACAGAGAAATAGGAAAAACAATAAAAAAAAGCAAAGAACACTGATTCAAATTACTGACGAACTAGCCTTAAAACACCATCTACCCAATAACAGAGAAAAAATCACCAGATTCCCAAACATAACTCCTGGACTTAACTATAAACAACCAACAATTAAAACACATCTAATAAATAATACTCTGACAAAAGAATCAAATCCACTGGAGCTCAAAGTAGGCACGCTTGAAACAATTGAAAGCTATCCAAAAACAACCATCCATATATACACAGACGGATCAGCCTTCAAAGCCACCATCAATGCCGGTCTTGGTGCCTTCCTGGTCTTCCCCAAAAACATACACTTTGAAATAAGTGCACCCTGTGGCGACTTCTGCTCAAACTTCCAAGCTGAAATTGAGGCAATTACCATAGCCTTGCAGACAGTCGAAAATAAATTACATGAAGGAATACAAGCACCATCAGATATTGTTGTCTTTACAGACTCACAATCCACTCTTCAAGCACTTAACAGCAGCACCACAAAAAGCCCAAAAGAGTTGACAACACTAAAAATGATAATACACCAAATGATGACCAATTTAAACATCAACATCATATTACAGTGGATCCCTGGACACATTGGTGTCATGGGAAATGAAAGGGCAGATAAGCTCTCAAAGGCAGGATCATCTATGGAACAACCAGATAGACCTGTCAACTACCTCACCCTAAGGTCAATGCTAATCAACAACTACAAAGAGGAGTGGCTTAACCAATGGGCTACAGGAAACACAGGCAGAGCCATGTACAAAGAAATGAACATGCCTAACAAACTGGACAGTATTAACTTCCTCCCCCGCAAAGAGCAATGTACAATCTTCCAACTAAGAACAGGACATACGCCACATTTAAATTATCATCTCAATAAAATAAATCCCACACAACTCCCACTTTGTAGACACTGCTCCCACCCTTATGAAACTGTAAACCATATCCTTTTTGAATGCCCCCTCCTAATCCACCTTAGGCAGACCCTACTACCACTACAGCCCAACATAACCAACACCCTTTATGGCAGTGCTGAGCAACTGAAAAAAACAGCACAGTATTTTTCCTTGGCACAGTCTGCAAAAGAGCTGACAGCTCAGCAGTAAAAAGCTGGTTAGAAGAAGAAGAAGAAGAACCACTGCTAGTAACTTGCAGTCTGAGCATTCTGTTTGGAGCCATTGTCCTGCTTACCCACTACTTCACACCTCATTCCTTTATCCACACCTCATCTTGCTAGTGTCACAAAACAGGATGGCTCTTTTGACACAAATTGTCTTTCCCTCGAATAATGGTTCATTATATATAATAATATACAAGCTATGGGTTTTTCAAGGTAGATAAAGATACTTTCACATCTGTTGGATTTTACCATTAAGAGAGCAGGATAAGATGAACTGCTAATAGTAAAACATAGATTACAATTTAATTTTTGATCAACTTGCAGTCAAATATTTGATAAATATGACGACCAGAGAATTCAAAAAAACTATTTAATACTTGAGGGAAATAAATTCCCAGTGCCTAATTCAATGTTTGCAGTGACCTTGTTGAAGTGCAGCATGTCCAGTCATATTCGTAATAAATTCTTTAAAAATTGACTAACATTTAAATAGCTCTTTTCTTTTACCAACATATATTGTTTCACATCCTAGGTCATGCCAAAGAATTTGTACATTTTTTATTCAAAAGAATGCAAGCAACAGTATAATCATTAAACATATTGAGCAGAAAAAGCTAAACTATCCTTCTGAGCCTAAACACCATCAATAATTAAATCTTAAATAATATTAAACATAATAGAAAAATGTCATAAAAACAAGTAGCTTCAATCTGTGATAACAAACTTTGTCAACAAATTATTACTCTAAAAAATCTGAATAATTATCTCAAGTCACTTTGCATCTTATTGTTGCAGCTGGATAAAGAGGCTGTTTTTTTTTAAAGACTTAATATTGGGATAATGAAATAATCTCTTACACTTTCTCCAAAGCCACTTCCTGTTATTGCAATAACATCTGAAAATGATCCATTTTTTTTGCTAGTGGACACAAAGAAAGGAGAAACACATTTGAAAAAATGAAAATAAAACTTATTTGGAGAGAGCATTGAGGTAATGCCATTAAGACAGGAGTCTGTCAAGAGCATGGAGTCTTCACAAACTGTGTTTTCATTTTGTTCTGAGGCACTTCCACTTTGATCAAATTCATCTGTAGACAATAACATAGTTGTGTGAGATATTAACAGAAATGTTTGTCATTGATTTAGTTCTACAAAATAAGCTTCATCTTTAATAAATTGATTTCACTCAAGTACATTTATTTATAACTAAAAAAAATAATAATGGCCTACTGTTCGTGTATTTGGCTTCAACTCCTAACACTTGAACAGAAAGCTCAGCAGAATAAGATTGAAGTTCATTAACTGTAACTTTGCCTCTAAAGTAAATAGTTTGATTATTATCCATGTAGCCTGTCCAGTAATAATAAGTTCCAGCTGCAGTGAATTGATGGGTGAATGTGCCTGAACAAAAATGTATCAAGCAATCAAATGATCTTAAATTTCAAACTGTATTTTACAAATGTCTAGTAATAATTTCAAAACTCATTTTCTATGTTAATATCATAGTAGTCTTTCAAAAGATGTGTAACATTTAAAAACTCTATTTCTATGTTAATATCATACTTGTCTTTCAAAAGATGTGTAACCTCTTAAAAACTCTATTACTATGTTAATATCATACTAGTCTTTCAAAAGATGTGTAACCTCTACGAGACTTGTTTCCTGAGGAGAATCCATCTGGCAGAGATTCGACATCAAATGCAGTTGCAGTCTGCTGAATACTGTAGGCTATATCAGAGACATACTGAGGTGTCTGCCAGGTCCATGTAATATAGTCACCTACTTGGATTGTGACTGGATCTTTATCCCAGGCATAACCATAACCTAAAACTGTTGGATTAGAAAATAAATGAATTAAAACAATTCTTTAGTAGTCTACAGGAAACAACACTAAGATATTAGTGATAACATGCTTCGTTAAATCATATGTTTAAATTAAAGACAGAATAATGAACTATAGACATACGTTTGTGTATCCCAGTAGCTGAGACAGTGTGATACTTTCCAGTGTCTTTAATTCTACATTTGATAGATGTCTCTGTCAGGTGATTGATGCTACACAGATGTGTTCCAACAGCAACAGACATATGTGAGCTATTGACACTAAAGCCATTGCCAGTAATGACAAGATCTGTACCTCCATACAGTGAACCAAAGTTTGGACTCAGTCTCAAGACATTAAAAGTGTACTTGATGTCAGGGATGCTGTAGTTTCTGCTCAAATACAAAAACAACAATCAGAAACCATTTTGATTAAAAAAAATAATTGGTTGTAATTATGAATATAATATTGTCCAATTGGAGGTAGAAGAGTGGCTGATCACCTTCTTTTAAGGTATACTCATGTATTCAATCATGAAAAAATCTCTTCATAATTGACACTAACAGTTAGGAAAAAGAGGCACTGGATAGATACACATGGAGAGCAAGCATAAATGAAGAGTCCTGGATTGCAGATCAACACCAGAAGTAGAAAGAAGTGTGAAACTGCAACTTGTGCTTGATATTTACAGATGCACAGCTTTGTATCAAGTATGGCCTCTTTAGTCACATGAGAAGTTGCAAAGGGACTACATATAAGGGAATAACATCAGTAGGAGAGGAATTTGAAAAGAACTTAACAAAGCATTTGAAGAGTCCTGGTCATGGAAGAGATTTTTTAAAAATTCTTTGTAGTGAAGGTAATTACCATTGTAAAGGGAGGGGGGAGGATATTTTAAATTGAAAAAGGGTTTAAAACATTATTTTTCAAAAAATTATGTACAAGTTATATTTCATTTATTTCTAAGTTTTTATGCTATTCCATAACACATTTTCTCAACATATCCTGAACATTAACTTTAAGTTCTGGGTGTCCAAACTGGTTTTATAAATTACAAATATTGCTTTAATTATTTTATCACTAACCGTAGATCAGCATAACCTTTTTCAGCCACATCAATAATAAGTTTGTATGCGTTCTCTGGAAGTGATGGTAAGATAGCAACAATTGCAGTGTCAGAGTAACTTAAAATAGTTGATCTGATGTTGCCAACCATGACTGGCATCTCACTATTTCCAAAACCTCTACCACTGATAGTCAAACTTTTTTTACCTACAAGTATAACAGCATGTGTCAAAGTGTCAATATAAAACAAAAATTGAATCTAATATTTTTCTGATCTTTCATTTAAACACAAACAAAGTTATTTTCATCCCAATAATACCAGTCTTTAGAATGTGTATGAATTTGTATGAATAATAGCTAGGTCAGTTTAATTTTATATTATTCAACTTTCCACTATTATTAGAGTGATATAAAGGTGACACTCTGTTAGTTTAAAAATTTAAATAAATCAACTATGCCTTCTGTGTGGCTTGATTATTTAAACCATGCAAAGAATAAACAAGAAATGTGTTTAAGAATATATAATTACTGCTCTTAGGTTGTGAGATATTAATAGTTTAGAATGAACAACAATGTGCCTAATTGTAGCATATTTTAAGAATGAATACAATCTAATCATGGTCAAAAAAGAAGAGACTATATAACACTTTGGCCAATGAATATAATTACCCCACGTAGTAGCTTCAAATGTAGAAATGGATGAAACTGTTGGAGTATAGGAAACATCTGGGTTGTAAGTAAAACTACCAATGACTCTTGTGTTGCTGGCTGACACTAATTCTACATTCACTGATTTAGAAGTTTCAGGGAAAGAATTCTACAAAGAAACAGTTCAACTGATACAAGAATAAACATTAACACCAAGTTACGTAACAATTTAAAGTTGCAAGAAGAACCTTAGAGTTGAGATAATTATCAAAATTTTGACTTTAAGAAAATTGATAAAATTCAACTTACGGGAGTGGGGGTTCTACATGTAACTTGTGTTGCTGACAGACTTTGAATCGTACATTCATTACCATCTATTTTTATTTTGTCATTGTTAATGAAGCCATTTCCAGTAATTGTTAACAATGTACCACCTAAGTAAGAAACACAAGGGTGTTACCATTCTTAAAAAATTGCAAACTTAATTTTTTAACAATCTTGATACTAAATCTATAAAGATTTTAGATCTATATGTTTTGGAAATTCGTTCAGATATGAAAGTAATTGTCTCAACACAAACCTTCTGCAGGATGACAAAGGATGGTATTGGGCAGGACT
>JADKLZ010000003.1:28317132-28330027 GCA_021533235.1 Biomphalaria straminea
TTTTTTTTGTCTGTCATGTTCTCTGTCATGTTTTCAGCCTGTCATGTTCTCTGTCATGTTCTATGTCTGTCATGTTTTCTGTCTGTCATGTTCTCTGTCTCATCTGTCTGTCATATTCTTTCTCTTTAATGTTCTCAGTCTGTCATGTTCTCTCTCTCTCTCATGTTTTCAGCCTGTCATGTTATGTGTCTGCCCTGTTTTCTCTCTGTAAAGTTCTCTGTCTGTCATATCTGTCATATTCTCTATCTCTCATTTTATCAGTCTGTCATGTTTTCACTCTGTCATGTTCTCATTCTTACTTGCCCCTGCCAATTTACTTACTGTAAAGGCAAAAAGTTGCAAGTTTAGCAGTGAATGAACTTGTAGTGAAATAAATGAACTCGATTACAATAAAGATTTTGAATGAAATGAACTCGATAACAATAACGCATCTTACATTGGTATCAGAGATCTCATACAAATTAATCTCTATTCACTTATTTAACTGTAACTAGTCTTGTCTGATGTTGGGCCAAGAATGACTGATACTGTCTTCTAATTTGTTTCCTTTAAATTAGACATGAATTAGTGACTACTTGACGCAAGAATTAGTGAAATCAAGTAAATCAGCACATTTTTTTCATAGATGTAAATAAAAAAGATACGGTAATAAAGACGGAGAAATGTAGGGACAAGAGGAGGACATGAGAGAATAAATAACGAAACAAGAGAGAGAGAGAGAGAGAGAAAGAGAGAGAAAGAGAGTAATACCTATTCTAATTATTTATTAATAAGACATGAATTTTAATATGTAAGATGTTTTCATAAATGGAGATAATCTATAAAAACAAAAATTTCTATTTCATCCGGTATAAAACATACGTAAGTATTGATTTGCAATATATCATAGAAAGCAAATAATATATATTAAAAAAAAGAAATGATCTCTGAGAAAATCCCGAAAAAGATAAAATAATAAAATAATCCCAGTTTAAAAAGAAAAGTATGAACACATTTGCCAAACAGGAACTACCCAGAAGAAACTCAATCTACAGAGATTAGCCTGAACGTTGGAAATGGTGTCTACGAGAAAAGATAACGCCTTTTGAAATTAACTTTTTTCTTTTAATAGATGAAAGGTGGAGTTGAAAAGGGAAATCATTTAAATTTTCAAATAAATATTTGGCAAAAAGTTGATGAATACCAAATGTCAAGAAGGATCTGGCTTACTACATCAGCGAATCAAGGATTATAAGATTAACTTCAAGGCAGAGGACTGGTTGCAATCATCAACCAGTCTCAATCCACACCTTTAACTGGCAACTGTAGTATATATATTGTGTAGTGCTTTGATTCCACTACTAACCTCTTACATTATGTAACATTTGGAGTGGCCAAACCTGTTTACATCCTTCCTCCTCCCTCCCTTGGGATTGTCATGAGAACCCCATAAGTCGAAACTTCCTCCCTTATAGCTCTAGTCCAAAGAAATGTTACCCCTCTGTTAGTTAGAATGAAATCAACCTTTCTTTATGTTATAGTAGTTAATCATATTTAAATTTGTCTCATATGGATTTTTATGTTTTTCTGTGTGTTATTTTTTAAAGGGCTGAAATCCTTAAGACTAGAGAGTGAGGCCGAAGATTGAAAACTACTGGCAGATTAAGGAAATGACCTGGGGGGGGGTGAGTAGGATCCACTTTAATTCCCTTTACAGCTTTTTATTTGCACCTCCGCCCTTTCCCTCCCTCCCGCGTGTTTCTAGAAAGTCAGTGACAGACATAATGACATCATTGAAATGTGACATCATTGAAATGTGACATCTTGGAAGTGTAAGGAGAAAAAATATCAATCCTATTTCTTAGAAACACAAATAATTTAAAACATTGTTTTCAAATTGACTCTCACGCCAGCCACTACAAAAGAAATGAAATTAAAACTAGATAGAAAGGGAGTGGAGCCTGGAAACTGGAAGATATAAGAGTTTCACAATATTAGAGTTCAAGGTTGTGGACATGTAAGAGTTTCACTGAACATACGTCACAATATTAGAGTTCAAGGTGGTGGACATATAAGGTTTCACTGACCATACGTCACAATATTAGAGTTCAAGGTGGTGGACATATAAGGTTTCACTGACCATACGTCACAATATTAGAGTTCAAGGTTTCACTGACCAGACTTCACAATATTAGCGTTTAGAATGTTAGACTGCACTAAAAGCCTATTCTATTTTTTTAAAGAATGCGTTACTTTTCGTCTTTAATACATAAGTAGAACAACATTTTTTTTAAGCACACTCACAGAAGCAATGGCGTAGCCAGGGATTTAGGGACACGGGGCTTGATCTCTTTAGGGGCCCCTACATTCTGACATTCGACGTCATGGCAGGAGAAAAGGGTGTACTATTTCATGTAAAAACACATTTCGAACACTCTTTTGTGCTTTGCTTCAAATGGGGCCCAGTGGGATTTTCAAATTTGGACTTTTCCCCTAGGTAAGCCACTGCACAGAAAAGCAGCACTCGATGTTATTCCAAAGTCTCGGTATCCCATGATTCATAAGATAACCCTGTGTTATGCATTAACAAATGAGGAAGAGAATATTGTATTTATGGCAACCCATTTTTTAAGTATCTCGTTTGTAAGGGGAATCCCCAACTCTTAAAATAACTTGGGTCCCTTTAGACGTAAAGGTGGACGTATTCTCAGTGTTCTTCAACGCAATTTTCTTTGTCTTCATGGCAACACAGTCCAACAAAAACCTTGTTTATTTATGTCATAGATAAAACATAAACAAACAGACAGAGAGAAAGATTGCACGCCTCTTGAATTATGAAGAACTAGTATTACCCACCAGCTACGCCCGTTAATTTGTTCCTAAGCTCTATAGATACAATTAATGTCTCTGGATACGTTTGTTGTAAACGTAAATTGCAGTGATTTGACAGACCGGCACTGTTGGAGCATTCCCTTGCAGTAATGAGCTCACAAACAGAGGTGAAGTGCGCTCTCCGCTTTGCCAATAAATGTGTCGTGCAGCGCCCCTAAGAGCCCTCCCTCCGTCAATCTAATTGAACAAAAATACCTACAGTCAACCTTTTTTTATGTGGTTTTTTCAGATATTACTTTCTCTTACACTAACACACAAGACAAACAGGTCAACGCATCAACGTCCAGACCATATAATACTGTTGAGCAGTCAAGGTTATTGAGAAATAGGAATATAGTTCATGATCATTTACGCTGTTCATTGTAATATACCCACTGGAGTTTATCATAGTTGTTGTTTTTTAAACCGTAAAGGTCCATTTTTTCACAAAAATTAAGGTTAATATAGTTCAGAAATTGTGCAAACTTGACGATCATTAGGTTGACTATTGTCTTTTGTTGTAGACGCGATCGAAGTCCTTGATATTGGGATTCTTTCGAAAGAAAATGTCTTTAGTTTCTAGGGAAGCTCAAAGGTACCAATGGTTCCAAGAAACTTTTAGGTTTTTGTTGGTGCGTTTGCCAGCCGACAATGAATTCCTTTCGTAACTGTTTTTACGTACAACAAAGTGTACTAATCATCGCAGAAAATGTTCCTGTGCATCACTCAGTTAATATTACATTGTGTATAAGTCATGTGTCCTGCGTCATTGTGTACAGGCTGAACGGTCCAAAGGAACTTCATTACTATGACCGCTTTCTCCAAATCAGTAGTAGAGAAACCTCACACACGTTGACAGATCGGCACCAGTTTGTGTTAAATTGTCATCAAACCAAGATTGAGGCTAAACAGCATTGCAGTGAGCTCATGAGGAATTTAGATGACTAGATATAATCTAAGTTGATTAGGCTTTCTGGTGTGTCTAGTCTGGCGATAATTTTTCCCCTATGAAGTCCCGTTTATTTGGATTGATGGGGGTGTATATTATTTACATAGACATAGTTACCAATTAATTAAAATAAAAACAAACTAGAGATAACTTTCCAAGACTCCAAATAGTTCCCCGAAAAGAAATTAAATTAAATCCTAGATCTTGTAATTATCCCCCAAGAAAAGGTCAATACTGATAGCCAAGATATGTTCTTGGTTTCGAGACAATTCGAGAGCCTGTTGCATCTCTGACTTTACTATATTGTGTAATTTCCTTTATATTTATTTATAATTTATATTTTATCTGGACGACAAATCTATGGTTTGACATCCGTTATTGATTTATTTTTCATCCTATTTTACCTTTTTTATTTTATCCCGTGTCTTTTATAGGATTCAGTTTATTTCAAGCTACCAACAGAAACTAAGGCTCATAATGTGTGAATTAAAAGTAATATTAGCGATCTAGCCCAGTGATTCTAAAAGTGGTCTATATAGACCCCCAGGGGTCTACGAGGACTTCCTATGGGTCTACGGAAGTAAAAAAACAAAAAACAAATTGGGGGTCTCTGGCCTGTAAATGTGGGTCTACGATAGTGGATATCATTTAAGCATGTCGACTTTTTAAATTTCATTTTCTATTAATGATTTGTACCTTTGAATTTTAACCCTGTTAGTCGAATGCATTTTTCTCTATTTAAAAATTTCAACATCTTATTTTAAATAGCTTAATTGTGTCTACAAGAAAATAATAGTGTAAAGGCCGAATCTAAAGAGAACAATAGAAAGAAAACTGTTGTTTATTAGACATTTGGTTTCATTCTGTCCTTGTCTAAAAAGCAATTGTCTATGTGTCTTTTATGTAACAAAGTTTGAACTTAAGTCGCTATGGAACCATCTATGGCAGGGGTGGGCAAATTACGACCCGCGGGCCACATGCGGCCCGCCGAAGTGTTTTATGCGGCCCGCGAAAACCTAAATAAATCAAGTGTGCACACACATTGCACATATAAAAATGAAGATGCATGTATATTACAATAAATAATTGTAAATATATTTGGAAATTATTGAAACTTTTTGATTCATATCACTTAGAATGAAGTGGCTTAAGAAACATGTCTCTAAACGTCCTTCTAAAAAGTTTTAAGTAAACGAAGATTATATTTAATAGCAATATTTCGATAAAGTCAGTAAGACACATAAGCCCATGCCAGTATTTATTCAATGCTATGAAGAACTGTGTTGAAAGAGTTGGGTTGGCTTGTACAAGATGGCAAGGGTAACAACTGATGGAGTTATTTGACTGAGAAAAACATTTTTAATAAAATAAAGAAAATACCCCAACCATATTTTAGTAACTGGAAACTTTACACAAAGCTACATTGAATTTCACATAAGTTTGGTATAAGAAATGAATATGTTTTGGAAATTGTTAAGGTCCTCGCACAGGAAATGATCTGCGATGTTATAGAAAAGGAATATTCAAAAAGTGTACTCACTACACTAGGTCAAATAAATTGTAATTTTTTTCTTTTTCCCTTTACTTTGTATTTTCTATTTTATTCGGGGCCACCAAATTCACTTCGCCACTCACATTATTATTATTGCTTTTATATAGCACTACTTTCATGCTTATAGCATGCTCAGAGCGCTTTGGTCCAATCTCATTTGTGGACCAGTGGGGGGAGGAGTATCTAGCAGTTGGTTATATATTTGATATATATGCGGCCCGCCTAGTCCTCAAATTTTATTAATGCGGCCCTCGGTTGAAAAAGGTTGCCCACCCCTGATCTATGGTGTAATATCGTTTGAAAAAAACTCCAACGTGATACAATAAAGTGAGATTCGAACTACTTTCCAACACTTGAAGTTCAGAATAGAGGCACAGTGGAAGAAATGGTTGAGTAAACATCACAAACACTTTAAGTTCAGAATAGAGGCACAGTGGAAGAAATGGTTGAGTAAACATCAGAAACACTTTAAGTTCAGACTAGAGGCACAGTGGAAGAAATGGTTGAGTAAACATCAGAAACACTTTAAGTTCAGAATAGAGGCACAGTGGAAGAAATGGTTGAGTAAACATCAGAAACACTTTAAGTTCAGAATAGAGGCACAGTGGAAGAAATGGTTGAGTAAACATCAGAAACACTTGAAGTTCAGACTAGAGGCACAGTGGAAAAAATGGTTGAGTAAACATCACAAACACTTTAAGTTCAGAATAGAGGCACAGTGGAAAAAATGGTTGAGTAAACATCACAAACACTTGAAGTTCAGAATAGAGGCACAGTGGAAAAAATGGTTGAGTAAACATCACAAACACTTGAAGTTCAGACTAGAGGCACAGTGGAAAAAATGTTTGAGTAAACATCACAAACACTTTAAGTTCAGAATAGAGGCACAGTGGAAAAAATGGTTGAGTAAACATCACAAACACTTGAAGTTCAGACTAGAGGCACAGTGGAAAAAATGTTTGAGTAAACATCAGAAAACAAAAAGTTTTGTGAGCGTCTTACAAATAGATTACTTTAGAAAACTGCACTTTTAAGGCTACAATAATTGACTTTGCCTATCCATTAAAGAGGTTTTGAAAATCTGTTTTACACATTCCTATATCTGATATGATAACATTCTTCTAAGCAACAATAGCTCAAAGGTGTAATGGTCAAATTAATTAGGAGAATGAAAGATTCTTATGTAATTATTTGCAAACGACATACTTCTAAAAAAATAAATAACTGCTATTATAATCCTATTTTCCTTTTATTATGTATCATGCCGTTTGTATACAACAGCGCTTTGCCTGAAACTTTGATTAATTTCTCCTTAACACTGAAGTATAATAGGTGTAGAAAGGCTTGTTTCACAATATTTGTTTCTAAGTTCTTCTGTGCTAAAGATCCAATTTAAAATAAAAAAAATTAAGCGGGAATCGGATGTAGTCTATCTAACAGACTTGTTTCATAAATTTCATGAGGTTAACTTGCTGCTTCAAGATGATAATCTGAATTTGATCAAAATGAAGTCATAATCTCAGTGTTTCTTGTGAGTATTAAATTGACGAACAGAATAAATTTTCTCAATTTTCAAATCTATAATAGTCAAAAACAATTAAATCGAGAAGTTAAAATATTAAACCTAACTAAATTGAACTAATATTGAAATTTTATTATCAAAGTTTTCCTTCCATAGGTGTTTTTTTTTTGTTTCGCCAATTCATGTAACACATTAAATTTTATTTTGCTTCATTTTATTATGAATTTCATCACTGAATATATATGGCCTAGAAATCACAGAGAAAAACACATTTGAAGTTGATGAATCTTACAAAAAATGCAGGGGGTCGACTCTGTCTACCAAAAAATGGAAAACGGGGCAAGGGGTCTACGAGACAAAAAAATTTTGGGAACCACTGATCTAGAATATGACTAAGTAGATCTAGATCAATACAGTCTAATGGACAAGTTCATTAATGGTAAAGAAAACAATAGCCGAACAATAGATGTAAAGCTTTATGCTGTAGAAGGAAGTATATTATGATAAGTTTGTACGTAAAAACAACATTGGCTTGGATTATGGTAATAAATTCTTGCTCATATTAAGAAAGACATAGATCTATAAAGACGTCTAGTTCCGGGTGGATTACAAGCGTCACATAATGCCAGGATCAACACCATGCAGTAAAAAAACTGACAGCTCTCTCTCTCTCCCGGATGTTCTGGAATCAAATGTTCACTAGATGACACCCAAGAGTTGCAGTTCTTAGAAAGGTGTTTAGATCCGATGTTTGTTCAGCCTTGACCTTGATTATGCCCACATTATTCCTTTCAGCCTAGTCCAAATTTTTTTCTCTCTTACCTTTAAGTTTAAGTAAACACTCATTTTAAAGTCAATATTTTCTTCTCCGGGTGAAACTGTCTATGTGTGACATTAAACTGTCTATGTGTGACATAACGAGGTGTAGGCTACTAGACTACTAGACGATTGTCCTGGATTTGACTTCTGGTCTTCATAAACAAAAAAATGAATGAGTACAGAATGTTGGGACTAATAGCAAGACGTTGTCAATAAACTTAGAAGCAATACATTTAGAATAGCAAGTGACATTTATCTATGACATAGACTTATGGCATTGACTACTGACATAGACAGTGACATTGATCACTGGCATAGACCAACGACATAGACAATGACATTGGCTTGTGACATAGACCTGGGACATAAAGTGGCACTCGTGCAAATGGACTTCAAAATACAACTCTTCATCCTTCATTACAGCCCATCTCACAAGGTGATAGAGACGCAGTGGCAGATTGGTTAAGCGCTTGGCTTCCGAACCTGGGGTCCTGGGTTCAAATCTCGATGAAGACTAGCGATCACATGACTAGATTTGGGGAAAGTGCGATTGGTCGTTATATTAGCCACGTGACACCCAGCCACATGACACCCAGCCACATGACACCCAGCCACATGACACCCTGCTCGTTAACCGTTGGTGAAAGAAACGGATGACCTTAACAACATCTGCGCTATAGATAGCAATGTCTGAAAGGGAAACTTTACTTACAGGGTAATATAGATCTACTGCTTTCTCAAAAACTTGGAAACCTTTTTTGACTGCATCCTCATATTTTAGCAAAGCCTTTTAGTATTCCGATGTAAGTCTATATGTTTGTCGTCTCGGCATTAGTGTTTCTTATGGCGTTGAGCATGTTCATTCATAACTCATAAGGTTGGTCAATCTCTGGAGCTTGCGAAAAAACATTAATAATTTACTTTTTTTTCTAGCAATAGTTGCTTTTATCTTACTTATTCTACTTCTTTTTGGGTTTTTTTTTTGCATTTTGATTCCAAGAAACACACTGCTAAACTGTTCAAGTTAATAAATGTAATTTTTGAAGGACTTCGTAGTATTAGACTTTAAAGTGTATTAAGTTGTTGTTTTTTTTTATTTTAAATCACGACGCTCCAAGTGTTGCTTTTAAAGAGAACATTATAAAATCTTAATACCATTTACTGGCATTCATGCGTCCCTTTCATGGCTCTACCTGCTCACTAGTCGGGCCAACTCGAGATCATGCGACAACTTAACAACCCAATATGAATTCGTATGTGGTCACTTTAAAGATTCATTACAATATACTCACTAACGTCGACTACCATAAGAAATAAAAGCCTTAAGTTTCCTGTTTATCTTTTAGTGTGTATAAGGAATTGACGCCTACTTGAAGCTCTTAATGCGGATGTAGGGTATTTAAGACAATGCTTTACATTTGTATTAGACTTTAAAGTGTGTTAATTTTTTTTTTTTAATTTTAAATCACTACGCCCCAAGCGTTGCTTTTAAAGAGAACATTATAAAATCTTAATACCATTTACTGCCATTCATGCGGCCCTTTTATAGCTCTACAAGCTCAATCGTGTACCGCCCACCTGGCATTTGCCCGAATTTCCATATAGCCAGTCCGCCCTTGGACAGTGACCAGTGGCATAGACTTGTGACACAGTCCTGTGACACAGAATTGTGAAATATACAGTGACATTGACCAATGAGACTTGCAACAGACATATGACCTAACCTAAACAATATTTATCTAGTTTTTAATGTTCATCCTACACAAATTTGGCTGCAGGTAATTTTGTTTTCTTCACAAAAAACTGGGGGGATTTTATCTATGTGTTGTCATATAGATTTATGTAATCAGTATTTTTTTATACACTAAGAGAGAGAGAGAGAGAGAGAGAGAGAGAGAGAGAGAGAGAGAGAGAGAGAGGGAGGGAGAACATTGAAAAATGTACTAGAGCGACTTCTATCTTTCAATGACTTTAAAGATTATTTTTTCTTCATTTCACCTCCCTCTTCCCCCCTCTTTGTTGTATCTCTATATCCTATTGCTTATTACAAATACGAAGATGAATATTTTCTTTCATTGAAATGTTTTGAGACACTAATGTTCATATCAATAAGGTAGGGGTGGGGTAGCTCCGGTAAGCTACGTCATTGCTAAAAGCCCAATTGTGAAGTAACTCCGGTGTTTACGGACAACATAAAATCCGCGTTCCTCCTGAGCAATGAAAGTATTGGATGTGGAAGACAATGTGGACTACCACCTTTTGTTTTCATCACGCCAGATATCCGGTAGTTGGTGTGAAGGGTGGGTGTTCATAGGTGTGGTGAATGTTTCAGGTTAAGGTTAGTAGGTTGGGACAGGTAGATATTGCCTGGAGGTGTGGGAAGAAGAAATTAATCACTTACATCTTTATATTCAGTGGAGTTTGTCTTTATTTTGTACAGTTGAGACCAGAATCAATTTAAAAAAAACTAGGAAATAGAGTAAAGAGATTTTTCTCTTCGGTTTAGTGGGAAGCGTGGTCGAGAGGCTAAGTGCGGCTTGAGCTTGGCTTGGCTTTGATACCTAGAAGGGGGCTCGAAGTTCGACACCCGCCGACTCGGGCAGAGTTGTGTTTACTGAGCGCCCAAAGGCAGCACGGACAACCAACTCCTAGATACCACCTTCCCCCTCCCCCAATGAGATTGGACCAAAGCGCTCCGAGCATGCTATAAGTATGAAATTAGCGCTATATAAAAGTTATAATAATAATAGTGACGTAACGAGGGTGCCAAAGCATGTCACTCCTCCCCACATCCCCATATTGTAAGCAATTCATATTTACATATGACCAGTCACCAGTGCGCTATGTATGGAAAATTTTTTAAACCACCAACAAATAAAAATGTATCAGAGGTATAAGCATATACAGTTATGGATCTACTATGCGCAGTCACCTAACATATGAATAACTAGCCATGGGACATCAACATAAATAGCCATAGGACATAATCACAAACAAATGTCACATGACAAAAATAGGAAAAGTGGAGAGTACCTACACTACTGATACAATCAAGATGCAGGCTAGTCACTTGCATGCACAAAATGTTGCATACAACTTGGCGTCCTGGGGCTTCCATTACCTTGCAGATGTGAAGTAATACAAGGTTGTCACGAGTTGTCAAGGACATGGAGGACAAATGAAACTTAAACCGAGACAAGTCCTCCCCAACAGATTTTACAAGAAAATGTTTAGCTCCTTTTTTGAATGACATAATAATGGCTGGCCGTAGAGATCTAATTCTGTGCAACGAGAAATGTTGAGGCAGGATGTACTTTTAGAGTTACCTTTCCCAAACGTCCTTTTGTTAAAAGAAAATTGTGACTTTTTTTTTTCAGATTTTAAACATTTTAAATTAAAACAGCTCAAATGAAAGAAAAAAACATGATATTAATAATAAATTAATTTTAAAAAATCTACTCTAACTATTGGCCTCTCAAAACGTTAAATGAAATGGAGGATAGTATTAGGAAGATATTGGGAGATGAAGAGTTCATTTTTTTTTTCGGTTTTTAATAAAAGATCTACATGAATTTTAACATTTATTTTACCTCTCTTCATAGTCTTAAAGAGCACTCATTTGAACAACTTATTTTTTGCTCACTTTCTGTGTGTTATGGCACAGTTAGGAATCTGGCGCAAAAAGTTATTTGATTCATAGAAAGGAAAAGTTTTGCTTAGAGACTGTCACGTGACTATTACAAACAAGACTAGCGCCATGTAAACAGAAGACTGCTGGCAGCTCGGCTTTAGTTAATGAGGTAGATATTGTATTAAACATGGTGGTGACACAGATTGGGGTAGTGGTACGTGTGTAGTCTGCCGACGTGAATCGCCCCAGGCCAGCGGTCAACCGTGACGAGCTAAGACAGTCAGCCAAGACAGTTCTGGAAGGATCTGTGTTTTGAGTAGAGCTCATGAGTGTCACGAGGGATGTAGTCATGTGACGAAACTAGAAACGTCTAGCAATGTTCAGTCCAGTTCGAGAAGGCCAGCAAGGACCCTATATAAAGAGCGGAGGTGTCGCAGTCGCTAAAGTATAACGGAATGGGACGTTCCGATGGTAAAGTATTTAGGCCTACTTGGAATCTGAGCGCAATATATTCATCCTATAATATAGGATACTAGTCGACCGGCGGCATAGCATACACCGCTATTGTGCAGGGCAGGCCTTAGGCACTGCAACATATGCGACCACAGTGGGTCCCGCACTTTCTTTGGACCCGTGCTAAATTTTAGGTGTATAAATTATTAAATTGAACCATGTTATAACATATAACAGATTTCCCGCGGCCTCTTGATTTACCAGGAGCCCCTTGGAAATCTCCTGAAATGTTATTAAATGCTATGCCGCCGGTCGAAAAAGTCCTGGAAATTTTTGGACATTATTAAAATCTTTTTAAAGTAAAAAAAAAATATGCTATTCTATTTTGTGAATGAAAATAGTGCGGATTTGAATATATTATTTCCCATTCACACCATGATGCGCAATGGGATCTTCCCATTAACTTGTTATAATTAAAACGAATGCGTGAATTCATGAATAAACAAGATTACAAAGAGAGTTTGTGTGATACACAAACTCAGAGGCGGCCCCGTCGGAGTCGGATACCTGTCAGATCCGCCTATTCGCAAGATGTTTCGGATGTTCCTTCTAAGTCCCTGGCTCAATTCCTGTATGCTCCCATCCTTAAACTATCGCAATATTTCTGAAAGAACAGTAAAGGTTAAATCATATTTTCAAAAGCCTTTAGTGTTTTTTTCTAACCGTGACGGACAGACCAACCAACAGACAAAACGCACAAAAATATGCTTGTTTCATTCTAATGGGGGCACTAAACAATTTTTTTTTTAAATCTGATTTTTTTTTTTAAATTAAGATATTAGTTTAGAATCATGTCATTTCCGGGCTTTACGCTAGTACACGAAAGCCGCTGCTAAAAGTTCATTTTAAAAAATGTGCATGATATATACATGCCGGAAGCATTTCTTATAGTAACATTTCCTCCCTTACATTTACGTAATTGTTTTAGAATTGGTGTTTTGTTATTAAAAAATCGCTTGCATAATTAATTTTATAAATTAAACGGTTTGCTTTTAGAAAACTAAAAGTAGCAGTTGCACCTAAACTTTTCAAGCCGCATTTAATGGTGAAATAATATTT
>JADKLZ010000003.1:28330037-28341105 GCA_021533235.1 Biomphalaria straminea
AAGTAGCCGTTGCACCTAAACTTTTCAAGCCGCATTTAATGGTGAAAAAATATTTTTCGTATCTCTTCTAGTTTTGGCGTCCTGAGTGTGACAGTCGGACAGACGGACAGACGGACATTTCGCACAAACCTAATAGCGGCTTTTTCCCCTTACGGGGGCCGCTAAAAATTATAGTAGCTGATTGACCTTAATTTACGCGATATTAAGAATAGAGTTGCACTCATGTAACAATGCTTTAGAAAACGCAATTTGAATGTTAATTTGATTAAAATATGAAAGGAATGGACTATAATTAGTATGTCCATGTGCTAAAGCATAAAACTATATTTGCGAAGAAAAGTTCTATAATCTTCTTAGAGTTGAATTCGAGTTTTAGATCTAGATCTAGATCTAGGAATAGAGAGATTAGTTACCTTTCGTAAGAAGAGAATTATATAAACACCACTTTCATTCGCAAAATGGTGAGGATTGGGATGCACCAATTTCCATTCACACCGCGTGCTGCGCCATGGGATCTTCCCAAATATTTGTTGTTGCTTACTTGTTGTGTGTTTGAACTTTTGAACTCGTCTTTTGAGAAATATATATATAGATTGCGCTCAGATTCACAGAAAATACTTCATCATCGGAAAGTCCCACTCCGTTATACTTACATTGACTTGATCTCTTCTTAGTACGGGAAAATAAATGCGTTGTTGACGACAGAATTGATAAAGTTCAGAACTCAGGAAAACGTTTTGCGGGGCTAACGACATTCCCCAGACTGCCTTGTTGGATGGTGAGGGGGGGACCTGGTGCTTCTCTAATACTATCAACAGAATGATGGTTATACATAACCCTTTAAAAATATTATTTACAAAGCACTATTTGTGAAAAGAAAAAGACTTTTAAACTGGGCACCAACGGTAAACGTATGATTAACACTGCACTGCTCATGTGACTAGACCTAAGGAAAGGAATTTCTAAAACTCAGAACTGCTGAAAAGCGCTTGTTGCCCGGGGCTATGTCCGGGACTCGACTGGTGGAGCTTTAAACTGACCAAGGGAGTGGCAAACGTACATTTTCGGGTCTAGAGGTAGTCGAAGTTTAAACAATCACTCTGATATAGTTTCAATCTTAAAGTCAATAAAAAAGGACCATATTTCATGTGATGTTCAGTCTGTTTCTAATTGAAATAAAGTAAGTTGATGGGGATGACACTCTGAGCTAACCCAATCCTGGTGACGCCACTGGCCGAAGCTTCTACCAAGAAAATGAGGGCTGAATCCCATAAGTGCTGCAATTAGAACAGTTGGGCATTTCTCAGAAAGACTGAACGGGTTTTTTTTTCCATCCAAAGTTGGAGTGGGTCTGTTGCACTAGGAAGTAGGGTTAAGCCATGTTGAGTCAATACTCGCGTGTGTATGAGATGAAACATATCGAGTGCATATAAGTTCTTCCTCTATTGAAATATGTTGATGTAAGTAATGTTCCTCTTTCATCCTTGCGATCTATCGGGAAGATGATGTAAAGGGCGTCTGTTTCTGTGGCATCTGTGGTCTACCAGCCACCTTTACTTTTTCCAAACTAATCCAGGGACCCATTCAATTTGGGTTTACACAGAGGCGCCGTAAAAAAAAAACAACAACAAAATCTTAAATCCCAGTCTTCACCGGGATTCAAACCAAGGCTCCCCCCCCCCACTGTTCGGAAGCCAAGCGCTTTACCGCATAACAATTGTGCAGTTGGTCAGTGCACCCGATGTCTAGTGGCATCAACACCATGCACTGCATCTGTTTTGCTTTTAAGTTATTATTGAGCCCGAATGAGAAAAAAAAGAGAATGAAAAGGGGGGGGGAGACTAAAAGTTTCTGCAATGTGAAGAAATAGGTAGGTCAATTATGTAGGGTATTAATTTGTGAATATGTGTTTCTTCTGTTTTACTAAATGATTCTTGTTTAGCCTGCCATGTCATCTCAACAATCTATCAGAGCTATTACAAATCTGTTTCGCCTTTGCTGCCAATGCACTTGAAATAAATGCAAGCGATGTCTTTTCTGACTGCGGTTGTTCCATTTGGGCATCAGGAAACACAGACAGAGCAATGTACAAAGAAATGACCATGCCTAACAAACTGGACAGTATTAACTTCCTCCCCCGCAAAGAACAATCTACAATTTTCCAACTAAGAACAGGACACACAGCTCTGTTAAATTACCATCCGAAAAAAATAAATTCCACACAACTACAGCTTTGTAGACACTGCGCCCACCTTATGAAACCATAAACCATATCCTCTTTGAATGCCCCTCCCTAACCCACCTTAGGCACACCCTACTACCACTAACATAACCAACACCCTGTACGGCAGTGATGAACAACTGAAGAAAACAGCACACTATTTTTCCTTGGAACATTCTGCAAAAGAGCTCACAGCTCAGCAGCAATAAAGCTGGCTAGAAGAAGAAGAAGAAGAATTTATTCTCTACTAATATAAACCTGAACATTGCTCATAAATATATATTCTTACATTCCAAAGTAGCATATAGAAATAATAAATATAGCAGTTTTCTCTGTAAAAGTACTTGCTAATTCATAGAAGTTGTAATACTTTGCTTTGTATCAAACCGATTGTTTTATGGCAAGGCTATACTAATTTGAAGGATTTTTTGTTATGTTTAAGACGTTTCTTCTGAAAAAAAAAATGTTTAATCTAGATCTTGATCCTAGGCCAAAGTTTCTGCCGTATCTAAGGTGATAATGATGGATGATTCAAATGACAAATAGTTTTTATTTTCAGAATTTTCTTTGACGTCATGAAAAAAAAACAGATTGTGTTCTAATTTGATCAAGTACACATTTGAAGACTCTAGAAGATCATTAAGGACACTTTACGTTTTTTTTTAAATTTATCATTATCAGAATCCTGGTTGTAATCATAACAACTTTGAACTAATCTCTTAATATTTGAAATTAATTAAAGAGTATATTCTGCATTGTTTCCCACTCTTTGATCATAATAAGTTCATTATTAAGTTAAACTCTGTCAGAGACCGCCTCTAATGTTTACGATGGCTGCACATAAGGGTACTGAGGGCTAGCTGGCGAGTATATTACAAACCCCAGTCCAGTTTGTTGACGTCTGGATCATCTTCTTTAGCTTGAGTTCACACGGCACGCTCACTCTCACTCTGGTAAAGAAAGAAGTAACTGGTACTTGTAGTCAAGATTTGCATTTCCACTCAACATATGTAGCAAAATAACTAATCAAGGGGAGACAGAAAAATAGTCACAAAACTCTCTTCTTTCAAATTCTAAACAAATCAAACAACAACATAAAAACAAAACAAAGCTTATGCAGTGTAATTGTATCCATTATTTTAAATCAATCATGTATTTAATTTGGAATAGATCATAGACTATATATAGTCTATGACCCAGACCAGGGGTGGGCAAATTACGGAACGCGGGCCACATGCGGCCCTCCGTAGTGTTTTATGCGTCCGTAAACACCTACAGAAATCAGCTGTACCCACAAAGTATTCATATAATATGCTAATATATCCAAAACAGAAGTCATGTTCCAGAAGTCTCCCAATGAAACATACTCAGCACCAAGGATCACAGTAAACGGACAGCCCCTTAACGTGGTAGATCACTTCACATATCGTGGTAGCATAGTGTCAAATGACGCCTCACTTTCAAGGGAAGTTGATAACCGTCTGGCCAGGGCCAATAACGCCTTTGGACGCCTACAGGCGAGAGTTTGGAAGAACAAATCGCTTCGCCTACCTACAAAAATAAATGTCTACCAGGCGGTGGTTCTCTCAACCCTTCTATATGGCTCTGAGACATGGACACTATATAGAAAACAGCTAAGACTCCTTGAGCGCTTTCACCAAAGATGCTTGCGCTCCATCATGGACATACGATGGCAAGACCGCACTACAAACAGCGATGTCCTTGCGAACGCCGGTATGGACAGTATAGAGGGACTTCTTATGATCCGACAGCTACGCTGGGCAGGGCACGTATCCCGTATGGGAGACGAACGTATGCAAAAGGCAGTCTTTTTTGGTGAGCTAAAAGGTGGTCGACGTAACAGAGGCGCCCCACAGAAACGCTTCAAAGACCAGCTTAGGCGTCAACTTTCCTTGGCTGACATAGAAGAGAGCACCTGGCTGCATGCGGCGTCGGAACGAGACAGCTGGAGGTCACTCACGAAGGCCGCGGGATACACATTTGAGACCAAAAGAAAATCTGCCGCCGAGGACAAACGCAGACGACGAAAAGAAAATCTAAACCAACCACCTACGGACACTGGTTTTGCTTGCCCTGGATGTGGCAAAAAATATGTAGGTCACAGCTGGGACTGCACAGCCACGGGAAACACTGTATTCCTCACTAATCTTCGGATTCGAAGACAAGCCTATTATTACTATTATTATATCCAAAAAAAAATATTGTAAATATCTATATAAATTATTGAAACTTATGATTCTTATCACTTATGATAAAGAGGATAAAGAAACATTGTCTCTACATGTCATTCTTAAAAGTAAACAAAGAGATTATTTTTATTGGCAATATTTCGAATTATTCAGTCTAATACACAAACTCATGCCAGTATTTATGTCTTATACAAACTGTATTGAAAGTGTTTGGTTGGCTTAGAATAAGATGGCGATTGTAACAACTGATAGGGCCGTGCTTTGACTAAAAAATTTTTTTTAAATTAAAGAACAATACCTACACTCTAAATGGGAATATTTGTACAAAACTGCATTGCATATTAAATATATAGCCTATATTTCTCAGAGTAAAAGGTCAAACGAGCAACAAGCAACATGCAACAAGTAAAAAGGGAAGATCCCATGGCGCACCATGGTGTGAATAAAAAATGGTGCATCCCAATCCGCACTTTTTTAATTCACGAAACAAAATAACAGAGACGTAAATAAATATGGACTGGAAAAAGGAAGTAACTTCAAGTGTAACGTGAAAACATGCACATATAGATCTATCTACTATTGAATTCGGATTTCCAAATTATGAAAAATGTAAAAATTGCTTTATCCTCAGTCTTAGAGATTAAACACAATTTATAAGTATAAAAATAAAGTAGGCCTACACACAATTGCAATGCACACATTTTTGTTTCATAAAACTCTCTTATGAATTTGTGTAGTGAATGGAAGAAAGGTTAAAAAAGTGGAAGCCGGAAGAGATTGTTATGTGTGATAAGAATGACTACCAGTCAATACACAGATAGATACTACTCTCAGGTTTGACTTTAGCGAGGGAAATCTGTTATATCATGTTAAAAATGATTCAATTTAATAATTTATACACCTAAAAATTAGCACGGGACCAAAGAAAGTGCAGGGCCCACTGCGGTCGCATATGTTGCAGTGCCTAAGGCCTGCCCTGCAAAATAGCGGCGTATGATATGAAAAATTTAAAAATTGCATTGCATGTTTCCAACATGACAAATGCAAACGTTTCTTGATTATAGATGTGTTAGTGCTCCTGGGACTCATTTAAATCGACAGGATGGCGCGGGGAATCTGTTGTAAGTAATAAAATGGCTTAATTTAATCATTTTTGCACTTTAAATTAGAGCGGGTCCTATAAAATTGCGTGTCCTATGAAATGCGGGCCCCACTGCGGTCGCCGGCCCTGGTAAATAGCGGCGTATGCTATGCCGCCGGTCAACTAGTTAAATATATTTGGCAATAACATTTCACATAGCAAGGGGTCTTAGCTACAGGCAGTTCCGAAAAGTAGGCCTACTTGATGATTTTGAAACAAAACATTTGGAAGTTCGGTATCACAGTAGTGTCCTAGCATGGGCAAGGTATTGAGAAGAACAAGGGACATCAATGAAGAAATTGTTACTTTCCTTGAAGGACTGTGACTTTGTTACTAATATTTCTAATAAAGAGTGGAAGACAGACGTCCACGTTTCTCAATACAAGACGAAACGTAAGTGCATGACAACATACACGTGTCACTGGGTCACAAAAAGCTCATTCGAGGCAATCTCTTTTTCTATCTTCGTTCTCATTTTGTATTTTGAGGGTTGAGATGACTAGTCCTACAGTTCAGATGAACTATGCAGGTGTTTACATCTTGTTTTAGTGAAGTGTGTTTTGGGTCTAGTGTCTTGTTCAGGCCACTCTTAAAGTACATTAAGCCAAATATGTATTCTTTTCGTGACAAATGATACTTTTTTTATCTTCAATGTTCTAGTTATCAAGTATTACTTTTCCACAATCACAAATATATATTACGGTATTTATTAACTTTTTGTTAAAGTAATTGACAGGTTTTTTAAGTCGTGCGTTTGTCTGCATGAGATCAAATTATAGCGATGTCATCAGATGAAAAAAAAAGTTTAGGAAAATTCTTTATAGTGTAGAAAAAAAATCCTATGTCCACTAAAAATGAGTTTCTTCTCATAAAATAAAATAACTTACAGTAGATTTTTCAGCTAATTGTTTCACGTGTTTCAAAAGATATGCGGTGGTTTAAAACGTCTCTGGTTTGTTCTATTCTACGACAGCAGTCATGCGTTCCAATGATTGCTTTTTGGACACCGTTATGTAGCGGAAAACTTCCGCATTGCCAGGTAGTAAATGATGTTTCACCAACAGAGATATAGATCTAGATCTTGAATACGATTACGTTCAGAATTTCTTGCTCAGTTGAAATTTGATTTTTTTTTCAGATATATAAAGTTCCTGGTACCGGTATCTGATGTTTGTTAAAGAGAAAATATAAAGGTTAACCTAGTTTCAACTATCGTGTCTAGATCAATTAGCCACAAAAAAGAACATGACAAATACTTTGTAATAACACAAAGCTTTTATTAAGCCATGGGCGCCCGCAGGATTTTTTCCAGGGGGGTGCAAGATGCCATCTACGGTTCAAAGTAGTAGCTTCCATTTTTTGAAACGGAGAATATTTAAAAAATGACTCTCCCCCCCCCCTTTTTATTGCCATATGGCATATACGATACTAAGTGAACTGTAAATATTTGTTTCAAATTAAATACAAATTAAACATTTGAACAAACTATTTACTGTACGTGTTGTTAAGCTTTTCCTTTCGGCCCATACCATACCTCCCTACGGTCGATCTAACAAAAATTGTTAACAACGAATTGCTATTAACATCTTCCAAACAAATCGTCTCAAAATTGTGACTGGGTTCTTATTTCTCACTCCATCGTTCTCACACTAAAAGGTAAAAATAAAACTGTTGCAGAAAATAGAAAGTCTTCTTGACGACACCAACAGCATTAAGTACATCTGAAACGTCATTCGGGTTATTGATAACAAGGTTAAATCTGTGAGACGCGTGCGGACAAAGGCAGCTTTAGGATATTTTTCACGAATCCTTGCCTGAAAACAATTCTGAAAGCTATCCATCATGGCCAGCCGAGTCTTGGCCGAGAAGTTTGTTCATGTCTAGATGGTGTATAGTGTATTCGCTGACAATGAAGATGACGTTTGACACAGACAAAACGAACAACAGAAATAAACCAGTAAAGTCTTCTCAAATTTAATCGTCATCAACAAACCGATAAGTGTTTACGATGCTGCTGCTCGTATTTTTTGGTTTCTTGCTGCTGCCAGTGCTCCGTTAATTCAAATCAACGTTTTGACTTGGACAATGGCCAGTGATGATATATCTTTCTACCCACACACGTGAGCTCTGCAAGGGCCTTTATCTTTAGCTGCAAAGATAAGATCATATCCGACTATATTTGAGGACGGAGTCAACAAAAAAGCTAGCTGTAATTTAAGATATGTAATGTAAAGCCGTATTCTGTAATAACTCCCAAAATCCAACCGTGTTTTTTTTTCTCGGCGGTAACAACTCAATATCCAACATCATGTTTTTCTGCCAGTAGTCTCTCCTTCCTCAAGATGACATCTCTGACGTGTTCCTCGGAATGGTCAAGATGGTTTTTCATTATGCCATTAATGTTACTGCTGTGCTGCTGTTGAGCGGCCACTATGTTAAGTTGGAAAGACTGCAACACCATAGCAACTGGTTCAAGAACAGATGAATAATTGACGACAATGAAAAGACAAATCAGAAACACAAGAGGAGGAGACATTTATTAAACATGTGCAGTTTATCTGGTTCACTTGCAGTCGTAATTTTAAGATCCGCCATACAGTAAAAGATCTCAAAGTTGAGACTATAAGCTTGAATACATTCATATTTTTCAGTTCATTGTGTCTCACACAAAGAGGTAAATGTAGCACCAACGCTATTTCTAGGGACTGATACGGAAGAAGATTTCTAGCCATTACGGGGCAGCCTTGGTTGAGTAGTTTGTCCATGTATATACTGTACAATCATGGGCGCCCGCAGGATTTAATTTAAATTTAATCGTCATCAACAAACCGATAAGTGTTTACGATGCTGCTGCTCGTATTTTTTGGTTTCTTGCTGCTGCCAGTGCTCCGTTAATTCAAATCAACGTTTTGACTTGGACAATGGCCAGTGATGATATATCTTTCTACCCACACACGTGAGCTCTGCAAGGGCCTTTATCTTTAGCTGCAAAGATAAGATCATATCCGACTATATTTGAGGACGGAGTCAACAAAAAAGCTAGCTGTAGCATTCATACTCTTCCGACCGACTTGACTACTGCAACGCCGTACTAGCAGGTATACTTGATGACAAAATTGTCAAGCTGCAGCGAATTCAGAACAACGCCATCGGAAAACAAGACGAGATTCTGCTTTGGCTCTCTTGCGTACACACCATTAACTTTCTGTGAAAGTACGAGTTTACTTCAAGTTGTCCACTTTTTGTCATAAGTGCATCCACAGTAAAGAAATGCCCTTGTACCTTAGTGAACTGATTACTCCATATGTCCATCAGAGAACACTGCGCTCCATGGACACAACGCTTCTAGTGATGCCACGTTTTTCTATCAAAAGTAACGTAAAAGGGGCGTTTTCAGTAAACGGACCAAAGGTGGGGAACTCACAGACAAGCTACACTAAATTCAAGAACATTAAGACATATCTGTTCAACAATTCTTTAGATTAGTTTGTCATTTTTATGTTTGTAATGTTATCACAGCGCCTTGAGCCAACATTATGTCTTTTAAAAGTGCTTTTTAAATTAAATTATTATTATTAAGAGCTTTCTTATATACTCTGCAATCGTAAACTGGTGGAGGTGTTTAACCGGCTATGTTATCGAGCACTAAATCCAACCATAACTCCACAAGACGTAAATACATTTACCAATATGACTGCACTCTTCATTCTTGCCCAAAGAAACGTTTACATTTATCATATCGAAAGAAATCAAGGATTTCTTCTCTAAGGCAAAAAAAAAAAAAAGATTTTTTTCCCATTCTGGGCCTTCACTAAATATAATAATATAATATTATTTGCAAGTGAAAACAAAACGTCACGACTTAGCGCTACAGAATAGTTCACACTTTTTATAGTACAAAAAATAGCAAGCCTAAAATAAAGCGTACATGGTCGGCAATCAACACCTGATTAGCATATTCTAGTTTATTGCAATACTAATTTTATCCTTACAGCTTTACTTCAGTGGAAGCACAACTTCTTATTTCCTACTTCTATGAAATTATTTTTTAAAAAAAATGGCTAAAATTTGGCTACTCGGAATCCAGGGGGGTGCAAGTGCACCCTCTTGCACCCCCCTGCGGGCGCCCATGTATTAAGCGTACTTGTATAAGTTAGGATCAGTCATGTCATTACATTTGTAATATATTGTTACGTTTCTCCTTCCTTTCCTATCTCAGCCTTTCCGTAAACACTGCTAAACATATAACACAACACATCAAAGAACCTGACAACAAGAGCTCCAAATTAATCTGGTACTTTAATAATGGAAAGATAACAGCCAATACTAGACAATTGGCAACACATCAACAACTACAAATGCTACACTGTACATCACAGAACTAAACTCTACTGTCTCAATTTCTGGACACGTACATTCACTTGAGGACTCGACCAGGACCGACTTCATAGCCAGACTAACAGACCTGGTCTCCTCCGTGTCCTATCTTGAACTGCTTGCCTACACACTCTTGTCTCAGGTCTGCGCAGGCCTATGATCAGATGACCATAACAAAAGTCATATTCACGTGCAAAGTTCATACCAGTACTGTTCTTTTGCCCGTCGACATAGCACACTAAACTGTATTTCTGGCCTGTGTCACAAATGTCCGCTGGTAAAACACAATTAACCCTTTCGCGCCGAAAATAGGGCAATAAGGTTATAACAATATCTAGGCTAACAAAAAAAATATTTAATAAACTAAATAGATAAAAAAAGGAATGACCTAAATTTGAACTCGTGGCTTCTCAGGCCAACTCTGCTTGCCAAAAGTCTATGAACATGGAAGATTGTATAGTTATCTATTGTTTCTATTTCCTATTTATTTTCACTAAGCATGTGACGGCAGCCTAATATAAAGGGGACTAATTCAGCGCGTGCACCCCCTTCAGTCAAGTACTATTTCTTTCCCATGTTTGAGATACCAAAACAAAGTAATTTATTACCAATAATTAATTAACTAATTGGCTAGTTTTATTTAAATTGATTCTTGTTTTGTCAGGTAAAAGAAATAATTGTGCGAAATTTCAGCTTGGTCCGAGATTGAGTGTCGGAGAAATAACGTGTACAAACTTTTGTCCAGACAGACAGACAGACAGATACATAGACACAGACAGAGTGAGTTGATATAAGCTTTGTAAAAAGCATAACTAAACTTTAATAGTGCATTTACTGACAGTACCAAAAGGCTGATGATCTCTCTTGTGGTCTGCAGATATTAAAATATCTAAACAACTAGACTTTAATATGTATTTTTTCTTTACAATCCATCTTGTCACTCTTTATGAGAATGTTTATTGAATAGATAATTCATAAACTATCCACGTCCTAGCAGTCGCTAGTGTCTCAATTATCCCTTAATAAAATAAATCTAGGAAAATTTAACCCTGAGAAAAACGAAAGCAAAACTCTCATTTAATTTCGTATATCTAAATCTCTCCACTTTTTCCCAGTCAG
>JADKLZ010000003.1:28362305-28374799 GCA_021533235.1 Biomphalaria straminea
TGATCTTATCTTAGAACAAATGTAGGTCAAGCTATCACGTCTGCTTGCTAGTTTAGAGTTGTTATTATTTGGAGTCCAGTCTATAGTTTTCCTTAATATTGATCACAAAACTATTGATGTGACTGAATGTGTGCCACAGAAAAGCTCAATAGGTAAAGCTTTTAAACAGGATGCCAAAGTCATAACTGATTACCTGACTGGTTTGACCGCTGAAGACATTAACAGTTTTGAACAAAGTCTCAATGAGAAAGGGTAAGTAGTCATCAGTAACTTAATTGCTAGTTTATTGTCAGAATCAATCCTACTCATTGCTATGTGACCTGTTTTAATGTCTCCTTTTTGATCACATTTTTTACTAACATATCTTTAGATAACACTTTAAAAAACAGAACTTAATTGTCCCTTTTGGCATTGAAGTTATTGTACAAAAGCCAACGTTCTGGTTTAAACTCTACATGTAATGTTTAAGTGAAACTGTTATATGAATGCACATTTCAATTGCATCATTGTAATAGTCTGTTATGTGTAATGCACTATTGAAAACAAATGTCCTCCAGGATAAAAAAGATATTATTATTATGACAGATCAGTTGATATTGTGATCAATGGTAAATCATTCACTCTTAACAAAGACATGATTCAAGTGAAAAAATATCAGAAGACTCTTCATGGTAAGGAATTACTTTTCTTTGAACATTTAAAATTTATATCCTATTTATAATATTTGTTAGCCATTAAGGATAACATATTGGGATTTCTAAAAAAAAATGTTATTGGATAATGATTTTTATATTGAGTATTTTCTCATTTAGAAAGTAGTAGTTATATTTAGACAGAAACTGATGTCATTTTGAGGGTAGAGCTTAGAAGGTTACTAGTAAACAGATGATGACATATTTTCCTTTGTACAGAATAAACTAGATCTATGTATTGTTTGATAATAAACATGTTGAAAAATTATTTATGTGAATGTCGGACAGATGTTTGGACTTGCAAATAAATAACTGTAACTGGATTACCAAGATTGTATCATAACAGTTGTCAAATTGTGGTCTGTCTGTGTACTTATTTTTTGGTCCATAATGCATTTGTTTTCTGAAAGTTCTACTAAAAGAAATAATCACAAATTGTAACTTATCCTAAGTAATTTATTAGATTCTTGGCAAATATCTTTACATGATGTCTATAATTTGATGTTTTATTGTATTGTTTAAACTTAAAATTTTGTGTCTGTCTATAGTTGAGGAGATTGTTCCCTCAGTGATTGAACCATCATTTGGTATAGGACGTATAATGTATACAATATTTGAACACAACTTTAAAATCAGAGAAGGAGATGAACAACGAACAGTAAGTAGAATAATAAATTCATTTGTGTGTGTATTTGTGATAGTGAAGGCAGGCTATGTAACTAATTTGTTTGTTCTTGTTTCAGTATCTATCATTGCCACCAGTAATAGCACCATACAAATGTTCAGTGCTACCATTGAGTCAGAACTCAGAATTTACTCCATTTGTTGAGAAGCTGTGTAAGTCAACCTTACTTGATATGTTTGATTACATTTTATTGACGATTGGGAGGCACATTAGTAGATTATAGTTGATCAGGTCATTACTAAAACTTAAAGTTTTAGGCCTGGTGCTGATTATATTTCTTTCTTTAAAAATAGAAAACTTGATTTCATTTTTTATGGTTTGCCTGACACACAAACAAAGAGAATTGACCATACAGAAAAATGAGTATACATGAATATGGGTATAACAGAAACATAATGTTACATCGTACACTCACATCCTACATTGTAATAAAGAACATCTTCATTTATAGTACATACACTATATCATTTAATAATTGAATGTCAGTTCCAATTGTTAATTCAATTTTAAAACTTGTATTCTTTACCTAGCTGCCCAGTTGACCAATTTAGATATTACTCACAAAGTGGACAATAGCAGTGGCTCAATAGGCAGACGTTATGCAAGAACTGACCAAATAGCTATCCCATATGGCATTACTGTTGACTTTGATAGTTTGAAAGAGCCTCACACAGCCACACTTAGAGAAAGAGAGACAATGGAACAAATCAGAGCACCTGTAAGTGTCCCCCCCCCTTAAATGTCCTGCCTGTCATTTTTAATTACTTGTTCTACAACTGTATCAATATTTATTTTGACAGGTATCTGAATTGCCTCAAATCATCAAGGATTTATCAGATGGTAGACGTTCATGGGACAATGTATTAAACAACTATCCTAAATTTGAACATCAAGAGTCCACTAAATAAGCTGGCATTTCTTTACACTCATAGGCGTACTTAACAGGTCTAGAACTAGTTTAGATCTTTTTTTTTTTATGAACTACGTTCATTGTTTTCCTTTAGTTGTTTTTTTTTTTTTTTCTTTATGAATTTTCAGAAATTGAGTTAATATTTACCTTTTTATCTTTGTTCTCTATAACTTGCAGTTTGCTTTTAAACCTAGAAGTTAATTGATGAACTTTGAATTTTATGAATTGAAAAAAAAAAGAAAATGAATATATAATTACTGTATAATTTATTTCTAGCCACTGAAGAAAGAAACATTAAGGTTTATTACAGATTACTTTGAATTGATATGACTTGTTCAACCTTTTACTGGTAGTGGAGCTACTTAATGTTATATTTTTTTTTATATAACTTTATTTTTTTTTTGTTTCAGGTGTATGGGGTGGTGATGGTATAGCAACACTTAACACTAGGGGAGAGGCTTTGACATGTTTAAATTGTAGATGGTTTAAAATGTAGTCATCTTCTATTGTGTAACCTACCAAACCTCAGGTTGAAGACGCACATAGCGAACTGTCTTAATTGTGTCTATTGATTTCATCTATTTTGGTTTAGTCCTATGGTATGGTGTTCACAATCATTTTTCTCTGGTAACTTTTTAAAACATTTTTTAAATAAAGTAATTTAGCAGCAGTTGTTTATAAAATCGAATTTCTTCTTGTAAAAATGCTGATGGTTTGCATGTATTATTAAGTGAAACATGAACTGATTTGTGCTGCCAATATTTTGTGTTCAATGCTACCTTTATCTCTGTATTTCACTGTTTGAGTTTCTGTACAAGGATTTCTTGTAGTGACAAATGTTAAGAGAAGATGGTGACTATTTGGTGTAGTGACAAATGTTAAGAGAAGATGGTGACTATTTGAGTATATACACTTTCTTCATTGAGCATGTGGCTTTGTTGTCTGTATTGACAAGTGATCTTTGTATCTGATCAAATAAACTCAAACATTTCATGACTAACACTTCTTAAGATTTGTTTTGTTCTTTTGCTTGTGTCATATAAGGTATCTACCAGGACAATCCTGTATTAAGATATAGACAGTACCATATATATCAGTGGTGGGCCAAATAGGGACCGCAAGAGGTTAGATCCGGCCTCTTTCGAGTTGGGGGCGGTCTTGAGATTGCCAAATATATGTCTGTACTAAATGTGATTAAGATATTTAAAGGTGTTAAGCTCGTATACAAGTATGAAACGAGTGGAACAATACATCTTGAAAAGATATATTTCTTAAATAATTCTGTTTACTGCAGTCCGTTGCTGCACTACCAAGCTTCAGAGAATGACCGTTATATGGAATATTATATATCTAACATATGTTGTTTTTTTTCACCATTATTTAGACATGACTGGCCTCGACCTTTACCAAAATCAATTCTGCATTTTTGCATACATTTGTAGTGCACAGACTTAGCCATACTTCTTTAGAACTTAATATAACTCTAGGAAAGAAAACATCCAATAGTTTATCATTGGTGAAACATGCTTTAAAATAACTGTGATCTGATCATTATAGGACATGCCCTACATGTTTTACAATAACAGTGAGCTGATCATTATAGGGCAGGCCTGGAGGAGAATCTACAAATAAACTTGAGTACCGGTACCGGTACTCTTCACTTTTAAAATCTTCCAAGATATGTCTTTTTGCTTTATTTACTATAATTTTGATAAGTTCATTGCATATTGTTTTAGATTGAGATATGGCACTTTATTCTCTATTCCCAATTTTAGCGGCCCTCGAAAGGGGAAAAGACGCTATTAGTTTTGTGTGGCCTGTCTGACCGTCCGTCTGTTTGTCCTATTTAGATCTCAGAAACTAGAAGATAAAATGAAACTCGGACTTCATATTTAGATCAAAGTTCTGATGCAATGGCTCCTTTTTTTATTTTCCAAAAGTGAACCATCTAATTTAAAAAATTATGCAATAAGATTTTTCATAAAAATACACCACTTTTACAACTATTCATTATTAATAGTAATAAACACGGGGAGGCTCATTGGCAGGGGAGGTAACTATTTACCATATTTATGCAAACTCTTATAGATTTTTTGTCAACAAAATTGACAAATAATTTATTTTTTTTAATTTGTATTGCTATGTAAAATAAGTTCTGTCATACTTTTTTTTTGCATTTACACAAAAAATGTTGATCTTTTTAAAGAGAAAAAATTATTCCTTTATGCATCTAACTTTAAGTTGGACAGAATTTAAAACCACAATTAATAATTAGTTTTTCATATTATAGCGTGAGCTACTTTCCATATACACAAGCTACACTTCACACTCGACGAAGGTGAATTTTTTTTTACGGAAATGTTTTTTCTTGAGGATTTGAATAAAAGATTGACCCTTTAATTACAATTAGATATTCATTATAAGACATCAGTGCAAGTGAAAACAAATCGCCATAACTAACGTGCTATAGAATATTGAATTGCAAACCTATAATAAAGCGCACATGGTCGGACATGAACTACAGATTGCCCTGTTCTAGTTTATTACAATAATAGCTTATCCTTATAAACTTTATTTCAATGGAAGCACTACATGTTCAGTTGCTATCCAACATAAGTTAATTGATTTGAAGGTGTAAGAAACTGGCTAACTGGTGGTTACTCAGAATTCAGAGGGGTGCACGTACATGGTCAGCCATCAATTCTTGATAAGCATAGGCTAGTTTACTACTACTGTAGGCCTACTTCAGTCACCAGTGGAAGCACTACTTGTTCAGTAGTTAATTAGATTTTGATTTATCTGATGGTGCAAAAAACGCATGCACCTATGCGCACCATATCAACAATTTCATAATGCAAGACATAGGAAAATATATATAGGCTTGTGATGTGGATCTATTTATTGTTGACATGGCTTCTTTATGTATGGCGGTCGTCTTATCGATTCAAATATTTAGAATTAGTTTTTAGTCAGAAAAGTAAAAGAAAATGAACAGAGCGTGCTCTAACGATCGTAGAACGATAGACCAATGCGGCCAAGGGATGAATCCTAAAGTTTGAAAAATCATTTTGCATCAATAAATTGAATATTTTTACACAGTAAGTCAGTCAGTCTATCCGAGTCTATCGTCTATCCTATCCGATCTCTAAACACTAATTAATGCCGACTTAGTTAAATTTTATATCTATCAATTATCTGTTTTAGATCTACACTAGATCTAGATTCTGTCTTAGATCTACATTAGTTCTAGATCTAGATATTGCTATATACAAATAGATCTATATAGATTATATTTTATATCTAGATCTAGTAAGTAGTCTTTTTTTTTTTACTAGAGTCTTAGTCAGAGTCTAGATCTATAGTAGTATAGTTTAGATCGCCTAAAAAAGTTGTTGATCGAATTTTGACAACAAAAGAATGTGTTCAATGTCTTCAGTCTAGATCTAGACTTGGAAGCTAGTTAAATTAATAGTTGGAAAGATAATCATTATGCCCGCCTGACATAGATTTAGTAGGAAATATTACAAATATAATAATACAGAAAGGGTTCTATTAATTACATAGGTTATGACTAAAAAAACAAGCTATAAATACTTTTACTTTTATACTGCTCATAACTGCTGTATAACTAAATCTATGTTTGCCCAAAGTTTTCCAATAATAATTTGTTCTTCATCGGCCAGTCTATATAGATCTATATAGTAGATCTATATATGTCTATGGCTAAGAGATTTAAAAAACACTAGTGAAAATATTGTAATACTTATATAGGTTATGGCGGAAATAGCTATGAATACTTAACTTTTATACTGCTCAGCTGTAAAGTACACAAAATTGCCAGTCACAAATTTTCCCTTCATAAAACTGTCTTATTGGCCAGTCTATATTTATTTATGTCTATGGTCGGCTAGCATTTGAGAAATCGATCTGTTGAACTATATTAACATGTTAAAATATTATGAAATTCGCTTGTATGCTCTATTCTTCCGCTCCACACAGCACACAACATTTGTATCAGCCATTCCCCAAGCACAAGTTGTAGCACACAAAACACACTTGTAGGCTCGTCATTTAAATGAGTTCCACAGTTTAAAAAAACAGCCAAAAACTGTCAAGAATAGGCTACTTATGTAAAAAAAAAGATTATTCAAATTTCCTCAAACTTATTTATTGATTAAAATAGGCTACTATCAAAATTAATAACGTATCATACTTTGCATGGAATGCATTAAACATCATAGTATCCTATGCTTGAGATAATTTTCCCCTCAATACAAAATACACAATCTACAATGGTGACATTTCTAGACACATTGTTCCAGTCTCTTTGTCTATTTAAAGCTCAGCCCCAGCTCTTCAGTCTAAAATTAGCCAAAGTCTATTGATAATCTCGTTTTAACTAGAGTTATTTCTAATCTCTTCACTGTGCAGTTTGGTTTTCTCAAACGGTTCAGGTATTTTCTGCCTCACAAACAAATTGCTCGCCCCCCCCCCCAATCCAATGTTTAGAAAGAAAACGCACGCCGACTGTGTCAAAGAGCAAACAGCTCTGGATGTTGGTTGTCAACACGGGCCCGGGACAATTATCTGGTGGCACCGTTTGGTCAGGCCAGGTGAACGCGGTCTAATATTTTATTAATCCAGCAGTAACTGTCAGTTTAGCGAAGCCGATCAGTTCACTGAACGGGGCACTGTTCACACAAAGAACGGACAGCTAAGGAAATAGCTGGAATTTCAAGTGCGGCTCTCCTTACCCTGCCCCCTTTCCCTTGGTTTGAGCTTGAGCAGACGACAAACTCTGGCGCTGTCAAATACTTGGACGTTCTTGGAACTCACGGGTCGGGATGTCTTGTGCTATTTCTGGACATGTAAATATGAGATGGGGGGTGGAGAGTTGAGAAGATTCAGGCACTGGACTTGTATGAGAATTTAAAAAAAAAAGGGGGGGCGACTCGATGCATGCTATTGCTTCTCCGTGCCCACCCAGCTAAAGCCAGTGCAACAATGTTCCATGCAGCCAGTATAAAAGCTTCGGACGTCTAAATCCAGACACATTAAAACTAGCCACTTTGAACGGGATAAACTGTGCTACTACTTTCTAATAGATCTTCATTAAGACCATTACAGTGATTTCTATTTGGACTTTGTTCACTTTGTTCATTCTAAAGCGTGCTACGATTCATTTCGTTCTAGTCAATAAAGGAATACTAAATGATTAAAACAGAAGTCAAGTCACAGGATAAACTACGCTGCTTTGAACTAATACAAAGAATAGTTCTGTTTGAAGAATAGTCTAATGAACAATTTCTTTGGAGGGTTCATAATTGAAAAGAACGAAACGAAAAGCCTCCAATTTTAAACTTTGTTTTCTGTCCTTGAGGAGTAGGCCTATTTCGAATTGACTATGTGTTGTCACATCTAAAGAAAGTGTGGAGCTATACAAGACATTACAAGTGTCTGTGTTATTGAGTCAGCTGAAATGTTATTTCAAGAAGTCTTGCTACAGTCTGTTCTAGTGATGTTCTATCAGGTACGGACATATCTTATTTGATATACTTGTTATATGATACATTGTTACCACTAAAGCATGGCCAGCTCTAAGTACTGCTGAAAATTTGTTTAATGATATATTAATTATATACTATCCTATAAAAAATAGCCAAAGTTCTAGTCAGCAGCTTTGGGTCTCAACATGTCTTTGGGTTATATATAGGTTAGTTTAGGAGACGAGTGTGAAAGCCCTTGTTCGTTTTTATAATTGGTTGAAGGAGCGCTATGTCGAATTTTAATGAATACTTTTCATTTGAGACTTTTATGACTTACTTGACTTAATCCTGTGTACTCCCAGGGGAGCATAGGGCCGCAATCACACCTCTCCACCGAACTCGGTTCTGAGCAGCTTTCTTCATCTGCTCCCATGTCATTCCAGTACCCTCAGCTTCACTGATGACTGACCTCTTCCAGGTTTGCTTGGGTCTGCCCACTTTCCTCTTTCCTTGTGGATTCCAGTCAAGAGCCTGCCTTGCAACATTGGTAGCTGGTTTTCGCAGGGTGTGTCCTATCCAGCTCCATTTTCGTTTGGTAATGTCTTGTGCTATGGGCTTTTGTCTTGTTTTTTTTCCACAAATCGGTAGTGGTTATCTTTTCTGGCCACCTAATTCCTAATATCCGGCGTAGGCATCTGTTAACAAAAGTTTGGAGCTTTGCCATATTTCTTTTAGTGACTCTCCAGGTTTCTGAACCGTAAAGGAGAACAGACTTAACGTTAGTATTATAGATTCTTATCTTGTTATGTAGAGATACTGCCTTGGAACGCCAGATTGTTTGAAGAGTTGAGAAGGCAAACCTAGCTTTATTTATTCGAATTAGTATATCATCATCAGCTCCACCGTCTTTGCTAACTCTGCTTCCGAGATAGGTGAAGTGGTCTGTATCAAGGATGTTTTCTCCCTGTAGCATGATTGGGTTCTCTTATCTATTGTTGATCCTCATAACTTCTTTTTTTTTTTTTTATTGATGAGAAGTCCAGTCTTTTTTGCTATTTTTGAGAGTCCTGTGAGTTTGGTCTGAGCATTTTGTTGCATATGGGAGAGGAGGCAGATGTCATCGGCGAAATCCAGGTCTTCTAAATGCTGTGTTAGTGTCCACTGTATGCCGCTTTTATTATTTAAGACTGTCTGCCTCATGACCCAATCAATCACCAGTAAAAATATCAAGGGCGAAAGCATACATCCCTGTCTTACTAATGTTTTTACTTGAAAAGGGTTGGTCAGCTTACCATTGTGTATTACTTGACAAGATGAGTCATCGTATAACTGTTTAATGATATTGGTGAATTTTGTTGGGATTCCGTAGTGATTCATCAGTCTCCAGATTATGTCTCTGTCAATACTGTCAAAGGCTTTCTCGAAGTCAACAAAGGTCATGTACAGAGGAGATTGCCACTCGATAGATTGTTCTATGATGATACGTAGTGTAGCAATGTGGTCAATGCATGATTTCTCCTTACGGAATCCAGCCTGTTCTTAGTCTTTTGTCTAGAGCATCTTTCAGGCGTTCTAATATTATCCTAGTTAAGACCTTGCTAAGGGTTGACAGTAACATGATTCCTCGCCAGTTGTTACATTGGGTAAGGTCACCTTTTTTGGGTAGTTTAATAACCCAGTTTCCAGATTATTGGGACCTGTTCTAGTTCCCAAATCTTGCATAGCAGTGGGTGCAGCATTTCAGCTGATATTTTGGGGTCTGCTTTTAGTGCCTCTACTGGTATACCATCTGGGCCTAGCGCGTTTCCACTTTTTGCATTCTTGATGGCCTTGATGATTTCCCCTTTAGAATGAGGACCTGTGTTAACATCCATTTCTTCTGTTGCTGGGGGTATGTCCGGAATCGATTGAGGCGGATATCGGTTCAAAGTTTCTTGAAAGTGTTCTGCCCATCTTTCCTTCTGTCCAACATCACTGGTGATGATCTTTCCTTGTTTGTCTTTCACTGGCTTGTTGGTGTTGATATTTCTTCCTGCTAAGGTTCTTGTTATGTCATACAACCTTTTCATGTCTCTTTGCTCTGCTGCCTTTTCTGCATCGACTGTCATTTCATGAAGGAAGCGTTTTTTGTCCTCTCTTGCACTCTTTCTTACAGACTTGTTTACTGCAAAATACTGGGCTCTAAGGTTAGCTTTTCGTTCTTCATTCTGGCATTGGTTTATCTTTTCTTTTAGCTCTTTCCGTTCCTGGATTTTGCCCCATGTCTCCGCAGACAACCATTCCTTGTGTTGTTTCGTTTTGTTGCCTAGGACATCTGTACATGTGCTTTTCCATATCTCTTGGAGAGTGAGGCAGTGCTGCTCAAGGGTTTCATCTGTCACTAGTCCAGCAAGTACTTCAAATTTGTATTTAACCTCACAGTTAAAGAGTACCTTGTTTTCCTCGCCCTTCAAGTACTGGGTGTTGAAATTGTAGTGTGGTCTGTCTGAAAAATCCTTAAAGGATTTAAGTTTGATCCTTGCTGTCGCTATTAGTAGATGATGGTCAGAAGCTACATCTGCTCCTCGTCTCACCCTAACATCGAGTAGACTTCTCCTCCATTTTCGGGAGATTGCAAAATGGTCAATTTGGTTTTCCGTTTTACCATCTGGGGAAATCCATGTTGTCTTGTGTATATTTTTGTGTGGAAAGATGGTTCCTCCTATGATGAGATCATTGAATGCGCAGAAATCAGAAAATAAGTCCCCATTTTCATTGCATGTGCCTGTACCATGTTTACCCATGTTTAATGTTTATTTTTCATTTGAGACTTTTATGGCGTCCCTAAATCCATGGAGCTGTAAACAGTAGATACCTATAGGATTAAGAAAGTAAAAGCGGTTGGCCGTTGTGCTGGCCAAGTGACACATTAGTAAACCGGACCTACATATTGAGACATAGACAACTAGATCTGCGCTTGAAAAGGAAACATTACTAACACGACATGCACGATGGATATTAAAGATATTGATTCTAAAAAAACAAAACAAAAAAAAATGTAATATCTGCCATTTTAATAACGTTCTCTCCTTTAACTTCAACGTTCTTGTGCCCAGAAATAGACAAACATTATCTATATAGATCTGTGCACCCAGAAATAGACAAACATTATCTATATAGATCTGTGCACCCAGAAATAGACAAACATTATCTATATAGATCTGTGCAACCAGAAATAGACAAACATTATCGATATAGATCTGTACACCCAGAAATAGACAAATATTATCGATATGAATAAATAAGTATAGACTGGCCAATAAGACTATTTTATGAAACAAAAATTTGTGAATTGCAATTGTGTGTACTTTATTTATGTCTTTGAGTTTTGTTTAATCTCTAAGACTGAAGATCATGCAATTTTTTATTTTTTTTCATAATTCGGAAATCCGAATATAATAAATATACATGTTTTCAAGTTACATGAAGTTACTTCCTTTTTCCACTCCATATTTATTTATGTCTATGGAACTCCTATTGAAAAATCAGAGCAGGAAGGACTCAATCCTCCCGTAGATCTGTGCACCAGAAATGAACAAACATTATCTATATAGATCTGTAATAATAATAAAAAATCTTTATAATCCCTATAGAAATTTGTCTTACAATTTGTGCATTATACCAAACAAAACATGATAACTATAGAGAACCAAAATACATTCACACCAGACTCATTCATAATTTACATGTGAACGAGACAAACACTATCTGTATAGATCTGTGCATTAGTATATTTAAAGTTACGCTACATCTAAAATGAGAAGTAATTCTAGACATTTTATTCAACTGCTTCATGATCTACACATGCAATAATGTATTCAGGTACAAGGCGTCTATTCCAGCGGAGTGTTGACAGTTAGGCTTGGAGAATTCAAAAATCCTTCTGGCCGTACATACGATGGAACATGTTGTGACCCGTTGGCCAGGCAGGATGACCCATTGTGCAGCGACCAGTGTGATTACGTAATGAGGCTTATAGTGACAGGGCTTGGCAGGTTGGTAAACATTATTTGACGAGGTGGTAGAATAGACTCCAAACATATGGTCACATGGTTTGAAGAGTTTAAGAATAAACTCAAAACATATGGTCACATGGCCTGAAGAGTTGGTAGAACAGACATATGAAGTTTGATCTAGTGAAATTGCATAAACAAAAGCAATTAGTAAAACTATTTGTAACCGAACAAATTTATTATTGCTAGTCTAGATCTATTACAAATTTAATTACATGGCTGATCCAAACTAATTGATGCAATTATACTCAATATAAGTTTTTTTTAAGTATTTAAGAATATTGTTCTTGTTTTTAAATATGTAGACAGAAAGATGAACACATTGGATCATTAGTTAGATCTACATTATTATAGTATACAAGACTGAACACCACGAACTGACATCTTTAAGAAAGGTGCTAAACAAATAAACCTAGATTCAGACAAATAAACCAATACTCTCTAATTCTTTGTTCCTGTCTGACATACAGAACTAATAGAGTTTATCAAAAAAGCCTTTTTTCTGTTGTTCTTCCCAGAGCCAACGATCACGTGTTCTTGTTTCATCGACCTTTGAAATACGACAGCAACAACATCGAATTTGACCACAATGACAACAATTTGTTACTTACAGTTTTGTTTGACCACTGGCCAGAAGACGTAAGTAGCCACCATTCATTGACCCTGGAG
>JADKLZ010000003.1:28388841-28401842 GCA_021533235.1 Biomphalaria straminea
AACAGTTTGTAGCCTACTTAGATGTTTCCATAGAAAACAGTTTGTAGCTTACTGAGATGTTTCTATAGAAAACAGTTTGTAGCCTACTGAGATGTTTCCATAGAAAACAGTTTGTAGTTTACTGAGATGTTTCTATAGAAAACAGTTTGTAGCCTACTGAGATGTTTCCATAGAAAACAGTTTGTAGTTTACTGAGATGTTTCCATAGAAAACAGTTTGTAGTCTACTTAGTTTTTTCCATAGAAAACAGTTTGTAGCCTACTGAGATGTTTCCATAGAAAACAGTTTGTAGTCTACTTAGTTGTTTCCATAGAAAACAGTTTGTAGCCTACTGAGATGTTTCCATAGAAAACAGTTTGTAGTCTACTTAGTTGTTTCCATAGAAAACAGTTTGTAGTCTACTGAGATGTTTCCATAGAAAACAGTTTGTAGCTACTGAGATGTTTCTATAGAAAACAGTTTGTAGTTTACTGAGATGTTTCCATAGAAAACAGTTTGTAGTTTACTGAGATGTTTCCATAGAAAACAGTTTGTAGTTTACTGAGATGTTTCTATAGAAAACAGTTTGTAGCTACTGAGATGTTTCTATAGAAAACAGTTTGTAGTTTACTGAGATGTTTCTATAGAAAACAGTTTGTAGTCTACTTAGATGTTTCCATAGAAAACAGTTTGTAGTCTACTTAGATGTTTCCATAGAAAACAGTTTGTAGCTACTGAGATGTTTCTATAGAAAACAGTTTGTAGCCTACTTAGATGTTTCCATAGAAAACAGTTTGTAGTCTACTTAGTTGTTTCCATAGAACAGTTTGTAGTCTACTGAGATGTCTAAACAGAGAAAGTAAATGAACCTGAAAACAAATGAGACTTCCTACACACACACACACATCCGCCCCCTCCTTTTCCATTATGTTGAGCTAGTTAAACTCGTATTTCAAAATGACCAAGTCTACTCAAGCTTTTACTCATGGGGATCGAGTGGTATGTGTTTTTTTTTTACAAAAAAGCTACAAAAATATCAAACATTTCCACGTACATAGCATTTACAACTCTAATAGATACACACACACAAACACACACACACACACACACAGGTCTAACGTAGATTGATGCATATTTTAGTTTTTGAATGAAAATCTATCAGGGGTTAAAAAATGGAAATACAAATTTAAAGAAAAAAAAATTGAGTTCGAATTTAAACTTGTCGAAATGTTCTTTCAAAATAAACATTAATCAGCGTTAACCTGGGACAAGTTTTGCTAACCGGCTAGACCGAGTGCTTCTATCCTGATCTTTGCTCACTTGAAACTTCTCACATTCCTTTTACATTTTTGCTTCTTTCAAACTATTGTTTTAAACTGCGCATGCGTGCTAATTTATAAATCTACTTCCATTCTTTCATCAAAATGATACACAGATTTAAAGATCCAAATTTCAATCAAACATTTGAATTACTGAAAATTTGATGTGAAACATTGAGGAACCTTTCGTTATTTTTATTAACGTTTTACATGGTTTAAATCAAACAAAATTGGCGATCAAAGCCACCTTTAAATAAGTGTTGATATTTGGTATTTTCAAAATAAGTTTTTAAAAAAATACGACGGAAACTTGAATATATTCAGAAAATTTAGAAATTACAATTGTTCACATTTGTATCATTTCACTAGAAAACGAGGGCCGGCCTTAGACATAATGCAAACTAGGCAGCTAGGCCTACTTTGGGTTACCGGTTGGCGGAGCATCGAAGAGACTCCAAAAACTTGGATCAAATCTCACAAATAGCAGAACACTATGACTAGTCTACTAGCCTAGTTCTCTACAATGTTTCAAGATTGGAAATGTTATAGGAATGGTGCTGTATAAATTTATGTTATTTGTTGATTTAGATATAGATGCAGGTTTCAAATAGCAAGGTTTCAATTCATTGCATAATTATATTTTTCGGTATTTTTATTTTTCTATTTCAAATGGGGCCAACTAATTCCCTACACATAGGGCCTCAAATTACTTTAAGCCGGCCTTGCTAGAACTAGGGGTTTTCTTTATTTGCATAATATTTGTATTTTATTTGTATATTACTTTACATAGCCATTACAGAAAGTTTAGCTTTCCTTTCGCTATTGTACATTTTTGTTCTAATTCTACGTTATCCAGGACTATCCAAATGAGCATAAAAGTAAAAGACAAATGAAAGTTTGTGTTATTTTTATAACTGTTTGAAGAAAAGACGGCCATCTTTAATGCGTGGACAAAAGTCAACAGCAGTCGTTGCCCTTTAGCTGACTCTTCAGTTCCAACTAAGACTTCCCTCAGCCACGGAATACCAGCTAACTATTAGAACCAATGACTTGACCTAATACACGAGGATTTTGTATTCCCCCAATTTGATGAAAATCGTTATTTCTTTCTTGGTGACTTTCAGGCTCTTGGATCAAATGGAATTTTTCCGAGGGGAAATAGCTGGAATATTTAACTTAGGATAGATAAGTCTAGGATATTTGAAGAAATAGTTGTCAGAAATGAATCTTTAATTGCTATGTGTATATCATGATTTAAAGAGTGAGGGACGACCTTTTTGTCGATGGGGTCATAAGAAATTTAAATATATAAATGTGACTTATCGTCAAAGTATGGTCAGCGACCATGTAAAGGGTCTAATAGTCTTCTGATTGATAGCTAAACAAGAAGAAACACTTTTTTTTTCTGGTTTTGTTTTTAAAAAATGGTATATGCAATTATGTATACTATATACTAGGCTTATAAAGTATGTCTATGTTTTATGTGCTTTATGTCGTTAAAACAGGTTGTGATACTATTTAGTTCGAAAATTATAAACAAATACTCTTTATAGACCTTAAGATCTATAGGGCAGAAGATATAAAGATTATCATTTTTTGGGGGCCATCTGTTAACGAGCAGGGTGTCAAGTGGCCAAGCACAATGACCGACCGCCTTTAATTTCCCCAACTAGTGTCAGGTACCCATTAAGGTTGGGAGCACTCAGGGGAGTCCTTAAATTCCCAAATTCCAGTCTTCAAAGAGATTCGAAAATGGGACCTTTTAGTTCGAAAGTCAAGCGCTTCGCCATTGCGTCTCTAAAAAAAAAACAAAAAGAGACAGATCTTCAAGTACATGGTATATAAATAGTACAGTTCGTGCAGGTGTTAAATGTAACATGGAAGATGTGAAACTTACGCAACTAAATTACGTTTTTTTAGCCATATCGCAAGGTCCTTAGGACTCGCACAGACTTTTATCAAGGAACAGTATCAGTATCAAGAAGAAGAGGCAGAAAGCGATGGGAAAACACAATAACAGAATGGATGGTTTTTATTCTATTAAAGAGAGAAATGGAGAAATACGTTGGACAGATTATGTGTGATCCCCCAAAGATGTATCAGGCTAAGGAGTAGGCGAAGATGAGACATCTTGATTCTATAGAAACTTTTTTTTTGATTTTAATGTATACTAACTAATACTAAGTCTTTTAACAAAATGTTCCAAATCGCCTAATATAAATTGTTTTCAAACTATTTCAAATGAAACATGGAGTCACAGAAACAAATGTGTTTTGTATAATTTTATTCGCAAAGAATTCAAAAAAGTGTACGATCATCGTGTAGTTTGGCTGTTAAAGTCACTGGCTGGTCAAGACAGGGCAATGAAGAGGCAATGGCTCCATTTTTTTTTTACTGACTCTTACATCAAATTAAGAAATTTTAAAATCATTAATCAAACGGGGAGAGGCGGAGGTCCTCTTGACTCGTTTCCACACTCTCCCTTCCCTCCTGGGTACTGTGAACCAAAAGGTTATGCTGTTAGTAGAAAGGAGGATCTACGTCAGATATAAGTTTGTTGGGAAATTACGCAATGTGTATAAATAATTATTCTTCTTTTTTATGTCTGTCTGTCTGTCTGTCTGTCTGTCTGTTTGTCTGTCTGTCTGTCTGTCTGTCTGTCTGTCTGTTTGTCTGTCTGTCTGTCTGTCTGTCTGTCTGTCTATCTGTCTGTCTGTCTGTTACAAAATTTGAGCTCGTTATTTCTGCCACTTAACATTTTAGAATCAAGTCGAAACTTTTCACAATTATTAATTTAAATAAATAAGAATCAAGGAAAAAATTCAACCAATTAGTTCATTAAATGGTGCTTAATATTGAAAAAGGGAAAAACTTTTGATAAATGTGACTTTATGTGTGGAGTTCTTACCCTTAGATAAGCTTTGTGTTTTGTTTTGTTTTTGTTTTTTTTTTCAGTATTTTATATTTTCCTTTTTATTGATATTTTAAGTGCGTAAGTGCAGATTAATATATCAATCAATTGGTTGGGGTTAACTGGTTAGGGTAAAATATAAATCGTTGTAGAACTGTTGTGGATCTGTCTTTGCTAAAAAGTACTGATATTTAAAAATATATATGCCTTACTATTAAATTTTGAAAATAAAAAATGACAATTTGATTATTGTATTTTCTAATTTGAAAACATGTTCAATTGTATACATGAAATCTTGTGAAATAAAACTAAAACACAATAGAAAACAGACGAATGAAAACAACAGCCTACAAAAAGAAATTCTTAAAAATATTTCAAGAGAAACATCCTAAGAATTTAGAAAAAAAAATTGCCATGAAATATTTTTGTCAAAGACAACATGCGAATTGAAAAGAAACTGAAAAACTTGTTCTAATGAGACACTGGACATTGAAGGCTGTCCAACTCCTCTTTCTAATGATTTAGAGTGGACAACAGATGTTCTGGGAATTAAAGGGGGAAAAAATAAAATTAAAGGGAAGGAAAATGACAGGAATTCTCGGGTGCTGTTTCTTTATTATTCTATAGTAGTTCTTTCAAAAGTCCTGATTATTATGCAATCACATTACAAATTTAATTAAACTCTAATTGCTGATCTCATTTAACTTGTGTGATTGGAATAAAACCCTCAAGCCAACATTTATGTTCAAGCGGTTTACTTAAGTTTCTCACATATATCGATTTATCATTATAAATATATTTGACTGTCTGGTAGAGGCGTAAAAGCCAGGAGACATAATGTAGTTTAATTATTAGCTATAAACGTTTAAAATTTAATTGTGATTGAAAGTCTGCTGCTGTATTTGCTGACTTATGGTATGAATTATCATTTAACTGTAGGCACTATTGTAATGGGTTCGACTGTTGTCAGTTTGTTGTAGAATAGTTATGCTAATGTTTGATTCTTATGTACCGTTCTCTAATCTAGTTCATCTTGATTTCACAATTTTGCATTTTTACATTTCACTAAGACTTCTAATCTCTTACATCAGCGATGTGCTGATTAGGTGATGTAGTGATTAGGTGATGTAATGATTTAGTAATGTGGTGACTTGGTGATGTAATGATTTGGTAATGTGGTGATTCTTGATTTGGTGCTTAAAGTCAACTTGTGTCCCTTTTTTCGCCCCCTCCCTAACCTGTGTGTTATTAATTACAAAACAATAAGAGACTAAAGAAAAAAAATTGTAAGTGAGTTTGTGTGAACAAAGCTATAGAACATAGAGAATGAATGTGTTCCCAAATGAGGGTGTTCCCAAACATTGTTTCATTTATATTATATTTCCTAACCCACTGTCATGTCATAATCGTTCACGTCAATGTCAAGGTTGTTTTAATTGTATAATAAACAAGCGGAATTATATTATAGAAACAACAGACAATTTCTATAGAACTATGGAACATCTAACGAGGTTTTTAAATCTGCAAGGGCTTTCCCTACAGAATATTTCTTGTTCTTTTCTGTACGGAACAGCGGCTAATTTTAGAGTGGATATAAACACAAGGGAAGACAATCACTGAAGTATTTCAGTGTTTACATTTCAATCTTCTTGATTAAATATTATTGTGAATCTATTATTGAGATTAAGGTGTATAGTGTGTTTGTAGTGTATGTTTAATTTATTAATAATTTCTACTTGAGGAATGAAACTGTTTTATTTCAAAAAAAGGTAAAGTATGCTGCTTCTTGACCTAAACAAATTGGGCATTGGGTAATGTAAAAACTTTAGGAAATAGAAGTACTTCAATGTAATATACAAATACCTACGGCATACTAGAAACAAGAACATGTGTATATTTAACCTGTACTTACTTAACTTAAGGCGAGGGTAATAAAGACATTTTCAAGATCGAAACCGCAGCGATTAAATTTACTAAAAAATGAGTTTTATTCGAAAGTTCTACTGACTATGTATTTGACAGGCCCCCGAAAGGAGAAAAGACGTTATTAGTTTTGTGTGGCCTATCTGTCCGTCTGTCTGTCCGCCCGTCCGTCCCATTTAGATATCAGAAAATAGAAGAGAAAATGAAAATCAGACATCACAATAATTTTTATCCTTCAAAGTTCTGATGCAACGGCTACTTTTTTCTTTTCTAAAAGCTCAAAATCTAATTTTAAAAAATCACTTATGCAACATTTTTTTAAAGAGAAAAACCCTATTACAAAGTAGACCTAATTTAAGACAATTAATAATGTTATGGGATGTATTTTATAACACTTTTTTGTGTTTCAAATGAGATTAGTAACTTAAAGTAACTATCTCCTGTGTGCTCTACATTGGGGAGATGATCATTTACCTTATATTTAGCACAATATGCTAATGTTTGTAGATTTTATTGTCAATTTTTTTTCATATTTTAATTATGCATTATAAGTTGGACGTAATTTAAGATAATTAATAAAGTTATAAACTGCATTTACTTTTTTTTACTTTATCGCAAAAATGTATTTACACTTCTCAACTTTCACATATCCTTTGATCTGTTCAACCTCTGGGGTAGTATATAAGATCTTTTTTCATTCTTCTCTGTCATTTACAATTCACATAATTTCATTCGGATGTTGTTGCTTTTTCTGAAAATATTGAAGCCTGCCTGGGTGGACCTCTTCGGGGGCCGATTTTGAGTTTGTGCTTCCACACAAACTGTCTTTGTAACCTTGTTTAAATTAGAGCTCAATTATTTTTATTTAGTTGACGTCGGTCAAGTTCTTGGCACTGTTTAATTTAGCGCTAAAATTTCCAGTTCACCGCCATAACCTCGAGTCCAAATGAGTAATGATGGAGATACAACAGGTCACCATGCCATACGATTTTGTAAACAATAGTTCATTTATTTTATTGATTGATTTTGATAAAGTTTGTTGAAATAAAAATGACAAACAAAAAAAGCATTGAAGTTTTTGTTAAGATTTATGAAAACATGATTCAAGAAGGAAATATTAAAAAAAACTAATCTATTGTGTATTGCCTTGTAATTGTGCAGAATGTCTTGACCTAATTAGTTTACAAAATAAGTCACTGAGATCAAAGTACTAAACATTTTCTGAATTTTTAGGTTTACGATTTACCTATACATTATTTTTATTTCTTTTCCACACGATTTTATCATTTTATTAGATTGTATTTACTGTGTGATTGTGTTGTGTGTTGTCACGCCTGTGTTGATAAACTAGCTGACTTTGTTATTATGTGTAAACTTTTCAACAAATAGACTAAATTATACAAGCTATATTTTTAAAGCTCATTTCGACCTTTGACTTTAAAATATCTATTTAAACAATAATTTTTAAGTCCAAGTCGAACTAACACCTACTAACAAATAATATATGAAATAATATATACTAATCAATCAATATGACTTCTTCACTAAGTAAATTGAATACAGTAACACAAGGGCTTTTAAATCTTCATGTTTAAATCTCCGTCATTGCAGTTAAAAAGTATTATGAATCGCTATCATAGACATCTATAAATATAGACTGGCCAATAAGAGAGTTTTATGATATTACAATTTGTGACTTGCAATTTGTGTACTTTATTTTATGTCTATAAATTTTGTTTAATCTCTAAGACTGGAGATCATGCAATTTTTTAATTTTTTATAATTCGGAAATCCGAATTCAATAGATATACATGTTTTCAAGTTACATGAAGTTATTTTCTTTTTGCAGTCTTTATTTATGTCTATGATCGCTACTTACTTCCCGATGCTTAACGAAACAAACTAAAGATTTAACTTTAAAAAAAAATGTTGACTATCAGCTTTTCCGAGTCTGGCAAACTAAAATATCTTATTGTTTTCTTTTCTTTTATTTGAGTAACAAAATGTTTTTTTTCTAAAATAGAAACAATTAGACCAGATAGAAACATTAAAGCAGATATGTTACAAAATGTCACTAAATCAACACGTTGGTAAAGGATTATACGCAGGCCAATCTTGCTCTTTAAAAGAAAAGTAAACAATTTAAAAAATGAATTTTAATTGTATGAGAAACAAAAAAAAACATTGGCTATAAAAACATTGAGAAACAGAGTATATAATAAATGTCTAACCTATATTGACATTGTCCACTTTGCTGCTGTACTTGTAACACAAAATGTCCAATAATTTTTTTAAAAAACAAAAAGTCGAAATTAAATCCAAACAGGATAATAGTCACGAGTGAGTGAATCACAACACTGTTCACGAGTGAGCGATTCGATGTTCAAGTGGAGGAATCTTTTCACGGACCTACTGAAGCCAAGTTTGCCTCTCTTCCATTGTCCATGTCTAGCAGACGACTCCTGGTGGACTCACTATCTGGTCTACAACCCGAGTTTCTCACGAGGATCGATCCGAATGTTAAGTCGAGAGACGCCCAGTGCTGAAACCTCCAGGGACATCACTCTCATGTCCAGATCTATCAAATATAGAAACATCATGTGGAGAGGAGAAATTAACACCTCTTTAAGAGATCTGTTTATTTGTTTGTTCAGTTTATCTCAACACACATCAAAGTATTTTCAGTTCGTGAACATATTGCTTTTGAAATATATTTTTTTGTTAAAGAAAACTATTTTAAAACGTATTTTTATAAAGCTTATATCCTCTTATACTGTCTGTTTGTCTGTCTGGTAAAAGTTTGTGCACCTTAGTTCTATCATACCCAATCTCGTATGAAGTTGAAATTTGCACAATTAGGCTACTTCTTGTGCCTGACAAAACAAGAATCAATAATAAAAAATAACCAATTATTTAATTAACTATTGGTAATTATTTTTTTTTGGTATCGAACAAGGGAAAGAAATCATACTTGACATATGTCTTGGTATAAGTTGAATTAGTTCCCTTGAGGAGGCTTCAGACATTCAAGTCGTATATTTGTTACGCATTAAAAAAGCGATCACGGTAACACTGACACCCATTCTTCCACCCCCCCCCCCTTTCCTTTGTACAACTGGTCTAGACAAGTGATAAGATCATAGCACACTGCGAAAGCTTAAAGCAGGAAATTACGGTACACTAAACAAAAACATGTGGTAACAATATTTCTAATAGTGAAGTGGTATATGTATGGAGGCGCGTTGGCTGGGAAGTTAAAAAAACAACAACACTTGGCTTCCGAATCGAGGTCCCGGGTTCGAATCCTGGTGAAGACTGAAAATGAAGCTTTTTAACTTTGGACGCCTCTGAGTCAACCCAGCATCTAATGGATACCTGACATTTGTTGGGTAAGGTTAAGGCGGTTGGTCGTTGTGCTGGTCACTTGAAATCCTCGTTTACTGCGGGCCACAGAAACAAAAGACATATAAATCATCTGCCCTATAGATCGCAAGGTCTGAAAGGGGAACTTACATAGATTGTATAGTTTGAATAAAACTTACTTTAATGCGGGGATATATATGGGACTAATTTAACTTATACCACCACTTCACTGAAGTACGATTTCTTTCCTTTGTTTGAGATGCCAAACAAATAATTAATTACCTATAGTTAATTAAATAATTGGTGAAATGTTTTATTAATTCTTGTCATGAGAAGAAATAATAGTGCAGAATTTCAGCTTGATCCGAGATTGGATGTCGCAGAAATAACTGTACAAACCTTTTACCAGACAGACAGACAGAAAATATCTAAGCTTTGTACAAAAGAGGACGATTACGTCCTACGCATGTCCCCAATGTCCATCTAGTCATGCATGCTAATCAATGACTTAATTCTGCTGACTCAGGCAACCCATTTCGTGCTATAACAGCACTAGGGAAGAAGGATTACTTGTAAGAATTTGTCTTAGCATATGGAACAAGAATGTGCTTTTATCTTCATTGGTAATGACAGCATGGTCCCCAAATAAAATAGTGAAAAAAGAATAACAACATTGTACAGAATAATAAACTGTTTATTATTTATTTAAACTGTAGACTTTGTTACTAATAGAAAGAATTCATGTTTTTCAACCACGGTATGGCAATGGGTTACTTGCACATTAAAGCAGCATATGTGCATCTTTTCAAACAATGCTTTTCCCTTCTACATGCAAGCAAGTCAAATCAGGTTTTATCATTTTCCTTTGCTGAAAGCTGAATTTAGTTTTAATGAAATGGTTGAAAAGTGCAAGACTTTTTTGGATGCCTCTATAATGCTATTTTAAAGCAAATTTTAAGTCCTCAAGAGCTTGGAATCAGTTCTCAAAACTTTTAACTCACAATTTAGTGCTGAAGCTGATTAAGCTCCAGAGGAAATACTTCTAAGCAAATTATGAACTGAAAGAGAAGTTCCAGTCAGTTTTTCCGCTGGAATTTTATTTGTACCAGAATCTGTATTTACAAATTTAAAATAAAACTTTGCTGCTAAACGTTCACATTATTTGGGCTGCATATACATCAGTAACAAGCGTTCTTTTTAGTTTGAAAACAAAACAAATGTAAGAACAGGTCGATGCTGACTGACTGTAATTAGACTGTATATATAAGATCGAGATACTGTAGTGTGCTATTCATTACGCCAATCACTTCGCTGTAGAGAACCAAACTAAACCATACTGTTGTCCTGTATTTGAACTAGACTGTCTTAAGTTTTACGGGACTTTTAATATGATAACTTAAATCTCGAGAACGACAGATATGTTAATTACTTCTATAACATCTCATTACTATTTCACTGATAATCTGCAAGCCAAGTATTTACTATAGTCCATACTCAAATAGCTGTTCCTCGTCTCGCTTGATCGCTCAAAGTACGTTGGCCCGAATGGTCTCGGCTGACCTCTGTGACGTGTCTGCCAGTTCTACAAGAGCACTCCTACCCTTTCCGCCAGTTTATTACCAACACTAGGATAAAGTTCTAGAAGTCAAAATCATAAAGCGAAGGTTTGAGTGTGGATGTATTTCAGGTGTGGATGTATTTCAGGTGTGGATGCTGTTCGTATTTGTTATTGTTACAGTAGTTACGCTGAGGTAGTCAATTGTAGTCAAAACTGAATTTCCATTTGATAGGACTAATAAAAATTATCTTATCTTATAATGTTCTAGAAGTTATAGACTATTCTTTAACATCTATTTGACATATGTGTATTATGAGGTAGGGATTATTCCTTTTTGACATCGTAATTTATAGTTTGTGTAACATTGCTTTTCAGTGACTTTTCACTATTAGTTTTAGTATTTTATTTATTGACTGCTTTGTTGCGATCTTTAGATGCTACAGTTATAAACATTTCATACCGAGCTCAAGTTACTTGATATTAAAAGACGACTCACTTCTTATCTCGGCCCTACAACAAGACGTAACAATCCATCGGTTCATTTTCTGGATGTCTCTAAAGCCCAAACAAATTGTTTTGAAGAGAACAGCCTGTCTAGCTACATTGAAGCTCAGTTGAAATTTGGTTACTTTAGCGTGTCTGCCAGACTGTCTGCCTGTCGAGCTGTCAAATTTATAAGACGTGTTTGGTAAATAAGAAATGTCGGTCGATAAATCAATTCGTCGCAGGTTTATAAGTTTGTAATAAAATTGAATCTTTTTTTATATTGTATGGCGGCAGATGTTTATGTAGTTGAAAAGTACAGCTCAAATTTAGATCGAAGAGATTTTCAAATTCAAATGAAAAAAAAACATCAAGTAATACTTAAAGAAAACAAAACAAAGTTATAGGAACAGTCATGTAATTAAAGTTATAATAGATCTTATTTATTTGAGGACCAATAATCTAACACATGAGAAGAAAACTGAATTTCTCGTCAATCCGTTGGCCTACAAATGTCCGAACTAAAAAGTAATATTACCAGGATATCTCTGGGAGGAGCAGCATCCAAGTATTTTAAAGAACCTGCGCAGCCACTGAAGTGTGTTTGCTTACGTTGTATTGACGTCAATAGAGATCGATAAGAAAGTAAATATACAATCATATTTCCGTTTCCTGTCTGACCTTTATCTACTCATATACGGTAATATCACTTTCCTCCAACCTTGACCCTGGACAATGACAACGCTGCAGCAGTGTATTTCCCGGCTTGGGAAATGTATTACTACTTCATACATTTGTGATTCAGTTCACACAGTCTAAACATCTGTTGCCATGGAAACGCTAATTCTCTTTCCTACTGTGTTGTGTTATGATAAGCTCTGAGAGTGGTCGGGGCCGGCTAGATAAACTGGTTTTAACGATCTAGTTGTAATGTATTCCTACCACATCATACGATAGCCATCTCACGATCTAGTTGTAATGTATTCCTACCACATCATACGGTAGCCATGTCACCATCTGGTTTACTCACTGAGACCATTCGTCATGATTTCAAAGTTAACGGTTTTAGATCTACTAAAAATTGCATTGGCATCGTACTAGAAAGAAAGCAAGGAACACAAAAGCATTGTTTTTTTTTTTTTGTAGTGGCCTCGAAAGAGGAATAGCAGTTATTAGTTTTGTGAGGTCTGTCTGTTCCTCCGTCCTTCTCGTTTAGATCTCGTAAACTAGAAAATATATTGAAAATCCGACATCATGACATTGTTGTAACTGAACTGTGATGCTGGCATTGTAACCCTATGAGTAATCAACCGACACATGCGACACAGGCCTGTGTACCTGTAAAGGACTTTGTGTAAACATTATCCGTGTAGGCCAACGGTGTTTTGGTTGTAGGGAAAAGTTGTATATGTTGAGACATCAGTTAGGCCAGGTTGACATTCAATGACATCAGTTAGGCCAGGTT
>JADKLZ010000003.1:28422710-28436521 GCA_021533235.1 Biomphalaria straminea
CTGAGTTATGTAACAACTTGCCATTATCAACTGGCTAGGTCTGAGTTTATATCTGATATATTACTCAGTGGATGAATACAAATAGTTATTGAAAAGAAGCTTTTGAAGGTGTCATGATGGATAAACATAATGGCTCCTCCTGTCTCGGAAGGCAATGGATGCGCCTTGATGAGTCACTGGTTTTGGTTTCCCCTTTCTGGTGTCACTGATTAAGCCAATTCTTGAGCGGCAGAGTTTGCCACAGTTCATGCATGTGTGTGCATCTGTTTTAGTTCTGTTAGGGTAGGTTTCTTTTTTTTATTACTTGACTAAAGTCACTTTGTTTCTTTTGCTCGTGGCAAAGTGTGTACTAGCACACAGTCTGTCTCCAGGCTTTCCGATCTTGGATTATTTCTTCCCACATACTTTCAATGTCTCGCTTGCAGACGTCTCTATAAGTTAGTCACTGGCAGCCCTTGGGTCTGACTCCCAGTGCAAGTTCAGCGTATAAGATATCTTTAGGGATGCTTCCATCTGGCATGCGTGTGATGTGTCCGAGCCAGCCCAGTCTTCTCTGTGTCAGGAGAGGATAGATAACTATAACATGAAATATATTTTGTGTTGTTCTACCTTTCTTTTATATAATAGAATTGCTCCGAGATTTTGAGACTAATAGATTGTTTGTACTCTGAGAAAATCTCTTATAAAAGGTTTAATAGAATACACCAAGAAATAAAATTCATGAATGCTCTTTCCTTGATATACATTTTTTTAGGTACATTCTTTTAAAAACAAAATACTATCATAACTAGCTTTGACATCTTTTACAATTCTCTTTTAGTATCAGTTAATGTTAATTATAATGGTACTAAATTTACACCATAATTATGTCCAGATGAAAAAAACAAAACAAATTTTATAACTTTTTAGGTGGCAAATATTTATAGTTGTAGTCATTTTATCAATTTAGTAAACATTAATTTGATATTCATCGGATGTAAATTGCAATATGTAAGGTACCGGTAACCCTGTTATTGAGTTGTTACACTTCATTGATTCTGTATGTACATGTGTACTTATGTGAAATATAAATGTATAACTCTGTCCCTGCACATGGTTAGATTTAGTAAGGTCTACATGTTTTTCCTTGTAAATAAAAAGTTGCTACAAATTCTATAATTCTACGATTGAAATATTCAACATTCAACATTGGTCTGTAACTTTGGCCAGAATGACCCTAATGTAAGAATCAAATGTGAAACCAACATCAAACAAACTTATGGTCAGTAGAAACATATGCTGAAATGTTTCTAATTAGGAAACAGAACAAATGTACAGGGGCGTAGCTAGAAATTTTTCCATCGTTTGGTGGTCCGTGGGGCTTGACCTCTTTATAGGGGTCCCAGCATTTTGCGTAATACTTCATTTTTAAGGTAAAAAAAAACACTCATTTGGGGCCCCCCTAACATGGGGGCCTGGGTGGATTTTCAAATTCTCGCCCCTCTTCTCCCTACCCTAGCTACGCCACTGCAAATGTACTCAAGAAAGTACCCAGGCTATTTTAGTAACGGTTGAAAGAAAAAGCCATGTTTACTACATAGAACCAAGTGAGTATGAATAGATCATGTTGTTTAGAAGTATCTTCACGAGGATATACAAGAAAATAAAATGTTTTTGATCTATTCTATTGTATATTCTGCCTTTTTTTGTTTAAAGCAGCACCCGTAAGGTGTCAAACCATAATTAGTTTTGTGTGGTCTGTCTGTTCGTTTGTCACATTTAGATGTATTGATCACACCGGGACAACTCAAGGCCAAGCGTTATAAAGGCTTTAAAATGTTTCATTATTGTAAAATTTGTTATGGCTTTAAATTTCTAATGGGCCATAATGCATCATTTAGGAATGGAATCGTTCCAATTGAAGTCAAACTAAAAAAAAAGTCTTTCCGCTAACATCAGACGGCCTAGTTACATTAAAATTTTTCTTTATAAACATGTTGTAATAAACATTTGCCCATAACATATTATAGCATTTGCACCAGTGAGATAGGGATTTTTCCACGTTTTGGAAAGAAAATTAAATGTAATACCAAAATATGTCAGAAGAAAGATTTAAAACAATCGTTTACCGTTAATTTTTGTTGTGCAAAAAAAAAAAAAAATCCGGAACAATCTATTATCGAGAACGAGATGTCTCAACATAGATGGCTAACACAAATTTATGAGTCAGTTATAGAGATCGGGTCTCAATCAAGAAAATCCTATATCGAACTGGAAGTGAGCAAAGTTGTAACACAGCGTACATGAGGTTTTCGGGACTTGTTATCCGACAAAATGAATTACGCATAATAAGAGTTGCGATGAAATGGAGGCCATTACGAGGAAAGCGCAAACAGGGACATCCTAGTATAACTTGGCGCCACACTTTCATGGAGGTCCTCAGAGACATCCTAGTACAACTTGGCGCCATACTTTCATGGAGGTCCTCAGAGCAGGTGGGAAGAGGCTTCACTAGGGACATATTTTTGAGGAAGAAGCTTGCCGCCGCCCAATTCGCCGAACGGCGCGGAAGAATCTAAGTAAGTGAGAATAGCAGATTAGGTTTTAGAAATAAAACTTTTTAATAGCAGGATAATGCACTGTATATTGTTAGGTGCTCAATTCTTAATTGTAATTATTTAGCGACGCACCATAGTAGACGCATAGTTAACGGGACTAGTGACGTTTGGGATATGTTGGGTTAGAGACTAAGAAAGCAGCACTAGAATCTCTTAGGGTGTAGACGTGTTTTTCTCTTATTAGTAATACTGAGACATTTGACTGTGGCCTATTTTCGTTATTAAAGTACTATTTCAATTGTTCATCAGCATTCATCACTTCTGTTACTAGTTAAATCGATGTGTCTTGTTTCGTGCCAGTGTTGGTTAGTTAACTGCATTGAATACACCCGAACACTAAAACTCAAACGCCTGCTGAATAATAGAGGTTGACTCCAATACAGCCTGAACCAAGCAATCATCACAATATACCTCAGAATATGCATTTTGTTGGCTTTCAATACCGGAAAAAGTGCTAGGCGGAGGGGTTCCCTAAGAACCCTTAGCTGGCAAGATCGGGGAGTCTACAATTTTTCCACTAACTCCAGGAAGAACCTATTCTAGGGTACAAATGTGTACAATAAACGTCTTCCGAAAGAATAAAGGGTCAGAATGTAATAAAGTCTGTGGTCTTCCTTCATTAGCACTTGTTTTTTATTTGTATAACATAAATCTTCTACAGCAACCATCACAGACAGCCGCTACAACGTAATCTACGAAGATTTCTCCGACACATACTTTTAATTTTCTGAACGTACGCCTCAACTGTTACATACTTTCAAGCTAGGAAAAAAATTTTTCCCCCTTTGATCTTCATTCTAATAATGAGTCTTAATTCAAGATGATTACACAAGATAATTCCTCAATCGATATTTAAGGCCTAAAGAGGTTTGGTACAGGCTTGAGCTTGTTGCGATCTATTCTCAGAAATCTGTTACTGAAACACAAGATTATAGGTAGGCCTAAATCTCCCTTACAATTTAACATTTTAAAGGCCAACAAAATGTCTAGCCTACATCTTTTCAATTTATTAAAACGGTTTCACATCGACGATTCATGCGTTAAAAAAAATCTTTCGCCCAGCAACAATTTTGTATGTTTCATTTTTTTTTATTTAGAAGAAAAACAAAACAAACAAGAAGCCATCTTGGAACGCTCAAGTTGCACACGTCCCCCCCCCCTCTCCTCTATTGTAAGGTGTTCAAGATAAATGATGGAACTGCTGGACGTTCTTGTAGATTTTGTTGTCTTCAGGTCATTCCAATCGATATGTGATGACGTGCAAGTCATGCATTAAACTCTTGGATGTAGAGTTTCTTGTCTTTGGGCTCATTCAAATCAATAGCTGCTCGACTGAAAGTCAAGTACATGTATTTACTGGTATGGAAGGAAATGCTTATATGACTAGCACACAATAATGGCTAGCATAATGGCTAGCATGTAAGCCTAATTGAAATGGATTTCTTTGATGTATCTCTGTATAAACACGTCGTAATTGTACATTTATTTAGGAAATAATAATCTTCTTGTTGGAAGAAACGTCTGTAACCATAGACATAAATAAATATTTATTTATGTCTATGTCTGTAACTTACAAGACAAGAAAAAAAACATAAAAATGCTTTAAAGAAAACAACTAACGGTTATATTAAGTGTTATTGTATAATTAGTTTGGGTCAGTCATGTCATTAAATTTGTAATAGATCTAAACTAACAATAACAAATCTGTGCGATTAGAAATATTTTTACCAATTGTTTGTGCAGTGGCTGAGCGGTAAAGCGCTTGGCTACCAAACTGTGAGTCCCTGGTTCGAGTCCTATGTGGGCTGCAGTAACAGATAAGTTTTACATCATCTGCAAGGTCTGAATGGGGAACTTTTTTTATATAGCGCAAAGTCATGTTTTTTTATTTTTGCTTTGAAAAATTGTAATGGTCAAAATTTTCCCAGTGTGGCTAACGAACTAGTCATTCTTATTCAAAAATATACAAGTGTCAAATTTCTAGAGCTTTTTTTTTCTTTTCATAACGCCTCAAGCTCTGAGTTTATAGACTATCATTACTTTCTAATAAGGATATATACTTTTAATTAATTATTACTCATTCAATAATAGTAATGCCTTTGTCTGTCCTTTTGTAAGTTCGTCTTGTCAGTCAAACATAATTAGTCTCTCAGTCATTATGCCACTCTGTAAAATGAGGAGTAAACAGCACAAGAAACTTTAAAAACCCACCTCTACAGAGAAAAACAACAAGCTATTTAAAGATGACTGGAATATATCATATTGTTTAGTTCAAATCAATAGTAGCCCTCGAGCTTGACTGCGGCTACAATGTCTTGGATAAGCTCTCTGTGCCTGTCTTACAACAAATGGATCTGTCACGTGGCTTCTGATATGGCTTGGTAGATTAAGAAGTGGCAGACCTGAATACATCCATAGTCAGCGTACTTTTACCTCAAGGATTGGTCACTTCACTCGCAGGAGTGTCTGTAAGAAAAGAAAAATTCCCTAGACATAAATATGTTAATTTAGACAATGTCCCCCTCTCTTTCTCTACATCTATCTTCTATCTTATCTATCTATCTATCTATCTATCTATCTATCTATCTATCTATCTATCTATCTATCTATCTATCTATCTATCTATCTATCTATTTATTTATTTATCTATCTCTGTCAGTGTGTCTCTCTCTACCTATTTACTTGTCCTAGGAGTTGAGTCTAAGACTCTTGGAACTTGGAAGCTTGCCTCCATCTGTCTGTGTAAACAAATTTCTGCTCTATAAAAATCCAAGCAGATGTACATTTTGACATTTCTATTATTACACACGGCTCATTACCCAGGACGCTTATTTTCTGAATCCTGAAACTGGCCAATATGATTCAAAACGAACTAAACATTTGTTCTTAATTAATGTTCTTTTTTTTTCCACTGACATTTTTTGGTTGCATTTTCATCCCCTTGCTCTACGCAATGTACAGGAAGATCATTGAGTAAGAACGAACAAAATAGATCTAGTACCACACGTTTTCTGTTTTTAGGTTTCAAAAATGAGATGTAAAATATTTATATTGTAATAACTTAAGGGAGAAACTCAACGAGGACAACGATGTTTATTTACAGGACATCACAGGTACACAAAACAACATCTTCATCTAGCACTGTCTCTTCATCTTGGCTCTCAACTTGGGTGGAAATCGCTATTCTCCTAATGTCAACATCCTTTTCTAGTCTGGTTACTAGAAGGGCACATCTCTGCACTAGCCTGGATGGCTGTGCGCATGGCAGAGTCATAACAATATTAATTCAAATGATTCCTTAAAGGCGCAATTACAGACATACACACTAATTTATCAACTGGGTGAACAATGTGGTCTAGTAATCATGTACCTGATGTAACCACCATTCCTTTGCAGAGATATAGTTTAACAGTGGAGGGGTTAACGAATATTGCACATATAACTAATCTGTATACTTTGGAAGTTAATAACTCTGTACTACTCTAAATACTCGTTCCAAAGTAGAGACAATATACGTTCAGAAACTCATTAAAATCCTAGAGGTTTTTTTTTTTTTTTTTGTAACAAGAGAGTTCTCATAACAGACACCAGTAGCCAGTGATACGTGCGTTGTGTTCCCGCCGCTTTTAATCAATCTCTCACCAACCAAACTGATGTACAGTTGTTGTTGTTTTTGTTAAAAGAGACTTATGAAGCAGTCTGTATTATATATACAAAAAGTACTCCATTTCCTGAATCTCAATTCTAAATGACATTTTCTGATTCAATCTCATCGATGCTCAAACCTCTATTAATAAAATTATAACACATTCACACACACAAATATGGCATACATCATTCGCACACATATAATACAAATAATGTATGTATGTATCAAGAGATAGAGAGTGGGAGAATACTGACAGTAACTATAAATATTAAGATCTTTGTTAATTTCCTACTCTTAATGTTCTCCTACTTTATGCAGGTCTATATATAGTCTAACACAAAGACGTGTCAGGAGTGAACTAATTATCTCACACAAAGGAAAAGTGTAAGGTGCTAATAACATTTCTCTTCTCTATATCACGTTTCTACGTTAGCCTTCAAGGCCCTCGACCCGGCCATTAACATCAGAGAGCGCGATTCATCTAATGGACTTCATTGCTTTGACCAAAGTACCGTAAGTATTGTAAAGGGGTCGATACTTTGTTAGCTTGTGAGCAGCGATCTAACTGCAAATGTTCGTTTCTGAAAATGTTTATTAGATTTCAAGCTAGAATGAGTTTGTAAAAAAACCCAATATTATTAAATCTAGAGTTTTTTTTTTTTTAATCTCTTTGAAGCAGCGTTTCTCAAATTGTTGGCATCGACCAGATAACAATCGGAAGTTTTGGGGGGCGAAATATAATTGGTAATCAAAGACACAAAAACTGTAGGGCCTATTGGTTATCATAGTTATAAATTCATATTTGAGTATTAATCAAGTAAAAAAGAGGATTACAAAAGTACAAATTTGTCCTAGCATATAGAACAAGGAATGTGCCTTTATCTTTGTGTTTTATTAGGTTTTGTTTTTTGTATCTGAAGATTATGGTTCAATGGTTTATATATAATTGCTACATTACTTTTAAGTCTTCTATCCTGAAGGCTTTCTAAATCTAGTGATTTGACTCTTGTCAAATGTGACTTCTTTTTCTTCTTCTTCTTCTTCTTTCTCATTGTTATGTTGGAGGGTTCAGATCACTACACCAATATATGAGATGAACTGCGCAGTGGTTTCCAAATCAGGGAGCTCTCCATATAGTTTACTTTCTATTGGGGTGTTTTGAGGCCAGTGTCTTAGACGGGCCTCTTGGTAAAGAGCGCAGTCTTGGAGGACGTGGTCGGCATTCTCTGGTGACACTCCACATGGGCAGATATCACTGGTTCCAATTTTGAGCTTCCGGTACATGTGTTGTCGCATTCTATTGTGTCGCGTCAAAAGTCGAAAGATAAGACGTTGATCTTGTCGGGATAGCTTATAGTAAGCATCATCTTTCTTGTGATTTGGATGTGAGCTTGTCCATTTCTCATTTATTTTATTTACAATTAATTTCTTCATTTCTTCTGGGTGCAGAGCTTATTTGTGAGTTACTTCTCCCACTCTTGGCGAGTGTGTCAGCCTTCTCATTTTCTTCTAGTTGTATATGAGCTGGTACCCATTGAATTACAGTTTGTTTTTACTGTTGTTGAGTTTTGTAATTGCTGTTCTGAGATTTTTAATATAAGAGAAATCAGAGTTCTGCAAGCCTTGGAGGGTTGTTTTCGCATCGGTTAGTAAGACAATATGACTGTGTGGGGAACTTGGATGATTTGCTAGCATGGTAGCAGCTAGTCTTAGTGCTTTCCTTTCTGCTCTGTGGCTATCAGAGAGCTCTCCAGTTGCAATGGATTTTTCTAGTTTTTCTCCATCTGGCCATTCGATGTGAATTCCAGCTCCTCCATTTGTGGTGGCTTTATGGGATGATCCATCGGTGTAAACTCTGATCCACTGATTGCTGGGATAATTGGTTTGAAGAAAACAGTTCACTATTTCCTTGAGCTCTGTTGGCCTATTATTCGTTTGTTATGAATTTCACTGCTCTATCTACGTCAAACAATTAACATTCCTTTCTAGTGACGTGCTATCGTTCTGTTGTTGTCTTTCGCATGAGTTAAAAGGACCCTCAACGAAGTGTTTACCAAAACCAAACTTGACGTAACTTCTCTGCTGCCGCGAATGTCTTTTTACATCTCAGTTTTGGCCCGTCCCACACTTTCTTAAAAATTGTTTGATCTGGTTTAACTATTAGAAATAGTGCGTCGTAGACGCCACGAGATAACATTTTGTAGCTCAGGATGCTAGATCCCTTGTGGGAACTTGACTTCCTAGTTGGCGTGAATGTATATTTTTGATTTAGGGAAGAAACTAGTAAAAGTTTGAGAAACACTGCCTTAAAGAATGTTTTATGACCAAAACGGGACAACTTGATCGGCCAGGGGAGAATAAAAATAAATTACGTTATCAAATCTTTCTGTTCCTTGCCAGAAAAATCTGGCCATTTAGATTTTAGATTCCTGCTCTTTTTAACGAGAGTTAATGAATGAGTTGTTGCTGTTAAGCGATCTCAAAATGGAGTAATATGTATATTTATTTATGTCTATGTGTATGAACTATGCATTTACTAAATATTGTTTAACTCAGTGATGCTCAACCTCACTCGGACGGCGGGCCATTTTAATATCCGACACTCGAGTCGCGGGCCACATGAAGAAAAAGTGAAAAAAAAAGGAAATTATACAATAAACCAATTTTTAATAAGAAACCCATGAATCTAGTATTTACATTCATGAGAAGTTTATCCTAAACTACTTTTAAATATCCGGCTGCATAGTTAAGACGCCAAGTCAAAGAACTGAATCTAGAATTCTAGATATTCGTCTATGAGACGATACGAGTACGTAGCATCGGTTTCGCACGATTCATCACTGAAAACGTTTGCCCACTAATAAGTGTTTGTAATTATTGGGAGCAGATGAAGAAAACTGCTCAGAACCGAGTTATCATCCTTAATACTCGGTTTCGGAGATTTTGAAAAGTTTATGCAAGAAACACGGAGTAGATATCAATTCAATTGACAGCATTGTGTGTGATTTATCAAGCAAGGATGTCTAGTTTGTAAGTCTATCAGTTTCAGTTATAACTCTGTCTGGGCAATAGACACATTGGCCGCAGATGGATTTTAGAAACGACGAATATTGTTGAATCTCAACACGATCTCATCACATGGTCCAGACTGTACACCTTACCAAATAGATTTTGTTGGTGAGTAATTCAACAAGACCACAAAGGCTCGGTTCCATTTGACCTCTAAAAACTATTGCTGTCAACCATAGTTGTGAGTTGTGGCACCATCAGTAGTCACTAATTTCTCCAAGGAAAAAAGATTCTCTGTGATGGCTGAATTTTTTTTGTCAGTGCTTCGCCACTGGCGACCTATGCTTGCTCCAAATAGCTACAAATTTTCAGATTTCAAAACTGTTGTTTATCGCGAATAAATACGTCAGCGGCAACAGAACATAGACATACATCCGACTCATTTTCTTTTCTTTTAGGTAAATATTCTCATCAATCCTCCACTCTAGTAGTAATCTAACTATCTGATCTCAAACCAAGAATGTTGCATATTTTGTTTTATTTCCTAAAGCTTTTTAATGTTATGTTGTTTAAAAAATAAGCAATCTTTCTTTAAAAATCAAATACGTTGGCGTACTATCGATACCAATCCATTTACTCTACGTAGGGAAAGATGTTTTTAAACTTTTTTTTTGGACAATGATTTTTTGCGACGACGTTTCGGCGGGCCGGATAGAACCTTGTCGCGGGCCAAATGTGGCCCGCGGGCCGTATTTTGGGCATCACTGGTTTAACTTATCCATGTTTGTAATACAATGTTTATTTACGGGTCAGTAACGATGCACCCTTTTGATAATTAAATGTTATAGAATGACTAAATAAGCATACAACTGTTGATTATCATGAACGAATAATAACACAACTCTAAGTATATAAAGATGGGAATCTTATATTTAAAGACGAACAATTGGGTTTGACTCAAGTTAAAAAACAAAACTTCTGCTTTATTTGACATCCCGGGTTGCATCCCTTGTTATATTAATACATGTACATGTGGAAGTTCATGAGGTTAATTTCGAAGAAAAATGGAAGAGAATAATGGAGTGAGTTGAAGAAACAAAATAGATTTAGTGCGTGAGTGGAAGCAGTGGCGTAACGTAGGGGGGGGGGAGGGGGGGAGGTTTTCAAAATCCTCCCGGGCCCCCACTTAGGGGGGGCCCCCAAACGGGTGTCCGAAATTTGTTTGTAAATACAAAAAATTATATATTTGATTGACAAATAGTGTCAAGTACCAGTAAGTTTTAAATTTTTTTTCCGAAAGAGAAAAGTTAAAGTTAGTTTTACATTTTAAAATGCAAATCTTTAATAGATTTGTTGCCGATTTATTTTACTTTCAAAAGAGATCAAACGTACTTGCAGCAAAAACTAAGAATATTACTCTCTTTGTTGCCACGAACAGTGCACGGGGCCCTGTGCGTGTGTCATGTGCGGGGCCCCGTAAGGATAAACTATATATACCGTACCACATCACGCTAACCGGCTTTCCGTCTCTAACGCTGTAACAATAACAAACAGTATGTCCGCCTTAACGCTGTGGGCCTTCCTTATTTTTGTTACAAAACATAGAACATTGCGTAGCCATTGTTGCCTTACAATTGGCCGCGTTAAGTCCTAAACATACTGTATTGTAATTGTTCTGCATAAAGAAAATTCTTTCAACTTAAAAAAAGTTTAAAAATTACTCCTTTGACCATAGCCTATTGGGACAAAAAACACAATAAGCAACCAATCCAAATATTTTATTTCGTATATTAACATCTAGATCCAATCGGATTTTATTAGAAAAATGTGTGGTGATAAGTTTGTGACAATAAAATCTCCGATCGCGGGGCCCCCCTCAAGCCACCTACCCCACTTGACACCCTCTAAAACCGCTACTAGCCAGGACTAGGTCTGTCCTGCGGATACGTCTGTTAGGCAGAAATCCAAAAGCAATATTTCTTAACTGTGACAATCACTTTCTCAACCTGGCACCTTTTCATTCTGCTGAGATAGATCAAACAATTGTCACCTTTTTTGGAACTGTACATGAATTGTTCAACTTTTTTTCCCAAATTAACCCCCAGTTATCCATCTTTTTGAAGTTATTATCACATCCTTCCTTCTAAAGTTCTTAAGACTGATATCTATTAGAAACTTTAATAATTCGACCACTTCTGGTTGTCTTGACTGGCACAACAAGTTCTCTAGACGTTGGTCTATAACTCTCTGTTTCGTTTGTTCTAACAGTTTACTGTTTGTTGCCTTCGTCGGTATCATAGTACCCAGAGATATCTTCGTCGAAACTCTTGTTCAAAAAGCGATGATTTCTTCTGTTTGTTTTCCCATCGTTTGTTTATGATGTAAGATCTGGGTGAGTAACGTTTTTTTATGACAACTGCTTTCTGCCATGTTTGTCCTCTCAATTTCTCTCCGACAGGGTAATCTTTGAGCTTTTGTATCGTATTTCACTTTGCTTTTCATCTGTCGTTCGTTGAGTGATGTCTCTGCATTTTCGATTACCGATGGTTTCAATAGTTTGGCATTAGTTGGAATGATGTCCCTGAGTCTTCTACTCATCAGTAGTTGTGATGCTAATCGGAGTATTTCTATACTTGAGCATAGCAATATATAGATCCTTTTAGTCGATATGTACTTTTGGTTTCGCAAACAACATAAACAATAAATTTATTGAAACCCATTCAAGCTTTCTGCAAAATAAAGAAAAACGATGAAGCTGATCACCCAATCCAACGAAGAAGCAAAAGAAGGTAGTGAATACTATGGATTCCCTGTAATCAAATGTGGGAAGTGTGGTCGAGAGGCTAAGTGCGGCTTGAGCTTGGCTTGGCTACCTAGAAGGGGGCTCGAGGTTCTGACACCCGACTCGGGCAGAGTTGTGTTTACTGTGCGCCAAAAGGCAGCACGGGAAACCAACTCCTATATATACCCCTTCTCCCCCACTGGTCCACAAATGAGATTGGACTAAAGCGCTCTGAGCATGCTATAAGCATGAAAGTAGCGCTATATTAAAGCTATAATAATAATCAAACCAACCAGAAGAAAGAAAAGACTTTAATGGAAGTTGAGTTCTAATGTAGGACTGTCAATAGAACCTCAATTCAAAAGTTTTGCGACAGAAGTGCTGGACAGATTTCATATGGGGATGAAGGAAAGATTACAAAGGCTGCAAAACAATGGATACCTTTGGGTTTCTTCTTGAACCAAGACACCTGTTGGATGATGACACGCTTATGACAAACTGTGTTACTTTTTCCTGTTTGTATGATGAAATAAATGGCAAATCGCTTGTTTGATAATGTCATTGATGTACGAGCAGTTTTGATAATTAAACCAGTAATACGATCCACAATAGACATATTGCGGAAACGGCTTCATATGGTAATAACGTGTGCTCAAACCTTGCAGCCTCCTCCGAATACCGCTAACTCAGGCCACTTCCATTTTGTCATTCTCAAAGTTCAAGTTTATCAAAAACTATCCCAGGAGCACAATGACGCAAGAAAGGCTTATCATGGCTTTAATGTCAGTGTAGTCATAAATACTATAAAGTATAGATGTAGATCAGTGATTCCCAAAGTGGTCCACAGGGACCCCCAGGGGTCCACGAGGACTTCCAGGGGGTCCACGAAAGTGAAAAAAAGAATTGGGGGTCCATGACATCCAAATGGGGGTCCACGAGTGGATCTCATTCAAGAAGAAATTGAGTTTAATATAAATCTCACATTAATGGAATCCCCTATTATATCATACAAATATACTTTATTTATACTTTATTATAGCTAGGCCATTAAATATTTCATGTATTATTGGAATGAAAAACATATTTTAAATTTTAATAACTCATTTAAATAGCTCAATTTGGTCTAGAGATAACTAATATTTAACATGGTTGAATCTAAATATAAAATAGACGGTGGTGTTAATTTTCAATTTTTTTTTCTTCGTTTCTCGTCCAACTTATATTGCCTATGTGTCTTTTATTTAACATTTTATGTAATGATACCATGAAACCACCTAAGCTGGAGGATCGTTGGAGACAAAGACACCCTGATAAGATTTGAAAAACTATTGAACACTCCATGATAAAGTTGAGAAAAGATCTACAATTGACAAAATATTTGCTTTTCAAATTTGAAGGAAAATATAATGCTTTGCTGTGTCTTAAAATATCTTGCAAAATTATGAAAATGACATACACTTAACGGAAAAAAAATGAAGGATTTAGCCAGCAGCTGAAGTTTTTAAAACTATTTTGTACACAAACCTGCATCTGATATTTGCAAATAATTCTTCTAAGCAACAAATAGTTCAAAGGTCTATATATGAAACGAGTTGTGCCTGTCATGTAGCATTTTTTGGGCACATGTTCGTTTATTTATGGATAAAGAAATTCACGACAAAATTTCGTTTTGTGAAAACTGATAATTGACAATAAAGTCAAACACATTTGATGTTTTGAAGGAATCGTTCGAAAAAAAAAAGCAAACCCTGTAACTATTATATCAGTAGCAACA
>JADKLZ010000003.1:28451411-28465470 GCA_021533235.1 Biomphalaria straminea
AAAAATGGGAGGAGGTCCATGGCAAAATAAACAATACATAGCCTAGGAACAAATCAAGGGTCGAAGCCAGTGGGTAAAGCTAGTATATGATATTAGCATAAGCTAAACATTTGGGGGAAAACCTACTGAGTGTGAGCGAGATCGTGACCTTTTTGACCTATGCTTCTTGGACTTCTTTTTCTTTGGATGATAATGAGAACACGTTTCCTCCAAAGCAACAAGATGTTCTTTGAAAAGTCTTATTCTTTCAGCTTCTAATGTAATACTCTCAAAGGCTGGATCATTTTCTAGTTTGGAGCGAATCTGAAACAATACAAAGTATTATTGGAAATCATTAGTTCAAACTGATTAGAAATATTTTTTTTAAATGTCTTCTTCAACTGATTGTAATAGTTCTTAGCACTTAATAAATGTTACAAACAATAATTCTAAAAAAATATTTTATCTAAAAACAAAAGGTGAGAGTTAGATGGCACACAGTATAATATGAACAAATGACTACAATTGGTCTAGAATAGTAGAAGCATTCAACGTACATCCTCCCATTTTGTGTCTAGATCTATATTGTGTTTTGTTAACAAAGTTTTGAAAGATGACTCCAACTTCTTCAGCTGTAAAATAAAAAAAAGAAATGCATACTAAAATGAAGTCACTAACAATCTTAACATTGAAAGTATTTTAGTACCATAATAATAATCTCAAGAAACAAGGTTTATTAACATTTTTTTTAATGCATTTAAAATGAAAACAATGAAAACATACACCATTGATAAAATACTAAAACTATTGAGTTACTCATCAAGATCACAAACACAGTTCTACTTACTCTTCTAGCTTCCTCTTTTAGTCTTTCTTTTTCTCTGGCTTCTGCTTTTTCTAACAACTATAAATAAAAAAAAAAAACACAATGAATCCTGAATTTGTTGCACATTAAGGGAAACATTCTTTTGAATGTGGAAGAAACACAATCTAATAAAGCAACTTACACTGTTGTAGGTAAGCTTAATATTTCCACTGTCAAGGTTAGCAGAACGCTTATCACTCAAAATGGTATTATTAAAACTCTCATATGTTGTTGATATTTCAATGTAGAAACCTTTGTCCTTTAAAAATAAAATATTTCACAAGTATATTACATATGCACAAAATAAACAGACAAAATACAGTACATTAGCCACAATGGCCTAGCGAAACATGTTATTTTGAACATTTGGACAATGTCTACTATCCCAACCTCTAAAAGACTAGCTTTGAAGCTTCATTAACATTAGAATGTAGTTTCCTTGTTTTGATATTTTTTACTAGCACTCATCACACTAGATCTATTTTCTATCACATACTAACATGAAAGCCTTAAACAAAATTCATATGATAGGAAGATTAACAATGAAACCAAAAGTTCCCGTCTTAAAAACAGATCATTATATATGAGTGTTTCTCCAGTACTGGTGACAAATAGGTATTGGTTCACTAAAAAGTCTATAACTCAAAAACTTCTTATTAAAATGTCACAATTTTTGTTTTCATTGCACATAGAAATGGTTTATTTATAAATTGTGATATTTTGAATAGTGGAATTTTAAAATTGTAGAAAATGTGTGAAATAGTGCACAAAATGGCCTCTTTTGATGTAACATGGAATACCTGGCTTAGGTTGAAGTAATATTCTACTAAAAGCAAGGATTATTGAAGAGACATTATTGTTGAAATAGGTTAACAATATAATGTTATTGTATTAATATCTTTTTATTTTAAATTTACTTTGGTATTACTTAGGTGTCACCGTAAAAAATGCATTACAGGTGCATCACATGGTGTCCCATTAAATTTGGAATTTTAAACCTTTATCAATTGTAAACAAAGTAAAGGATTCTGCTCCCAAGTGTGTTTCTGTTACTAAAAGCATCAATGATTAAATAAACACAGTACAATTTTTCTTTAAAACTGTAAAATTTATATAATTTTAGTAAAATAGGTCTTGGTGTCCCAAGTGATGCACCTCAAACGCTCTAGACAAAAAGGACATTATTTTTTAAAATAAAGTTATTAATGTGATGGGAATTACTTCATGGTATATCTGATATTGCTTAGTACACAATTAGGTCCATTTTCTTGGGAAAAGGCTACATAGTAATTAACAGGGGACATTAATAGACATGGTGTCCCACATTTTTTCACTGTAACACCCGAAACACTGCATATTGAATCATACCAGAAAATCTCAGAGGTTAAGATATAAGTAGTTTTCTCGCTAGAGTTTTGAATTATAATAAGTATTAAGCTTATTATTCTTAAGTTTGATCTTAAATACATGTATACTATTTTTTTTATCTAAGTTAATGTAAATCTTATTGTTTTATCATTGTTTGAGGTGCATCACGGGACACCGAACAAGTCTTGATCTAGAAATAGATCAAGTGTAGATTTAAATCTACTCTATATTTCAATTTATATGTAAATCTAGTTTTGGATCTTGTTCTTGGTGCATTGAAAGTCAGAAAGCTGCACCTTTTAGTCTATGATTTGGTCATGTTTGAGGCAGTTATGTCTAATATATTTTTAAAGGATTGTTGAACACACACAGACAAAGGCCTGATACATAAATTTGTGGTTATAGAAACCTATTTTGTGAATAACTAATAAAAGAATAATTGGTAATGTATTTACAGACTTAATTTTTTTTTTAGTTCAGCATGTATTAACAAAAAAAAAATACATTTCATATTGGTGTCCGGTTGTAGCACCCGCAACATCTTGTGATATAATAATAATGTTATTATATATGCTTGAATTATCGTAGAGATATTGCAGCAAATAATAGCCTATATATTTAGCTATAATGCAAATATAGCATATATTCTATTTTCTTATAAAAAATGTTATTTAAAAAACTTTTACCAGTAGTGTTACGGGTGCTACGGTGTCCCATTTTTTAAATTGAGCGCAAACATAACGTAAGTGCTCAAAAACTTCAATTTCTCTATATCTAGCTGCTTAATACAATAGAAACATTCAAATTATGCTAAAAAAGCAAACAAATAAACAGTTAGTTGTACTTAAATCATCGAAGGTGTCCCGGTGATGCACCTGAAATGCTAAAGTGGGTACCCCCGTTTGCCAGCTCTGCCAAGGAAATGTACATAGTTCAATTCATTTTCTATTGATAAATTCTTAAAGTATAATGGCCGAAGAAGTTAATACACTTAAAATGAAACCAAAAACTTCCACTTTAATTTTTGGCCTAATGTGACACTTTTTGATACCAGTACTGGAGAAACACTCATGTATCTTTTTTTTCCTAGTCCATAAGTAATGATAAAGTAAATAAGACATATTAAAATGCTCAGTGAATGTTAGGAAACTAACTTAATCAAGCTTATACTATGATTCTCAAAAACAGGCTACTAAATAAAAAGTTCTAACCTTAAGAATCTCTTTGACTATTTTCTTTTCATCATGGAATCTAGACTTCAGATCTTCTACATAAAACTTGAACAAATCCAATGGAGTAGATCCAGGCTGACCCAACATGCTTCCAAACCTCATATCCTGACTAATAATTGGAAAGAGATCCATCCAAAGTGACATTGAGTTCAGTTTCCCTTGATGGTGGAGTTCATCCAGTAGAACCTGAAGGAATGCAACAAGAAATTTGGCTCATATGACTTTCATAATGTAAAGGTAGCCTTTATATTATTCAGAATGAAGTTTTCAGGGATGATGATTTGAGAAGGTTGAAACTTTATCCTTTATCACTTTTTAATTAAAATTTGTATTGCTTTAGTTCTAAAATAGTTGCCCATTATTAAGCTACAAGAATTTTTTTTTCAATTATGTATTTCCAATGTACACTTGCTCACAAATCAATTAGTTAAAGATCTAAAAAAGCAAAAAAAAAAATTTTTGTTATTTCCTTACTTACAATAAAACTTTCTCTGTTTTTCCTTTGATTCCTCTTTATCCGTCTCCTTTCTCTCTCCTTTTCATCATCATTCTCCTGTTCAAGCATCCGAATATGCTCTTCAAAACAGACTAAGGCATCTTCTTTGTCCATATCTGAATACAAATAAGTTCAAAATTATGGTTTGCAAGGGACTTTCTACTTTAAATCTTGTTAATGTTAAGGATTGCCTTACTTTCTAAATCAGGATCTTCTGTAAATCTTGGGTTATCCAATAACATTTGTTGAGCCTCTGACCAAGTAGTGGTGTGAGTTAAATTTGGCATAGTGTCCAAAATCTCTGAAAATACTTTAATATTCCTTTTACGGAGTATTTTGGCTTCTTCCTAAAAATAACCAAACAAGAAAAAAAGTATTAAAATTTTACAACAAAGTATTTAGATTCCAACGTATTCATGACTTGTAAATCAATATGTAAAAAGACTTCATAAAAAATGTATGTGCAAGGGTTAATAACTTGGCAGTGATGTAGAAGCCATACACCTTTTTTTACTTTACATGATTCTGTACTAGTCAACATGTAAATGTTTAACGTTTGTTTCTAATTGTCACACCTCTGTGCTAGCCATGCAAGAGAGGGCTAGTCACACCTCAGTGCATAAGACACAAAAGTGAAAGCTGACCAAGTATTTAAATTGTTAGAATGAAAAATCTTGAACACCTTGGAAAGATATTGATGTAACAAACTAAATTTTAAAAATAATATGTTCCAATTGAGAGTTTAACATGAAAGAGAGACAAGTATATTGTATATGGGCAGGTAAAAATACAAAAAGAGTTCGAGAGAAGCCATTGGTTAGTTTACAAAGAGTATCCAGATCTGAGGCACTTATAGCATTAGAATAATATAAAATGTGAGTGGTATTTTAAGAGATAGTATAAAATGCAAGACAAGACCTGTCAAGTCTTAAGATTAAAAATTAAGTTTAGACAAGGTAAACAATAATGAAGGATAGCTGCTTTCTTTTAGTGAAAAATAAAAACTAAACATGACTCTTAAAACACACACACACAAAAAGTACATAATAATTACACACATAAAAACATATTTAAGCCCTAACCAAAAAAACAAACAAACAAATAATCGAAAGAATCTATTTTTGCAATTATCAGACTAGTATTTGTGTATACTTGTACAGCCATAATGATAAAATATCAAAACTTTCCAGCTCTACTAAAACAATTAGCCCAAAAGGGAGAACTACTATGACGGAGGTAAGGCAGCAACAATCACCTTTTCTCTTTTTGCTATTAAGTGCACAACATCATCAAACAGGTCGCGTCTATCTCTTTCTGAAACATTTTTCCAAGCTTCATCTTCTCCAAACAATGTATCGGCTTTCCTGAAAGAGGAAAAAAAAAGATGTAGTCTGGAAAGAGCAATGGATTATTTTTTCCACCAAAAACTTTTACAATGTTTCTGATACTTGAAAAGATAAATCCAAAATACTAACCAATATTTAATGGAAGAATTCATTTTCTCACTATTCATCAAAAAATGCTCTAAATCTTCCTTGGCTTGTTTTGCCCGAAGACGATTCTCTTCCTGAAATGACGAACACATGTATGATGATATTGAGTTCACTTGTGCTATTTAAATCTAAATTAAAACTAACTAGTAAAACAATTTGTATTCTCACCTTTTCTTCTTTAGCTCTTTGTGTTTTATATTCATTGAAGGCCTGCTTCTTCTCATTCAGATGTTTTAGAGCTCCATATCTGGCATCATTGATGATTAATTTCATCGCACTTTCCCAACTGGCTGTTGATGGCACTTCCTAAAAATATTATTTGTCTTCAGTTGGAGCGTCATTAAAAAAAATAATTAAACTAGCAGTTTGAATCTCTATAGCACACAAAGAGTTACCTACCTTTTCCTTGAGCAAACATTTGAAAGCTTCAATGGCCTCTTTTTTATTCTTGAAAACATAAACTTCTTTCTTTGGTGGTTCTTCTTTCTCTTCCACTCTGTCAAATATTATAAAAACAGAAGTACTGTGTTAAAATATACATTTAAAAAAAAAAACATGAATTAAGAGTTTCCTTCTTAAATAATGAACAAATAAAATAACTAAAGACTAATAGCGTCCACAGAAAGTGCCCTTAATAAACTCAAAGGTAGTTACATTGGTTCTGTAGGGATATCCGGAACTACTTGCACAGGTGCTGCTACTGTCGGAGGTGGAGGTAACTCTATTGAGGCTAAAGTAGCTTGCATGGCCTGCTCTATAGCAGAAGAGGGTTCTGATTTTGAAGGTGGGCTAGTTGAGGGACTAAATCAAAATGTAAATAAAAAAATTAAAAAATTCAGAATATGTTCAAACATTTGTAAATAGATAGTAAAATTGAAGATATGTTCTTATTTTAACTTACGGTTGAGTTGAAGTGTTTGCTGTGATCATGGCTGAAATGAATTTAAAAATTTGTTTAAAGGATATAAATATTTACTTACAGCACAGCTACATCCATGTTTATAAAAAAATAATTAAGTAAAATATGAATAGCAATATCACTGACAATTATAAACTTTTTGTTTCTCCATTTCTAACGTTACTTTCTAATTAATATTGTGTTGGTTTCCTAAAACATTTTTTTTTAAATTTGATTACCATTTGTAAGAAATTATACTCTTTGTTTTTTCCCCATAAAGTAGCGGTAACCAATAAAAAAAAATAGTTTTCTTTATGCATACTAGGCAAAAAAATATAAAAAAAAAAAAACCTTCAAGCTCTTCCAGTTCTTTAGGCTTTGTCCATCTGCTCTCTTTAGTAACAGCATTATGAAAATAAATTTTTCCAGCATCAGATTTGTATTCCTTCCATGGACACTGTGACAACAGCCTCTGAAATGAAAAAACATGTATATCAATCCTAGTGTTTGAGATTTAGAGACAGAACTCAACTAAGACAGGGAAACAAACTAAACAGTAGTCAATTAATATAGGCTTAATCCAATGAAACCTCTTGAGGTGTTTTAAGATCCTCTGGCTTTTCCCAGCTAGATTCTTTAGTAAGACTGTTGTAGTAGTATGTTCTTCCATCTGGCGCTTTGTGTTCACCCCAGGCAGACTTCTGATTAAAACAAGAAAAAAAATCAAAATATGATACTGTTTTGGATACATAGACTATTTATTGTTTACTGTTCTGAAAGTAGTTCCAAATTTTTGTTTAATTTTAAAGGCTCACCTTGTCTTGTCCAGGAGAATTTAAGCTTGGCTTGTCAGCTCCTTAAACAAAGTAATAGTACAAAGTAATAACTTTCTAAAAAGACTGTTTACATAACATATTTGTCTGAAAGTATAACTAGAAGGATTCAAATTAACAGTTTAAGTACAAAGTATATTTAGCTTTACCATTGGCCAACATTAAGCTAAAACAAGGAAAACATAAAAATACATTTTAAAAAAAAGACAATACCCCTTTGTACACAACTTATAGAGCATTTATTTTGCAATAACTAATGAATATTAAACGTCCAAGGAACATTTTTAACCCAGCCCCTATTCCCCCCCCCCTCCACTTCTTGAGAAAAATCCTGGATAAGAGAATGTGTAGATCTAGATCTAGAAGATGATGCACAAAACGTTCATGAACATTTATTTAAAAAAGATACTGCCTACAATGCAGAATTACCTGAGGGCATATAGTCTGTTCAAGAAAAATGTTTTCTCGTTCTCTAGCCAAATTAAAATTTATTTCTTTTTTTACCTTGAAAATCATAACAGTTAAATTAGTTTACTAGTTTACCCCGTGTAGCCAATGAGCTCGTATTTTTTGTTCCCAGTGATATACAACAAAGGTTAAATTTCTAGAAAAATTGTTAAACCCATTTTCCATGTTTAAAGATACGAGTACACAATGAAACAGTATTAACAATTATTAATACTATTCTATAAAGTTGATAATATTTACAGTTCAAGAATGTAGGCAAAGTATTCTATTTACCAGGGAATATTTGTGGAGGTATACCCATCGGTGTAGGAATCACCACAGGAGTTGGAAATGTAGCCAAGGGAGAAGCATTGTAAAGAGGGGATGCATGAAAAGCTGTAAAACAAAAAAAAATTCTTCAACATTTATATTTTAATTATTTGATTTAACTTGAATGTTAACATTAATGTGAATTCCACTAACATTAGTCTAGTATTTTCAACACCATTACAAGTAGATCTCGATTTAACTCTGAAGTGTGTTTACAACATGCATACAAAATAAATAAACAAATAAAACTTTACTTAAGAAAAAAAGGTTGCAAATAGATTATTCAAAACATTTGGTTATAAAAAAAAAGGTTAAATATCAGTGTGTGAAACCTTTATCGGCACACAATTATTTTCTGCCAAATAAAATTATAGGAGTTATTTTTTTATTTTTAAAATAATTTCTCTAAATAACCACCAAATCTATGACACCCATGAGCTTTTTCAAATCTTGTGCTAACTTACTTGATACTGGGTCAATAACTGGAGCAATAAATGGTTGTGGAGGTAGTGCTGCTACCTGAAAAAACAAAAGCATATAAATTATTTTTTAGCTTTAAATACATTGAGAAACCTATTGTTATAACCCTATTGGTGGCGCAATAGGGTTAACTGTGTGTGATCAGCTGACAATTGTTAAACAGGCCAGCAATACAGTTTAGAGTGCTATATTGAAGGGCAAGGGACAGTACTGGCACAAACTTTGCACGCAAATATGACCACTGTTATGGTCATCTGATCATAAGCCTGCGTAGACCAGAGACAGTGTGTAAGAAAGCAGTAGTTCAAGACAGGACACGTAGAAGATCGGTACTGTGAGTCGACCATAAAGTCAGTCCTGGTGGAGTCCTCAAGTGTTATGTACGAGTCCAGGAAGAGATAGAGACAGTAGAGTTTTGTACAGTGATAATAGGGTTATAACTGTGTACTATTTGTACAGTTGATTATCTTGCCAATTGTGACATACTGGTTGTTTTATTTGACCATTATTAAAGTACCAGATTATTTGGAGCTCTTGTCAAGTTTTTGATGTGTTGTGTGTTTATCAGCCTGATAGGAAAGAGAGAGAGAAACGTAACACTACGATAGAAATTTAAAGTTAAATAAAGTAAATATACACCTGCCCCAAAATGACATGAATGTACACATATTTAATATTATGATGACAGAAATGATGAGCTTGAAAACTGAGTTTACAAAGTAATGCAAAATACATAATTATATGTTGTTGTTTTTATTCTAGAAGAGCTGCTGATTTTAATTTTAGACTACTACTGAAATTATCACTTACAGGCATACCAAAAGCAGGCATCATTGGGTTTGGGATCCCCATTCCTCCAGGAGGCAAGTTCTGATTATGAAAAACAAAATTCAAATTTCAAGATACACACAATACACCGAAAATCAATTGGCCTTTTCATTTTTTTAACTAATACTAAAAATAATACATGTAATATACTTAATATAGTTTTATATAAATCTAATCAGTAGGCAGCCAGAGAGGTATTATTGTTACTTTTGACGTTTTCTAACTAACCAATCATCAAACTGCTGACCCTAACCCTACTGTCCCTACCATGAGTGGCATGAGTAAGCCGTTCAGTCCGCCTGAAAAATCGTCCGTATTTTTTTTGTCCCATTTCGCGGCGAAACAAGGTTTGGGTATCCCATTTTCTATTTAAAAGCCTCATGTAAGTACAAGTCGTATATAGGCATGTAATACATCGTTGTACGCAAAAATGGAAGACCTATCAATATCTGTTTGAAATTTGAAGATATCTTAAGCGAGTACGAAACTGTTGCAGGGTGAAATTTTGTTTTTGTAATAACTTCGTATTCTGTGGACCTGGAATAAAATTTCAAGCATCATTTTAAAGCTCATCGATTGCTGATTCTATGTGCGTAATTAGTTGTTTTTTTAAGTATTGCGGATTACAGCGGCTTTTGATCGAAAGAAATCGTTTATTTTGGTCCAATCAAATCACTCGCCTTGACTCGCTCAGCCCTGTTTTTTTTCCCCTTCGCGTCATTCGCGTCGTCAATAATAGGTCACGTGACGGGTGCAGCCAATCCTCTTGTGCTTACCGGCTGTATAGACCTAAATGGGTCAAATGAATTTATTGTTTTTATTGTGTTTATCAATGTATTTAGCTCTAAAAACAAACAAATTCAGTTGATTTTGTATTTATTTAATTATACATTTGATTTTAGGCCATTTTTTAATGTCATGATCATAACTCCAATAAGTCGTATCATGTACATTAGAATTAGATCTAGACATCGGCAGATGGGGGGGAGTGGCATTTATGAATGCCATGATGGTGAATGTATTTTCTCACTTAAAATATTATTTTAAAATGTTAAATAACTTAAATAACATAAAAAATCACAGGAATATTAATTTTAATGTATCTTAAAATGTTGATATTTATTTAAAAGCTAAATAATATTTAGAAAGGTTAAAAAAAAATTCAAAGTGACAATGTAAGACAAGACAACCCAAAGTGGGACAAAAAAAATAGTAAAATACAAAGGTAAAGAAGGGGTCAAAATAATTAACTAAAAAATTTATAACTTTTGAACTAAATATATCCGATCTTCAAAATTCTTTTTTGTAGCATTTATATCTCAAAATTATCTATCTAGCTATAGTGGTTTGATTGCATATAAGCTAATAACTATTTTATCACTGAATCCCCTAGCATGAGTCTAGAAATTCAGACGGTCAACTCAGTGACCAACTTTAACTGATCATCTGATGGAAGTTGGAAGTCTTTACTAAACTTAGTCGTCTTAGTTTAAAGTAAAAGTGTAAGTCTGTAAGTGATAGATCTAAATCTATAAGTCACTAATCATCTAATGACTAAGTGTAAATCACTGTAAACTGTAAAGTAAAACTCAGTCTCAGTCAATCAAATCATGAAATGCCTGACTCAGTGACACTGACTGGTGTCTAAACTAAAACTGAACTCTGAAGTAGTGAAGTCTTTACGACTTTAGCTTAGATTTACGGTTTACCACACAACCAGGAAGCCATCTAGACTAGTATCCTAAAAGGTTACAAATTAAACTACAATAAATCACTAATGGGTAATTCTGCAGGATTTCAAGGGGCAGCCATCTTTGTTACTATTTTGTTATTGTTTATGTTCCAAAGAAACCCCAAAATTGTGTCTTCAAAAATACCAAGAATTAGCATTACTTCTGTGTTTTCAAAGCAATGCTATTTTTCTTTTCATTTTGACTTGGTGTCAATACAATACGTTTCTTGTTGTTCTGTCTTCTTTTTAATTGTTAAATATTGTCTAGATTTATTCTGAATTATTCTTTTTTTTTTACCACTGTTGGCACTATTCCAATATTTAAGTATTTTTATTATTATTATTATTGCTTTTTTATATAGCGCTACTTTTATGCTTATAGCATGCTCAGAGTGCTTTGGTCCAATCTCATTTGTGGACCAGTTGGGGAGGGGAGGGGGTATGTAGGAGTTGGTTTCCCTTTCTGCCTTTGGGCGCTCAGTAAACACAACTCTGCCCGAGTCGGGTGTCGAACCTCGAGCCCCCTTCTAGGTAGCCAAGCAAGCCAAGCTCAAGCCGCACTTAGCCTCTCGACCACGCTTCCCACGCTTTTAGCCTTTATATGTCTTTTGAAATGACCCATAATATCTAAAATCTAAATGTATGGATCTTAAATCTTGATCTATAAATCTAGTTCTTAGATCTAACTATTAAATAAAACTTAGAGATTGTAAATTTAAGTAGGCCTACAATAAATATCAGCACAGTTTATTCCGGTATAGCTAGATATAGATCTAGCATATTTTTTAGCTACAAAAATAAAAACAAATAAAAACCCAAATTTGAGAGAAAACCCAAGATATAAGATTACAGTCTAAACAATAACAAGATGGCTGCCCCTTGAACTCCTGCAGAATTACCCACTAATGACTTAAGCGTAGCTAAAATTCTTTTATAGATCTATATATATAGAGATTTAGATCTAAATCTAGTCTAGTCAAATTCATTTTCCAGCCCAACTCACTCACCGCCATGTTGTTGAAGTGAAATTAAAAATATGAAGAAGTTAATTAAAAAATGTTTCACAGATAGATTTATTTCATTTTTGTTTTCGAAACAAATAGACTCAGCGAAATGGTATATAAAGCGAATACCTCCCCGTATTTTTATCCATTCTAATGCATTTCGAAAGTAACTGCTGAACAATTAAATTGGTATTACAAAGACTCCATTTTTCTACATTTCCCACATATTCACTTTCGTTTTCCTTCATACAATAAAGCATAGCTGAAGGTCAAAGTTGACATGTATGGACATTTCATTGTTAAAACGTTTCGGGATATATAGGCCTATTTAGTAATACGTATAGGGATGACCATATAGCCTAAATATACATGTATAAAATTACAATATCTCTCCTGAGCCTTTCGTCTCCAGCCCCGAAACCCAAGGGGTGGTTTGTAAATGACGTCACGCTCTTGGGGGGGTTGAGAAAATGTGACACTTTGTACAAGGGGAAAAAAGGGGGGGTAGCGATTTTGAGACGTCACAAATTTAAATTCAGAAAAAACACATGAAATATTTTTTTAATCTTTAAAAATCTTCGAAAAATAGGTACTCATTTCAACATGAACTTCTCAGGTAGTTTTATTCTCTAATAAAAAAAACATTGAAAATAGAGATATTTCAGTCTTGTACGTTTGAGTTCAACGGAAAATATCAATTTAAAAAAAAGACAACGAAGTTCTTGTAGTTTTGGGAAACGCAGGCGAGGAGATGAACGTGGAATGGATAGATGAAGATCTCATTGAAGACAATTTAATTTTCGAGTCAGCTCCTCAAGCACCATGCAAGAAAATATTTTCCTGTACAACTAGATTCCAGCTCCATATCTAATAGATTGACTAGATGACTATAGATCTATGTAGAGATGGAGTGAAGAAATATTTAGAAAGATCACAAAAAAATCCAGTCCTAGATATAGATTTGTTTTAACATTTCACAAGTTGAAGAACTGGAAACTGCGAATAAGATTTAGGATGGGAAAGATGTCCGGGAATATGTAGGCTACATGAGCGTCTAGCTGGTTTGGATCTTTTAGAGCTCCCATCTTTTATAGCATGTAACCATGTTAACGGGTTGGTTTCACTTTCAGGACTGGAATGTCTGCAATAAACCAAGCCTAATATCTGCAATGAACCAAGACAAAATCTTTGTGCAGAGCGTGGCAGATGGATTTCCTAATAAGAACCGAAAGCACATAAACTATGGCGGCCTGGTGTGCTTCCTAAGAGCCGTGGGAGTGCGGGGACGGATCAAATAGACTACTAGATCCCCAAAGCTCTGTTTTGCAATGCGCTCTTTTTTATCATAAATGACGTAAACCTACTGGCCCAGCTTTATGCTGCTTATATATGCTGATGATGATGTCTTTAGAAATCCAGAAGGAGTTCAACTACTATACAAAAAAAGTGTTGCATGAAGACTTCCATGTATCGATCCGTTCTGTTCATTCACTTAAGAGTAAAAAAAAAAACTAAAACGAATAAATTCCACTTATCTTATTCATGGTAAACAAGTAACCTAGACTAAAAACGCAAAATACCTACATGAGGGTTTATTAACAGAAATTTCTATCTATCAAAAAAGAACCTTTAGGACAAGTTCAGTAAATGCGGCTATAATATTGACAAATGTAGGTTCATTAAACTTTTGGTAAGGAATTGTCATAGGTCTACCACTGACAGTCCTTACTTACGATACAAAGACTAAATGAATACCTCCCAGCTGGAAAATTTAACTAGTAGAATCGATGGAGATGCAAAAGTCTTATCTGGATGCAGTTTTTATGCACCATGCCACTAGACTTGCTCATTAAGCTGATCTCTCCACCAACAGGCAAAACATTTTCACCGCCTTCTTTCTTGGTGTTGCCTCACGGCCCCAGACATTCACTTCAAAGTAGAGGACACTAATTCCTCTAAGCTAAGCTTATTGGGAGTATTGGTGCCTTCCAACACAGCTACTTTTTGCATTTATTGATGTGTCGGCATCAATAGACTATTGAAGAGCAGGCATTGGAGACAACAATGAGTTTCC
>JADKLZ010000003.1:28468075-28494878 GCA_021533235.1 Biomphalaria straminea
TAAGAGGGAACTAAGTTTGTTTACTTGGAGAAGAATTTTTATTAGGGGGCGGGACGACAAGCCATCTCTCTATAAGGTTAAATTGGTTTGGGTTTGTTTATTATGAGATAGGTTGTCAATCAAAGGGTCAAAGGACCACAAGCCACACCTTTTATACTATTGGCCTGGTAATAAGTTTGTTTACTTTGAGTTAAGTCTCAATTAGGAGGCTGGACTACAAGCCAAACAGACACTGACCAGTGGTATCTTTTAAGGGAGGGCTCAAGAGACTCAACACCTTTAACTTCTTATTTGTTTAACCCATGACAATGTATTGATAGACATTGACCATTCTTAAGCCAGAATGGATTAACGCAAATTGTTAAGACATATTGACATTGTCTATAGGTCAACAGATGATGACACTAAGTTTGTTTACTTGGAGAGAAATGTATGGGTGTATGTAGTTTTTTTCCTAGTCTTAAAACCTTTAGAAAGAAAGCTAATTTCATTGCTTAATCCTATTGACTTAATATATAGGGCCTAAAGGAAAACCTTACAGTAAAATTTAACATCACAGAAAATAAATTGATCGCAGAAAATAAATTGGTCTAAAGCACCATAATATGCTGGAATGTTAAGAAACACTTGACCTCTGTAACTAGTGTACGGATAATTTAGCCTATCTATTTGCTTGACTGACCATGCCAATGTGTTATCTTTTTTTTTTTTGCCTGCACACTAAACACTATTGCGTATGCCCAAAGGAAAAAAAAAAACGCGTAAAGGTCAACACAATCATCTATACACACTACACTAGGACAACATGTGTAGGTTCAATAAGTCTATCTGACCAGGTTGTTACAATCAATCGAAAACAAAAATATTTATGTTTCTCTTTTGGTAGGTAGATTGCGGATGAGTTTTCGTCTAAATTTGGTTTCCTAATGCTCTTTGATCTATTTATCAATAGATCTTAACATCAATAATGTAGGTGTAATGGATGTTCCAGCTGTTAATAAAATATCTTTTGCCGCAAACGGATTAATAAATATATGACCTACTACGCTTCAGATTCCAACTATTAACTAACAGCTATCAGTAATAAGTTCTTGAAGCCAGAACCAGAAACAGTCTTTGGACTTAAAAATACAAGTCTGATGACCGATTGTTGGTCGAAATTCTTGCATATACATTCAACCACCATACAAGCCAGATGAGAGATTTACATTAGTAACTAGTAAAATATATACTAACATATTTTACATTGACCCTCCAACACACAACCTATATTATGGTTGGTGGCTTCGTACATACACACAGACACGCCCATGCTATTCATGATGATGCTACACAGATTAATTTCTGTTTATAAATACTATTAATCTTTAATAAATCAATCAGTAACAGAGTTTAAAACAATAAGGTATATAAAAGGAAAAAAATAATACCAACAAATATATGTATGTTATATAACAATTTCGTAAAATGTTCAGCAATACAAGTTATTTACAAGATACTTAGGTATTCGGCTCCGGCTCCGGCCGAATATCAAATTTTATTATCCGGTCATATTCGGCTCCGGCCGGATATCAAAAAGTACTATCCGGTACACCCCTAATATATATATATATATATATTTATATATGCGGCCCGCCTAGTCCCGAAATTTCATCAATGCGGCCCTCGTTTGAAAAATGTTGCCCACCCCTGTCCTAATGAAACTAATGAAATATGTGATTATAATGTTCAAAAGTTTCCATTAAGAGCTTTTTAATGTTTACTTAGGAAAGCATGCTCAGTTGTTTTTTAATTTCTCTCTATTTAAAAAATCGTAGATGTTAATGTATGTAATGATTAACGATAATATGTAAGAGAAAAAAAAACATAATCGATACTCATTTAAACTTTGTGTAGCAGCAATCAACGAACTGTATTATTGCGCAAAAAAACAACAACTGAATAACGATAGCTTTTTTTATTTGAAGAATACGTGGAACAATGGGGGGGGGGGGGGTGACACACTGATTTTACCGCACCAGGTGGCACCCACCCAGTGACGCCTCTGCCACTCCAACTTATTATTATTAGTAATGTATCATTTGGGAGGCGTGGTCCCATATAGTGAAAAAAGGTAGTATCAGTTAGTAGTTAGGTAGATCTAATCATAATCTGTAGAGGGACTAAGTCTAAAGCTCTTCAATTATTAGACTAGATCCTACATATATATCTAATTGTCCTGGTGTAAAAGGGAAAAAAAGTTAAAATAAACCTTTTTATATAATATATAATATGTGGTCTCTGTGGAGTAAGTGGACATTGTGGATAGATACCGGTATATAACTAAATTCAAATATTATGTAATGTTTATCTGTCACTAGTCTTTAGAAATTAATATTAAAAATACTTATACTATGACTAGATCTAGATCTATAAATATAATTTGTATTAATATAGACATAGACGTCATAGATTTAGAATCTAGATCTAATAGTAGAATCTATAGTTGAAGAGCTTTAGTAACTCTATAGATTAGATCTAATCATCTATCTAACTACTAATAAATACAACCTTTTTTCAATATATGGGACCACGCCTCTCAAATGATACATTACATAAACCTTATTATTATCATAATTAATTATATGAGTCTTGACTTCAGTCCAAGTGGGCTCCCAGTGACCAGTCCCAAGTCAAGACAAGTTACAAAAGACAAAAATTTGAAAAAGAGTGTTGAAGAGAGATTTAATTTAACATTTATTATAAATAGAAGAATCTAGATCTAATATAGAAAAAGATGATCATGAATGTCTGATGATGATGATGATCTAGTCAGTCTAGATCAGGGGTCTCAAACACGCGGCCCGCCGGCCGAACTATTTTGTGTGGCCTGCAACCGCCTCCGCAAATAAATAAAAATTATGAAAATTTACAATGACCACATATAAGCCGTTAAATGATTTATAAATGCAAAGTAAATGAGGTGTCACTGTCGCCCATCGACCGCTTATGCCTCCAGCAGAAGCTGGGTGAGCGGTGGCATGATTCTAACAGCTGGCCGCCAGCAATGTGTTCAGAGAAGGTTGGTGTTGTTGGATTAATGTTAGAGAAACGGAATCAGCTCAATTTTGCGGGACCTTTTGCAGCCATAAACTGCATTCTGCACCAAGAAGCACTCAACATGGCAAAAGTCTACAAATGAAGAACGTGATAGATGTTGTCGTGAAGACGGTGAACTTCATACGTGCACAGGGGCTCAACCACATACAGTTTGTGTCATTTCTAGCTGATTTAGAAACGAATACGGAGAGTTGCTGTATCATACGGAAGTCAGATGATTGAGTCGTGGTAAAGTGCTCCAGATATTTTTTGAGCTTAGACGGGAAATAGCATTGTTTATGGCAATGAAAGACTGACCAGTGACCCAAGTTTTAGTCAGATCTTGCTTTTCTTACTGACTTCACGCAACATCTCAATGCACTCAATTCACAACTACAGGGCACAAAGCAGCTGATTACTGTGACGTCTGACCGCATTAAATCATTTAGATGCAAAGCTGACTTTGTGGGCCACTCAGCTTGCAGTCTATGGAAACCATCATTTCTCTTTTCTGCAGAGCATAACGGTTGAACCACAGCGCCTGAAAGACTACGTAGACATCCACTCCAGCCTACTGGAAGATTTTGAACACACTTTCACACAATTCACTGCTCTCGAACCATCGAACCACAGTTTTACCTTGTTGACACTCCGTTCGCAGTTTGAAAAACGTTCCAGAGGAAGTCCAAATGGAACTACTGGACCAAAAATACACTGATGTTGGCGTTCCAGATTTCTACCAGTTACTTCTCACAGAGAAGTTTCCAAACTTTTTCTGCGCAGCTGCTAGAATTCTAGTGATTTTGGGGAATACATACATTTGCGAACAGTTTTTCTCCAGGATGAAGATCAACAAAACAACATTACGGTCAATACTGACTGATGAGCATCTGATGGAAACCTTGAGGCTCGCTACTACGCTCGATTTCAGGCCTAACGTCAATGGTCTGGTCTCTGCCAAACGCTCTCAGCTGATTGTTTCTTTGGGGGGATCTACAGTTTCTGCTTTTTTCTTAGCGACAGAGACAACTTATTCTAGTAAACTTAGAAACTGCTTGTGCATCATGCATGTAATAAACTACACTGGATGTAATAATATTTATAAAAAACTTTATTTTGGCATTTTAGCAGTAACAGATAGATGTGTTCGTAAAATTTAATGAAAAAACATTCATTTTCGTGGTGCGGCCCGCCGACTGGTTGTTACTTTCCACTGCGGCCCGCAGGCTGAGTTTGAGACCCCTGGTCTAGATCTATTTTTTAAAATTTAAAAAGAGAATAAAAATAAAATTATCATAGAGTGATAGAGTATTATTAGTAGATCTAGAATCTATAGAATAGACTAATACTCATACTACTGTTACTACTCATAGACTCTATTAAGTCTTACTCTTAGTCTTAAGTCTAGTATTAACTATAACTATAGTATAAGTCTAACTTAGTCTCTAAGTATAATACAGTATATCATCAATCATTCAATGATAATCAATCACCTTTCAAAAATAGGCCTGACAAACATAAGCAATATCCCAATTACAATTGACCAGTTCATATGGCTAACTTTGGGATAGTAAATGCTTGGATCCGAACTAATAAAATCATCCCAACGTGCGTCATCACCCAACCAAAACTGTTCATTCCAGATAAAATTGTTTAAATACTCCAAAAGAGAGGCCATTTTACATTGAAGGCTGCTGGTTTTTCAGGTCAATAATTTGGCAGCTGTCTATCCAGACGTAAGCTGATTGTGTGACATCAGTGGTTCCCAAACTTTGTTTTTTCGCAGACCTCTTTTCATTTTCATGTTTTACAGTACACCCCTGATAAGCTAATTATCAATTTTTTAATAAAAATTTCTTCAAATGTGATTTCTAAGTTGTATATATATTTATTAATGAAATTCAAATTAAAGCGAAACAAAATAAAATTCATACATGAATTCACCAAAAACTAAAAAAAAATAAATAAATGTCTGCTTGGGCTGCTTTGATAATAAAATTGCAATATTAGGCTTCACTTTACTTAGACTTAGGTCCTCCCGCGCGTTCGGCGCATTGGGCGGCAAGCTGTCTCCACAAAGATCTGTAATTTGCAATATATATATCTGAGGCCTCCTCCCACCTGGTGTTCACTGCTTTGAGGTCCTCCATGAAGGTGTGGCGCCAAGTAATACGAGGACGTCCATGTTTGTGCTTTCCTCGTATGGGTCTCCATGACATCGCAATTCTTGGTATGCGTAATTCATTTTGTCGCAGAACATGTCCTGCAAACCTCATGCGACGCGCTGTCACAACCTGACTAAGTGTTCGACTCCCATTTCGGCATAGAATTTCCTTGTTTGAGACCCTATCTGTGTAACTGACACACAAAATCCGTCTCAGCCATTTTGTTGAACCACATTTAGTCTCTTCTCAATTTCGACAGATGACTTCTCTGTCTCAAATGCATATGTTGCAGTTGGAATGACGATTGTGTTGAGAAGGAGTCCATATGGCTTGGCTAGTCCAAATAGGCTGCAGCCTTTGGAAAATGCTCCCTGTCTTTCCTATTCGGCACGCTACATTATGGTAGGCATCCCCATCATTTGTTATGATGCTGCCAAGGTACGTGAACTTGTCCAGCTCTTCAAGCTTTGACTCGCCAAGTCTGACGGAGCACCTTTTGCTTTATATCCCACTTGTAAAATGTTAGTCTTATTCTTAGTCTTTATTATATGCGGAGGCCAATTTTGGTTGCCTCTATATGTAGGCTCTCCGTCATTTCTTGAATGCATTTATTTGTATCCCCGAGTAGTGCAACGTCATCAGCAAAGTCCAAGTCCGTCATTCGGTTTTGTTCATGCCATGGAATACCAAAAGCAGTCTGATTCATTGCTCACCTCATTATTTAGTCGATGGCTAGGAGGAAAAGAAAGGGACGCTACATCATGGTAGGCATCCCCATCATTTGTTATGATGCTGCCAAGGTAAGTGAACTTGTCCAACTCTTCAAGCTTTTACTCGCCAAGTCTGACAGGGGCACCCTTTGACTTATATCCCACTAGCAAAATTTTGTCTTATCCAAGTTTATGCGAAGGCCAATTTTGGGTGCCTTTCTAATAAGTTTCTATCTAGGCTCTCCGTCATTTCTTGTATGCATTTATTTGTATCCCCGAGTAGTGCAACGTCATCGGCGAAGTCCAAGTCCGTCATTCGGTTTTGTTCCAGCCATGGAATACCAAAGGCAGTCTTGTTCATTGCTTTCCTCATTATGTAGTCGATGGCTAGGAGGAAACGTAAAGGAGATAAGATCCACCCCTGTCTCACACCTGTCTCGATGCTGAAGAACTCTGTTGTTCCTCCTCCTGTTTTAATGCAGCAACTTTACTGGCTGTATAGGTGTCGTATGATCTGGATGAATTTTTCTGGGATGCCGTATTCTCTAGTTATTTTCCATAGTGATTCTCGATGGACACTATCAAACGCTTTCTTTAAGTCTACGAAACTGACCGTTAGCCTTTGTTGGTACTCAAGACTTTGTTCTATGATATTTCGTAGAACGAAGATCTGCTCTGTACAGGATCTGCCTCTTCGGAAGCCTGCTTGTTCTTCTCTGAGCCTCTCATCTACAGACTGTTGAAGCCGTGTCAACAAAACAGTGATGAAAACATTGCCCGGGACAGAGAGGAGAGTAATGCCCCTCCAGTTGTTGCAGTCTGCCCAGTTGCCCTTTTTTGGAAGCATTACAATGATTCCTTTTTGCCAGTCCTCATGGACGGCAACAGAGATTTAAGACATCAGTCATTCTGTTAAAAATGACAGAATTTAAGTCACTGGTAAATATGCATGACTGAATGCATGACGCGTAGGACGTAATCATCTTCTTTTTTTGAATTAACGTCTGTATTATATAAGATAAAATAAAATGCACTGTTATCCGTGTTTTAGCATTTCTGCTGACACCATGTCTAGCCCTGGTGCTTTGTTGTTCTTTAACACTGCAATGGCCATGGTAACCTCCTCTGCAGTTATTGGGACTGTCTTGACCTTGAGATCAGTGTCCGAAGAGGGTTCTTAAATGTGTAAGTTAGGTCTGGCGAAGGTTGGTTAAGGGTCTCTTTAAAGTGCTCAAACCATCTTGCATCCAGCTCTTCTTTCGTTAGCAAAGTTTTGCCTTGCTTGTCTTTTACAGATAAAAGAATGCATGGTTGAACTCATTAGAGCAGTAGGCCTTTATTTTTATAGGTCTGTTCTGAAATAATATTTTTGATACATTTCTTCAATACATGGGACTATGATGGGACAATTAAAATGGGATTATATAGGCAATATATCAATCAATCGTTAAATATTCATTCATACTTATAGTGGGAGGCGCGGTGGCTGAGCGGTAAAGCGCTTGGCTTCTGAACCGAGGGTTCCGGGTTCGAATCCTGGTGAAGACTGGGATTTTTATTTCGGGATCCTTGGGCGCCTTTGAGACCACCTGACATTAGTTGGGAAAAAGTAAAGGCGGTTGGTCCTTGTACTGACCACATGACACCTTCGTTAGCCGTAGGCCACAGAATCAGATGCCATTTACATCATCTGCCCTATAGACCACAAGGTCTGAAAAGGGAACTTTACTATACTTATAGTAATTATATGATTCTTAGAGGCCTTTTGATACAAATCAATATATTAATTTATGAAAAAATAGTTGATATTATGTACAATTTAATCTGATTTGACTACACAAAGCTTGCTGTATTAAACTGCAACTTTGTAAGATAAATATGGCATGACTATTTATTTTCATAGTTTCAATTGAAATCAAAGATTGGTAAATATAGGCCTATATATAGGCCTAGGCCTATATGGTTGGCCTCCTTCAGAACGGTTATGGTTCATCTCGCACACTTTTTATGTGGCTGTGGAGCCATTAGATATATTATGTAGAGACAGTCCCATCCACACAAATCGCAGGTTAAGGTTGCTTTCCCTTTGATGGTAGAGGAGCCGGCCATCTTCGTATGGCACGCTTTTCTTCCAGAGCTGAGGCCCTATTTTTTACTTTCCATAGCTTTCTAGGTCACTGTCTGTCACCAACTAGTGTGGCCTAGGGCTATGTCTTCCTAATGATCAGACTCAGTATCAATGTACACTGTTTTTAGGTCCCGTTTTATTACATTCACGTAACGGAGGTGGGGGAGACCAGTTTTTCTTTAGCCAGACGCAAGTTGCCAGGAAGAATGATTTTCAGGATACAATTGTCCTCCATCTGGCGAACATGTCCGAGCCAGCGCAGGCGGCGTTATCTGAGGATTTCTTGCCAACATTTGCATAGCAGTTCGTGTAGAGAGTTGCAGTTTCAGAAGATCTGGGGGAACGCCATCGCATCAGGGGGCTTTGCCGGCAGCCATGTTGTCTATGGCTTTGTTGAGTTCTATTAGGGTTGGTACCTCGTTTAACTCATTCATTGTGGTGGGTAATTGGTTGGTAGCGTTAAGGGTTGAAGCAGAGACTGAGCTTGTTGTGGCGTAGAGTTCGAAGTAATATTGCATTACATAGCTAATATAAACTACTGTGAAAATATGTTTATCCGTTTTCTTAAAGGTTTTACTTTTCAATAGAAATACATTTAGGTATTTTTAGCGGCCCCAGTAAGGGGAAAATGCCGCTATTAGGTTTGTGCAAAATGTCCGTCTGTCCATCTGTCACACTCAGGGCGCCAAAACTAGAAGAGATACGAAAAATATTATTTCACCATTAAATGCAGCTTGAAAAGTTAGGTGCAACGGCTACTTTTAGTTTTCTAAAAGCAAACCGTTTAATTTATAAAATTAATTATGCAAGCGATTTTTTAATAACAAAACACCAATTCTAAAACAATTACGTAAATATATTCTAAAACAATTACGTAAATATAAGGGAGGAAAAGTTGCAATAAGAAATGCTCATAAAACAAAGATACCACGCACATTTTTTAAAATGAACTTTTAGCGGCGACATTCGTGTACTATAATAGCGTAAAGCCCGGCAATGACATGATTCTAAACTAATTTCTTAAACTTTTTTAAAAATCAGATTTTAAAAAAAATTGTTTAGTGCCCCCATTAGAATGAAAGAAGCATATTTTTGTGCGTTTTGTCTGTTGGTTGGTCTGTCCGTCACGGTTAGATAAAAAAAAACAACTAAAGGCTTTTGAAAATATGATTTAACCTTTACTGTTCTTTCAGAAATATTGCGATAGTTTAAGGATGAGAGCATGCAGGAATTGAGCCAGGGACCAACGATAAATCCGAACTACAGTCTAGTGCGCAAATATCAAGATAAGGCAGGTTTATTACTTTATACCCTGCTCGCCATCCTCCGTCGTCCAGCGAAAAGTTAGGCCTAATTATTTTCAACTTAGAAGGAACATCCGAAACAACTTGCGAATAGGCGGATCTGACAGGGATCCGACTCCGACGGGGGCCGCCTCTGAGTTTGTGTATCACACAAACTCTCTTTGTAATCTTGTTTAATTTTATTTTTAGGGTCTTCTTGATGTGAGAGAGACATTTGACATACACTACGATTTCCGCTGTGATCTAATGAACATTAAAGCCAAATTTTATCAAGATTGGTTATACCATTTTGATTTCTATTCGGGACATATGTAGGCTACATACAAACACACATACATACTCCTTACATTTGCAATAGGCCTATATATTGGATTTATATATACAAAGGTGGCATAATAGCAGCCATCTATCTTAAACTGCCAATGATATATTTTAAATGAAATTCTGCTATTAGTCCCCAAAAGTTTTAGAGCTGCTTATAAGAGAACACAAATCTCAACTTTTGTTCGTCTAAATTTCTTACAGTATGTAAAAGCTTTAAATTATAATGGCCCACAACAGTTTAGTTTTGGTTTAGTTTTAGTTTTAGGCACATCGGCACAGTATAGGCCATGTCGTGCCCGTAGTCCCTTAAGGACTACTCTCCCTCTATAAAAAGTCAGAGTTCATATAATTAACTCATTAAAATTAAGGTTTATTTACAGTTAAAATAGCATAGGTAAAAATTTGGATATTTTATACAAATCTAGTGTAAATAATATGTGTATACAGACTCACGAATCAGATCCTCGAAGACAACCCCACCTCCCGGATAAAGCCCAGTACCTTCCCAGGGTCGACAGTGTCAAACAGTATTTTTAAGTCAGTGGATATAAGAAACTTCTCCCTGACATCCTGGTATCTGGGGCAGTCAATGAGGATATGCTCCACTGTGAGGCGAGAATCACAACGCTCACAAAGTGGTGGCCCCTCTCTCTTCAGTACGAAAGAGTGTGTGATGTAGGTGTGGCCAATCCTCAGTCTAGACATGGTCGTGCTGCCACGCCTTGTCAGACCCTTAGATATGGGCCGCCACCGTACATCCGCCACGATCTGCCTGAGTTTGTTGTGATTCTCAGCCTCCCATCGGTCCTGCCACTCTTGATAGATGGCAGTGGCAATACTTTGTCTCAGGTCCGAGTAGGGAATTTGGGTTCCTGACACTGTTTGGTTTAGGGCTTTCTTTGCTTCTCTGTCTGCGGCTTCGTTTCCCTCTATGCCTACATGGGAGAGGACCCAGATGAAGGTGACATCCCTATGGCTGGCTGCTATTTGGTCCAACAGCTTTAGACACTTGTATACCAATGGAATGTCAGTCTTCATCCGCCCCAAAGCTTGCAATGCAGATTTGGAGTCGGAGCAGATTATAAATTTCCTCCTTTCTGATGCTTTAACGGCCATAAGTGCAAGCGACAGTGCATGCAATTCGGCCGTAAAGATGGAGCATCCATCAGGGAGTCTACGGGAGATTGTTTTGCTCCGAAAGGAGCAGGCACACGCGACCTTTCCATCCATTTTGGATCCGTCAGTGTAGATGGTGCCACAATCTCCGTAGCTCTCCTGCAGTTCCCTAAAGTGGACTTGCAATAGGGTTGGGTCTGTGTTTTGTTTTGGAAAATTAAGGAGGGACAAATTTAATTTGGGTCTACTAGTTAGCCAAGGAGGGGTTTGTGGGGTTTGTATTTTAGAAATTTGGTCAATGGATGGGGTTAAATTTTTGGATGGATTCTCTCATTCGAAGGCCTAACGGCTGTATGACGTTAGGCCTTCGAATGTATAGTTCAACATTTATGGGATTGAATACGGGGTCAAAAGCAGGGTTCGTGGGGTTAGATTTTAGTTTTACTATGTACTGCATTGCAAGCTTTTTCATCCTTATGTCCATGGGGAGCTCTCCAGCCTCCACATGTAGACTCGGAATTGGTGACGTGCGGAACGCGCCGAGACAGAGACGCAGGGCAGCATTTTGGATTGGTTCTAGTATCTTTAGGTAAGACTTCCTTGCTGCTCCATATATCATAGATCCATAATCCAACTTGGATCGGATTAGACTTCGATACAGCAGCAGCAAGGTGTCTCTTCAGCCCCCCAGTCCGTATGGCTGAGTACTCTAAGTATGTTTAATGACTTTTGACATTTTTTCCTAAGTTCTTTAATGTGGGGGAGAAAATTAAATTTGGAGTCAAGGGTGAGGCCTAAAAATTTTGTAGTTTTTACAACGGGGATTCTTTTTTTGTTTATAAATAATTCAGGATCTGGGTGAAGCCCCCTTAAATTACAAAAATGCATACTAACTGTTTTGGAGTCCGAAAATTTAAAACCATTATCATTTGCCCAATTTTGAATTTTGTTTAGATTTAACTGTAATTTTCTTTCTAAGGTGTTCATATTTTTCCCATAAGTAAAAATGACAAAGTCATCAACATACAGAGAGCACTCTATGCCAGGGGATAGAGCATTAATGATGCTGTTAATTTTAATGTTGAACAGGGTGACTGACAGGATGCTGCCCTGGGGTACGCCCATTTCCTGTTCAAAAGTGTCAGAGGTGGAGGTGCCCACTCGGACCTGAAATTTTCGGTCCTTCAGGAATTCCCCTACAAAACGGGGGAGGTGTCCCTTAAGCCCCATAAGCTCCAGGTCACGTAGAATGCCATGTTTCCAGGTCGTGTCATAGGCCTTTTCAATGTCGAAGAATACAGCCACAAGATGTTCTCGTCTGAGTAGGGCATTTCTGATGTATGCTTCCAGCCTTACCAGGTGGTCGGTTGTTGTCCGCCCTTGCCGGAATCCACACTGGTATTTGGAGATCAAGTTGTTCCTCTCAAGATACCAGACCAGCCTACTGTTAATCATTCTTTCCATGGTTTTACAGATGCAGCTTGTTAGTGCTATTGGTCGATAGTTAGCTGGGTCAGAGCCGTCTCTTCCCGGTTTAGGTATCGGTATAACTGTGGCTTTCCTCCAGCTGTTTGGGAAAGCGCCTGTTTGCCACACACAGTTATAGACCCCTAGCAGGACTGCCAATGAGGGTTCGGGAAGGTGCTTGAGGAACTGGTAATGGATTTAATCTTCTCCAGGCGCTGTGTCATGTGACTTGTCCAGCGAGTCCCTCAGTTCCTCAAGCGAGAACGGTTTGTTGTAGTCTTCATTGTTCTCTGACCTGAAGTCAATGGGATGTCTTTCCTCCCTGGTTTTGACTTTTTGGAACTCTGGCGTGTAGTGTGCAGTGGATGATTTTTCTGCTATTGAGGATGCAAGACAGTCAGCTATTTCTCTGGGGGACGTGACAGTTCGTCCTTGGTTTTTCAAATGCCCTATTGCATTTGATTCTTTCCCTTTGATTCGCCTTACTGCCTTCCAGACCGCTCTAGCAGAAGTTTTGGCATCCAGACTGCCGGCAAAGCTTCTCCAGGAATTCCTTTTGGCTGACCGTACGGTTTGTCTAGCCTTTGCTCTAGCTATCTTAAATAGCTTTAGGTTTTCCTGGGAAGGATTCTTTATGAATGCAGCCAGTCGTTTTTTCCTATCGCCAATAGCACTTTTACAAGCTGTATCAAACCATTGTTTGCTGGGCCGTTTTGGATTTGCGGAGGTTAGGGGGACAACTTTCCTGGCAATGTCGAGTAGCTTGGAAGCGAAAATATCAGCTGGGTTCTGCTGATCGAGGATACTTTCTGTGATATCCTCTGAGCATCTTTTTTGGAATTGCTCCCAATCGGCCTTGTTCAATTTCCACCGCTGAGGTCGTCCCACTGAGGGGAGATTGTTAGTAATGATGATTGGGAAGTGGTCACTTCCCCGTAGGTCATTACTAACTGACCATTTGAAGTCGTCCAGAAGTCCGGGGACGCAAACGGTGAGGTCAATGCATGTGAGGGATCCAGTTCCTGGGTGCAAGTAGGTCGGTGATGCATCATTGAGTATGCATAAATCATGTTGGAGGAAAATATCCTCCAGCATACGACCTCTTGTGTCAGTACTGTTGGATCCCCACACTGTGTTATGGGCATTGAAATCCCCAAGGATAATATATGGCCGAGGGAGCTGCCTCAACAGGTCCTCCATGTCTGCTGGGTTCAATGGAGCGCCTGGTGGTAGATACAGGCTGCAGCAAGTGATAACCTTGTGTAATGTTATCCTAGCTGCTACGGCCTGTAGTGTGGTCTGTAGTTCTACCCTCTCATGGGGGACGTTGTCCTTCACAAGGATACAGACTCCACCTGATGCTCTTTCTGCATCCTCAACATTCCTGCTGTGAGCAATGTAGCTTCGGAAACTGATGCTATCTTTCAGAAATGTTTCCTGTAAGCAGACAGCTACAGGAGCCTCAGAGTCCATCAGTAGCTGCATTTCTTCGTAATTGGCCTTGAGGCCTCTACAGTTCCACTGTACAATTCTGGAATCCATGGCTTATTCTAGATGACCTACTTGGAGTTATTAGGCTTTGGGAGGCCCCCGGAGGGGGTTCCCTTTATTCCTGAGACTTTTTTGGACTTCTGCTTGGTTGGAGAGGAGGACACCCCTCTCCTGGGGGGAGTCCTTCTCTCTGGAGAGGAGAGATCCCTCTGGTTAGAGCGGAGGCTACATCCTCCTCCCTCACCTCGGGTTTCCTCTCCATTTTGAGTTCTCCCCTTAGGGAGTTTGTCAACCTCTGATTCAGTAGAGGTTGGGGTGTCTGACTGGGTTCTCTGAGGAGAACCTGTATCAGACATGGTGACTCCGGGTTCTCCCGGAGTGTTGGTTGGACATGCTGTTCGGTCTCCATGCTCTCATCAGTGAGCACAGAGAATCGGTTTTTTAGCATGACCACGGGGCTTTCTGTTTTTTTCGGAGGAAAGTTCTTGGGCGGAGTTTTCTTCTGAGTTGGAGGAGGAGGAGGGGGTGGGGTCAATGTGTCCGTCTGTGTGGCTATGGATCTTCCTGTCTTAGTCGCAGCCTGGGCGTACGTCTTTGTCAAGCCGAATTGGCCCTTGGGTAGGGCCGATACGGCTGATTTCGCCTGGCTGAAGGTGCATCCATTTCTTGCCTTGTACTCCTGCACGGCAACCTCCTGTTTCCACACAGGGCAGTCCTTGGAGTAGGCTGAGTGGCCAGCGTGACAGTTCGGGCATTTGAACTGGGCTGTGCAGCCCTTGTCCTCATGACCCTCTCCGGCACATCTAGCACACACAGTGTTCCTCTTGCAGACTGCCGCGCCGTGTCCATAACCCTGGCACTTGAAGCACCTCATAGGGTTAGGAATGTAGGGCCTCACTGGAACTCGTAGGTATCCTGCCTTCACGTACTCTGGCGGTGTCCTAGTTCCGAATGTGAGGATAATAGTGGCGGTCTTGACCTCCTCACCATCCCTGCGCCTTGTAATGCGCCGGGCATGGGTGACTCCTTCAATACCCTCCACTATTTCCTTCTCGGAACATTCCAGCAGGTCCCTAGAGCTGATTACACCTCTGCTGGTGTTCAGACTCTTGTGTGGCATGACTTCCACTTGGAGCTCACAGAGTCTTCTGCATTTCAAAAGCCCATCAGAGTGTACCTTGCTATCTACTTCTACTAGTAGTTCCATTGTTCTGTGTAGCTTTGATACACCCTTGGGCTCTCCCACTACCGACTTGAGTCCCTTGTATATGAAGAAAGGGCTCAGTTTTGTCAGGCTTTTCCCCTCCTCTGTGCACCTGACCACCAGAAATGATGGCCAGGTAGGACAGCTTTTTGTGGCCTCCTCCTTTCTCGTCTCAATTCGACGTTTCTTGCCAAGACATGGGTCTGTGGCAAGTGATTTATGGGTTTTTTTTGTATCCATAAGAAAGTGTATATGTTTCGGCACCTGTGCTCTCCACCCGCCATCGAGCCCAACAAGGGGACGGGCCACTCGGATGTCCAGAATGAGCCCGCCAGGGCTACACAGGTGTTATACTCAGTCAGCCGCTGCATCGGACATGTGTCCGATACAGCAGCTGGCTGATTGACCCTCTAGCCACCGCCCTCCAGCATAGGTCGAGGACCTATGCTGGTAGCTCGACATGACCAGCCGGTTGACCCAGAGCGGGCCTTCTGGGCCTCAGGTCTAGGGGAACTTGGAGCCAAAGTATTGTGTTGCGGTGGTCCATCCTCAGATAGTCACCCACTCAAACACCAGGATCTCTTTATCCCCCCTTACCCGTCGCAGTCCACGGCAAACGGACTGGTCCAGGACATTGTGAGGTTTTAGAAGATAAGGAGACAGGGTGATGGTTAATGAAGGCAGACTGAGAGTAAGAGGAGGCAGACAAAATGATAGAAAAGAAGTAGGGCACTTTTGAGCTCCAAAAGTGCTAAGGAAAGAGGAGCGCAGTTTAACGTCATGTCTCAGGGACGCTGGCCCACAACAAACCGCAAACACAGCAGCCAGCTTATTAAAAGAGAATTACGAGGCCAAAATTCTGGACGTTGGTGCAGGCTTAGGATTAGTGGCGGAAGAGGTTAGTTCTATAATATTCATATAAGATACTGATCACATGGTGCTTAATGTATGTTATAACACTGGTCACATGCTCTGTTTTGATATCTCTAGTTGTCAAAGCTGGGTTACTCCAACATCGATGCTGTGGATGCTTCAGAGGGTTTATTGAATGTTGCTAATTCCAAGGGCCTCTATGGACGTATTGTTTGCCAGTTTGTTGGCCATGGTCAGGCAAGCCTTTTGAGGACAGTACGTTGATAGATAGGCTTTTTACTCTCCTAGTAATATTAAATGCTGACAGTGTTAATTAGCCTACTTTTAACTTTAACAATACATTTCGATAGTATTTATTATGACACTAATGATAATGCATTTTGATGGTGTTTATTATAATACTAACAATAACAAATTCTGATTAACTAACGCTAAAAATACTATGTACTATCATCAATACTATGTATTGTAATATGTATTGATATTCTTAACTAATAACTATAGCTCTATAAAATAATACAGATTGATATTTAATATTACTTTTTTGTTGGCAACTTTAAACCTAATACTACTTCATTAATTTTATGAAAAACTGTTAAACTCCTTTCTTTATCAATATTTTTCAAGAAACTTATGATATGGTGGTGATATGTGGGGCTATGGGAGAAAATCACATTCCCAAAGCAGCATTGCTAGATATACTTCGTGTTGTTAAACCTGGTAAGTTTATTAGTCCATTTAAGTAGACGATATCAATGAAAACAGATTAGAATTGTTAAACTTTCTAAACCAGAGAGCAATTCATTTTATCTTTTTTTTTATTTACCAGAATTAATTTTTACACATACTAATTAATAATACTAATATGATAAATTAATAAAAGGTCTCCATACATTGAGTTATGTTTATCCTTTAATGTTTTTAAAAAAAAATTGGCTTATTGTTTGTTCTATTTCATTAATAGGCTTATATTTTGATCATTTAGGTGGATATATTGTTAATGTTTTTCGAGAAGAAGCATTATACGTTCCATGGTATGAAGATGGTCTACAACCCTACATGAATAAACTTGAGGAAGAAGGACTTTGGATTGAGTTCAGCCGACACAAATTTCCAATTTTTATTGCAAACAAAGAAGGCTTAGTATTAGTGCACAAAGTATTATGAAGTATTCATTATTTCTTTAGATTAGATTCTTATCATATATTCCAGAATAAAAATAATTTTTAGAAATTGAGCTTTTCAATTGTATCATGAAATGATATATGATTTAACTCCCCACCAGTGAGATGTGGTTATAGTAATGGTCACACAACGCAGTAAACTTTTAAAACTATTGGACCCAATAAAAGAAAAGGTAAATCTACTTTTAGCTATGCTAATTAAAAAAAAATTAAGCCAGACTAAAACATGGAACCTATTAGAAAAAAAAATAGTTACATAAATTCAGGAGTAATTAATATGAACAGAATTTAATTAAACATAAACAGATCTTCCTTCTTGTTTATTTACAACGAAAAAATAGAAGTCTATACATGTATTCAGAGAGACTGGTGGCAATACAATAAACATTTAGAGCTATGGAAAGTTTCATTTGTTTGTTTTTATATATATATAATATATAATGTTAGATCTAGTTTTATAAACATATGTAATAAAAGAACCAGACAAACACAACTAATAGTATGTATAATATTAAATTTTATTGGAAGCAACTAATACAGCCAACAGATTAAAATACATACAGTTAGACCAACAAACATGTCAGAAATCAATCAAGCATTCAGGATTACATTAAGGATATTAAACAGGGACAAAATTAGTCATTTACTTTCAAAAGAAAGGTTCTTGCCTGCTTAGAAACTTTTTTTGTTGGAAAAATACTTCTATAAATAGAATCTTCAGTTTTTCTACCAAGTAAATGTTGATATTGCTATTCAAGAGCCTTTGAGACGTTAAAACAGAAAAAAGTATTTGAAATTTGACAAACAGAAAGTTGATTTCATATTAAGCTCACTGAAAGACATATCCTAGCAAACTAACTGGACTGACATGTACTGGGTACAACAGTGCAGGAAGACAAGAAGTCATTACTGAATAACTTTTGGAGGAATTATGACAGAGTTGCTCTGCTTAAGTCTATTAATTCTTTTTTAAAGGTAAGATGACAACTGTTCAACTTTGAAAGGAGTGCTAGCAAAACAAAATTAACAATTAATGAGGAAGACTTTGAAAACAAAAATGAAACTATTTTAATAAAGCAGCAAATGTTTTTGTATACATTCTGTTTTCTAGGAAGTTGATTTTTTAAGAAAGTTGAATTCAAGGACTAACATCTAACATGTTGACTAAAATGAAAATTTTCTTGTTCATATCTGTTGCATCATGCTATTATGGTAAAAACTCAATTTTTTTAAAATAAAATTTTAAATCAGATGTTACGATTAAAACAATAGCTATAATCACATTTACAGCATAAAATTGCAGTTGAATATATAAATATACATATCGCAGTTCCTGTCAAAACCTCCTAAAAAAAAAAGAATGGAAGGGATGAAAATAACTGACTTGAAATAATATGAAAACACAACTTTGGTCTGGGACAGTTTACTTTAGTTCTTTGAAAACAAGCATTTTCAAACAAAATGTGCAACACAATATTTCCTTTAGATTAACATTACACAAATTCAGTGCTGCATAGAGTCCACTGTCAAAATTGACATATGCCGTAGCAATTATATAAAGCTCACAAATTATTCGACTAGAACTGGATTCAAATCTCAACATGCAAAAAAAAAAAAGACTAGATTAGGAAGTGATTGTTTATACATTAGTGTTTTACATTCTAACAACTCATTCATGCTTTGCTGTCACACATGCAGACAGAGTAAAATCATTGTATAAATTAAATAGAAATCATTTGTTAAAAAATATAAATCTTCATGGGTTAAAAGACTATAGTATATGACATTCAGTCATTCACACCTTCATGGGTTAAAAGACTACAGTATATAACATTCAGTCATTAAAATGTTGTAAACAAGCCATGTACAAAAAAATGAAAATAGTAAAAAAAAATCTTGCATGTAATGTAATTTGATTAAAACATAGAATGACAATATTAAGTTTCAAATGTAGTTTGAAGAAAAGTTCAAGAAATTAGTTGTATAGATTGAAGATAGTCGAAATGTAATACAATAAAAAACAATGCTTATATTACAGAATACAATGTACACAAATAAAACCATGACATTGCTGTTGTTCTAGTACTGGCTTGGATCATCTATGTCTGTACAGCTATGTTCAGAGACATTACCAGCTAATTATGAAATCCAATTGACATTTGCAATCAGAAAGTTCTAACTATTTAAGCCTGTTGCAAATCTAAAAGTAACAAGAAAGGATCAAAGGGCATGCTTCAGCATCTGCACCATTTTCAGAGCTGGAATAGCTAGATCTTTTAAGAGTTATATTCTAAGGATCAATCGAGAACCACATAATGACATAAAAAAAAAGAATCATTTTTGAGTTGTTTGAAATGAACAAAGTTCTAATGATAACTGAATTGATTATATAATATTAAATTTAATACTTGCAATTTATTACAATTCTAAATTTAAAAACAGATCTTCAGAATCCTTTATGTCAAATTTATCTAATTATTGAAATGCATTCCAAGATACTACAATGCTTTAAGTTTTGTTGTTGTTCAACACAGACTTTACAATATCCTAAAACCATTAGAAAACCAGGATTTCACAATCGCCAGCACTGCATTAACAGCACTGATAGTTTGAAATACTTTCAAATGTAAATATTACTTATGCAAAAATCACTGTGACTTGCATTTAGAATGCAAATTGTAAAAAAATTATGTTTCATTAAAAAAGAGCTAAGACTATTCTTTTTTTCATCACATTAAACAATTTCTTAAAGAAACTAAAATGATAACAGTTTACAGAAATGTTATCATTATCAGCTAATTACTACATAATATTTTAATGTACTATTTTAATTAACCTTCAATATCTTCCTAAAAAACAAAGTTTGTCTAAATACATATGTTTAAATATTAAACTAAACTTTGATACTTTACAAAATTTTAACAAATTTTTCAATACTTTTTTTTTATAGTAGTTTAAAAAAGGTTAGTAAAAATATCTGAAGAAATGTACATAAACTGTAAAGAACTAGTGGAATTGAAAGGAAACTGAGGGTGAATTCACACATTCTTTTTTTTTCTTTCTTATAAATCAATTCAATTGCAGTGATCCACAGTGTTAGACATTAACGTGTGAACGAAGAGTTTCTTCCAGCTGAGAAGATGATTATCATAATGTATACACTATATACAAACGAGAACACAGAAAACAAACGTATAAATAGCAAAATTGGTAATCAAGTATCACTCTAAATTTCTTTTTGTATCAAAATAGCGAATTTAAAAAAATTCCTTTATAAATGGTTATAAATTGTTACTATTCCTGTGATGCTAATGCCCAAACATAAGCAAAACACTGGCTAATGTATGATTCATCCTATTGAACAGAAGCTTAAGTCTGAGCAAACTAAAACAATTGCATTCATGATTGAAATCAAAGCACACAATGAACTAACATATATAGTAAATATGCAAGGACTAAGAAAATTGCACAGTTCATTTGACAAATAAATTAGATAAATTAAAGAACAAAAAATATTTGCAATCAAACCAGCAGATACCAAAACTTAATGGTAGAATAAAACTGACTGACTCAAACAGTAGCAAGGACTTAATTCCTACATTTAAAAATGCATTAGCAGTCTTAGAGATCCAAGTTAATCCAAGTTACTGAATCATTTTGAGCATGATAATCTTTCAGACTTACAATCTATTATGAAATACCACTACTTTAGTTTAAAAATGAACAATATAAAGTCAATATAAAATCATTTTAACCCTATTAGCCAATAGTTTAAAATGCAAATGAAGGAATAGATTTTGAAAAGAAACAAACTTTACAGACAAAATTATTAAAGGAAAAGAAGAAAATTTCAATGTCTTTGACATGCACAGTGATTTATGTCAACTAATCTGATTTCCACAAAACTTTCTTATTTCTAGGCAATTAAGATCATTAGATAAAAACAAATGAAGGATGTACATCCATATTGAAATTTAAAATGTTAAGTAACCAATAAGATATTTACTACAGATTAAAAAAAAAGCTTCTTTAAATGTGTAAAAACAAATACAGCTTTTAAAAAATATAAGTAATTTTTACCATTAACAAACAAAATGCTTTAAGATGAATTGAAAGAAATGAAAAAAAAAAATGTGAACATAAAGTTGAAATGCTAGCTTGGAGTAGAACACTTGAGTTACACTGAATGACCAAATGCTTAGCAGATATGATGAGCAAAAGTACAGCCTTCAAATAGAACAGGATGCCAACTGATTTACTTCATAGTTCTAAAAGCCAGTCCAAAGTTTTATTTCTATTTATATCTATGACATTTCAAAATTCAAGTACCCCTTTTTGTGTGTATAAAGAAGGAAAGAAATAAACATACCACATTCATCATCATGCACACCTGTTAACAAATGTCATAACAAATATTATCTTTTAACACTAGGGCACATGTTAAGTTAAGGCTTTCAGAATACATTTGGTTGAACGGAGATACACATGTTTTCTTTTTAGTGGAACTCATTCAGTTCTTTGAAATACACTTGACAACTGGCACAAATACAATTACAATATGATACACATTGGGTAACCAAAAATGTTTACAAAAATATTTTAAATCTGAATACACCTAAAGTTTATAATATTATGCTAAAAAAATGGTTTCCTATAAGTCATATATATCCAGATTAAATTTAAAGTTCTGACTTTGACAAAAAAATAATTAATTACAGACAAATTATCATTTCACATACAAAAAAACAACAAAAAGCTTCTCATGAATTAATTGCCAGAATATATGTACCGGTACTTAACATGTGTAGACATCCGGATCTCCAGTCAATAACATATTATGACTACAACAAATATTATTCCTGAAGACTCTGCAATAGTTGTTCACTCAGTAAATATACAAATGATAGATTAAGGCTTTTTTTCTTTATTGACTTGTACCTTTTGTGTGACTCCATTGGTGACTGTTTTTCTGTTTTTCTCAAAGACATTGTTTTTCAAGTGCTCCTCATTGGTGGAATCACTCAGCTCACTGTCAGACTCACTTCTAATATCTTTTTCAATCTGGCAGAAAGAACACACAAAAAGTTACTAAGTAGTAACAAAGAAAAAAAATGCAAACCTGATTAGGTATAGGTATCAATGTATTTATCTTGTGGCAGAAAAAAAAATTCTTGAAAAAAGAAGCTTATCTAAGGGAATATCCATAAAATAAATGTCATAACTCTCAATACGGAAAGTTTTAACTCTTTCTTCCATATCAAACAAAATTAATTAATTACCAATAATTGATTAACTAATTGGTTAATATTTTGACTGATACATGTAGTGTTATGGACTAGGAATAATTATCCAAAATTTCAACTTGATGGGAAGTGGGAGAAAAAAAACATGTATAAAATTTGCAGCAGACAGAGGGAGTAAATATAAGCTTACAAAGTTTGAACTGAGAAAAATGATCCTGATTAGTTATTGGTATCAATGTATTTGCCAATGTTGTGTAGGTCTAGAAAAATATGTTGGCAGATTTATTATGGAGAGAAAGAGAGAGAAGTAAGTGATGTCTTGACTTTGTTTAGCACATTGAAATATTTCAAAGAAAACCAAAGTGTTCAATAAAGAAATAATTTTTACAAAGAAACAGTCAAATAAAAGGACTCAATCAGAATTTCTGCAGCCAATATTTGCTGTTGGTGTCATGTGACAAAAACAATGACTCCTCCCTCAGCTGACACCTGTTCCACATTCTGAATTCATAAATTTTATAGGCTTAAATACTGAGTAGCGTGCATCTACAGGGACTTAGGCCTGTCAGTTATCAAACATGAAAACATGTCAAAGTCAATTGAGTATTAACAATTTTGCAAAATTCATTATCCAGGTTGGTCTTTGTTGTTCTGATGTTGCAACTATGAGTCTAGTTAAAATAGTTTGTTAAAGTAAAATCCCAACAATAAAAATAAGGCTACACAGACACAGTTGTGACCAACCTATTTTGACTGTATTGCAAAGATATACATTTGAAAACCCAAAACAATTACAAACTGGTAAAATGATAATGAACTCTAATTTCCTATCAGCTATAATAAATGTAAGAATGTCTTACTGAGCCAAGAGTGAACTTCTGGAAGGCAACAGTTAGTAACAGGTAGGTCCACATGATGTGAAGTAATTGTAAAACAAACAGCAGTCCATTGAAGAACCAGTAGGCTGGAAATGTGGTGACGTAATCATGGATTTCCACTGCTGATGCATTTAGTACCCTAGCAACAAATACAATAGATCAATGGATTAGAACCCATTATTAAAATAAAAATTTAGTGAAAAAAAATAAACACTTGATTCCATCACTGTACAAGTCTATCCCATTTTGCCTTACCAACAATATGTATTTACAAAGTTTAGTTTCAATACAAAAAATCAACAATATCCCCAAACAATAAATAAATATCTTATGGTACTGTATGCTTGAATTTATTACTGATAATTTACCTGACTGACAGAAGACTCTGTCTTTGTAAGTTTATGAGTGAAGTCTATTGAGCCCTTCCCAAATTATTTTTTTTTCTGTTTCTAAACCAATGATAATTGAATAACATACTACATACACTTTACAGGGCTACTATTTATTCAACTTGTAAATGAATACAGCAAAAGAAGATACTATATAGAAAAAAAATTAAGCAAGAGATACTTTTGTAGTTGACAATGAAGCAAGAAAGAACACATTTACATAGAAGTTAAATGCACACTCACACACTAAAGTTATTTTTCATTAAATTCCCTATATAAATTAAGACACCAAAGAAAAGTCTGAAGAGCATCAAAAGATTAGACTGTCTAGAAACAGTGACAAAAAAAAAGCAGTGCAATTAGAAAATATTTTTGTATAACAATAAAATATTATTATGTTTTAATTGCATGAAAAAAAACAACAACAACATAGAAGTTTTTTTGTCTATGACAGAATAAGAGACAGAGAAGGTATTAGAATGTTTAATTTATTAACACAAATTTTGTATTGGCAATATAAGTAAAATGGCTTGACAAAGAGACATCACAGCAATGCCTCCAATTACATCCAGCTAAAAAAAAAGTTGATGCCTTGATTTACTGTATAATGTGTTAATCTCTTTGGCTTTTGAAAACCTTGTTCTATGTGTAGGAGATCCTGTCTATGCCAACCTTAGACTACAGTTTGTTGGAAAAGACACTTTCACATATTGAAAAAAAAAGTATTTACTTGCACTAATAATGTGTCAGATGGCTTGTGTAAAACAGCTGAACAAACCAAGGCAATATAATGCATGTTGAGCTTATGCTAAGAACAATGTGAATTTGCAAACAGCGCCTCAGAATTCAGCTATAAATATTTGAACATATTTACAGCAAATCATTCTGCATTTTGTGTCAGAAGGTATGCAAAAAGCTGAAGAAAACATGAGCTTGCTGATGTATGAACAAGAGAGATGAACTGTCTGATGTATGAACAAGAGAGATGAGCTGGCTGATGTATGAACAAGAGAGATGAACTGTCCGATGAATGAACCATCATGAAAAGTTCCAACCTACAACCTCTATTTGTGCCAGGTGCAAGAAACATATCCAGTCATGAGTTTGACTTCCAGACATATTTGTATACAATTAATATAAATATAAATAAACATTTTTCAAATGATGGAAAGATTCCAACATCGTATACATGAAATTTTAAATGTGTTGTTTGTGACAAAATTAGTGTAAATCAAATATGATGGATTAGTGACACAAGAAAAGAAGACACTGAATGAAATGTGCACATTGCAATAATAAAATGAATGTGGTCAAGATTACAATGCTAAAATAGTTGACTGCATATTTACTGAGTTAGTAATATTTTGTGTACTATGAGGGTATTAGATTTTATTCCTACAAGTACAGAAAAAAAACAAAAAAACTAGAAAATGTTTTTCCTTTTACAAATCAGGAAATGGTATTTTGTCTTAGAAACATGAACTATGAAAATATTGAGTGAAAAGCTGAATGAACACTTACAAGCAAATTTCATTGGAGAAAAGGAAGAATATTTAGTGTTTGTCTTTTTCATTTTGCCTTTATGCTTTAGGGTTTTCAAATTGAAGATGATTACATCCTATTCATACCTTGTGGTCTATACAGCAAATGATGTAAAGGTCATCTGTTTCTGTGGCCTATGGTTTACAAGGGTGTTAAGTGGCTAGCACAACAACCAACCGCCTTTACTTTTCCCCAACTTAAGTCAAGTACCCAATAGAGCTGGGTGGACTCAGAGGCGCCAAAAGATCCAGAAATTACAAATCCTTGTCTTCACCAGGACTCCCTTGTTTGGAAGCCAAGAGCTTTACCTCTTAGTAACCTGGCCTCAGTTTGTTTTGTCTTCTAATAAAGGAAAAGCTATAGCATTGTGTTGTTTTTGGTTTTGTTTTTATCACTCACTTTCTCCCAAATGGTTGCTTGTAAGTGTTCAATTTTCTATTTTGTAATTTTTAAAATCAAGTTACTTTTTTTTTTTCCTTTATAATTAAGATTTACTTTTGAAAAAAAAAATCTAATGATAATTCAACTGTAATTACGTGAGAGTTAAAGGAGTATTTCATAAATGTGTCAGTTTACCATTTCTTTTTTGTTTTCTACACAGTGTTGTCATCTGTAGCAAAAAGGGAGGGGGGCAGAATTACTTTACAACCAACACACTAAAGAAACATGGGAAAATTTAGGTACAGAAGTGTAGTACAAGTTCAGGCAAATAACACCACCTCTTTTACTGTAAGCTACACACATACAAAATAAGAATTCCAAACTCAAGAATACACAAAACATTCAAACATATAAAAAAGAAAATAAAAAGCATTCCTATTCAGCTTATGAAAATGACTTCCCTCCCCAACCCACAACTTGAAAGTGCTTGATGCCAACTTAAACTTTATTTGCATACATTTTTTTAAATATTTTTAGCAACATTATGAATGTTTTTAAGGACATAATTATTTAAATTTTTTCAGTGACTTTATTTTAATGAAATATCAAAGAAATATTAATTTTTCTATGATAGATTTCCAGGTGAAAATTGAAGCACTTTTTGTTCTACTAACTCTGCCAACTAAGAGTGGAGATTATATTTTGGTGTTAAGAAAGAAGAAGAACAGGTGAAAATCTGATTAATATTTTTTCTTGAGTATATATACTTAATATTGATTAAACTATAACTTAAAGTATATCTATCAACCTGAAAAAGAAAGTTAATCTTTTTGCATATTTTGCTTGTATTTTTTAAATATAAATTCTTTTCAGTGGTAACATTCAATAATTACTAGTGCTCTAGCTGTGCAAAGGAGAATTAAAAATGTTCCAATCTATCACCCACCCTTTTCTCATTTTCCTTCTTTCTTTCAGTAAGCAGTGATAAGATCTGTTGAGTTGCTGACATGCTATGTCTAGTTATACACGTGCATTTTACACATTTTCAGTTAAAAATTGTTCCATTTTTTTTTCTCAAACATTTGACGATTGCTGTCCAAAAAAATGTTTTATAACTGAAACTTATCTTTAAAAAAAAAGTAGCTTAAATGACAAAATTGCTTTGAGAAAGAAAAAAAAAAGTATGTTATTTTGAAATCAAAAAATAATTTCTTACCAAAAGGGATATATAAACAATCTAGATACTATCCAGGTAATTATGAAAACAGCAAAGAAAAATTCACATGTAGTTTGATGTTTTGTGTACTTGGCCATTTTTGCAATCTG
>JADKLZ010000003.1:28494888-28521059 GCA_021533235.1 Biomphalaria straminea
TATAACAGGTAACTCTAGAATATCTAGCAATTTTGGTGTTTCCGGTGTATAGAAAATAGGAAGTGTTGAAAAACTGTATTACAAAAGGTATCAAATATTTTGAGTGACCACAAAGTCAAATTTGTAACTTCTGTTGCTTAAATTTTTTTATATTTTGTTGGCAACAATGATCTTTCATGACAGTATACTCGACATTGCTGAGTTTATTCATTTCAAATTATTTTCTGATCTTCCACTTTTTAGTTTCTTACATTTTTCTTATGGTTACATTTTAGTGCCACCTACATTTATCTACAACACTTTTTTTTTCCTCTGTATTTTATTACTTATAACAGTGTAAACCAAATCTTCCACACCATATCCATAACTAAATAGTGAAGAGAGTATTGTTCCAAGTGACAAAATAATACTACTTCACATCACACCAAAATACAGACCTAGAAAAAACAATTATTGTAGACAACTTTATACTTACATTGAGCCAAGGGTCTGCAAAGTCATGAACAATGAGAACCAGACTTCCTACACGCACAAAATTACATCCCCAGGAGAAATAGATTAAAAGAATGGTAACCATATGATGAAGAACCATTTCTTTTTTATCCTAATCAAATCAAAGAGAAAATGATTTAAATATGGAATTATAGTATCGTCAAATAAGTTTCTACTTGAGGAAAATAATTTATTTTTTTTACCTTTTTTTGATAGTCTCTTTGAAAGAAAACTGCAAAGAGTAAACTCCAATAAAAACCTAACTCAACTAAATACAGAATGAAGATATCATTGTCTATATGCTGTGGAAGAGAAATAAAAATATGCAATAAACAGGCAGAAACAAGAGTTGAGCTGGACAAGCCTCTTGAACAGGATGCCCACCCAAATATTTATATATACAAACATCATTGCAGATGTAAGTTCTCAAGATTTTACAACAATTTAAACCTTTCCCTTGATTTCCCTTAAATGGGACTCTGTGGATACATAATATATTGATTTAACAAATAAATATAATATTTTCTCCATTACCAAATAAAACAGGTGTTTATCTGCTAGATAACTACATATTTTTTTGTTCAAGTGCTCTATTCAACTATATTTAAAGAGTGATACCATGCATTACCTGTTTAGGCCATCCTACCCAGCAGTTCACTGTTACCCACAACCAAGGTTTCTGGCAATTATAAAATATACTCATAATTTAAAGATATTCCTTCACAAAATAAAATATCTATCCACAAAATTAAAAAGAAATAATAATGCAATTGTCAAGAAGATGTTTTGCTTAATTACAATAACAACAAATTAATTAAAGAGAAAAATGACAAGAGTGTGTTGAAAATAAGTCATTAAAAAAATGTAAAATTGTTAAAACAAATAAAATAATAAACTATGAACACTTTAATAAATGAAAGTATAAACTCAATAAAATATAATTAGCTAGAATGATGATGCCAAAGGTTATGATCCTCATATTATGATAGTTTAATCACTCCTAAAAATTCAACCAAAATATGCTTAACAACACATGTTTAAATTGTTATTATATAAGCTACTTACATCCCAGAGGGCATAGAGCCCATATCCAAATGAGAGTGAATAAAACAAAACTTGCCAACTGTAAAACATGTTAGACAATTAGCTTAATGCATAGACTTCAAAGATAACTTTCTAACATATCAAATTAATTTCTTTTTAAAACTGAATGCCTGGAGCATGGTGGTTAAGCACTTGGCTTCTGAACCATGGGGGTCTTAAGTAAACTGGGATTTTGAATTTCAGGTTTTTAGGGTGCCCAGAGACCACCTAGCGCTAATTTTGGTGAAAAGTAAAGGCAGTTGGTCATTGTGCTGGCCATATAACACTCTCATTAACCATGGGCCATAGAAACAGATGACCTTTAGATAGGGACCTGCGAATATTCGATATTCGATTTGAATTCGAATATAAAAAGAATATTCAAATTTGATTCGAAATTATTTTTAAATTTTCGAATCTTCGAATATTTTCCAAAAAAAAGTAATGCTTTTTTGTGGATAATTCAAGCTCGGTTTTGGTGTGTACTTTGGTGTTTAAAATGTTACTTAACTGGTTTATAAAGCAGCTTCTGAAACCAGTATCAGCTGAAAGTTCTACAGTTACTCAAACAAGATTTTTCTTGCTTTCGATTCGGAATTTCCGAAAATACTTTATATTTGTTCTTAAACAAATTGTCTGAATATTTTATTCATTGAACAATCTTGGATCATACTGGGCCAACTTCGGATCAAACACACGACACGAATTCCTGTACTCTTTTCCCTTCCCCAATTTATTTTGAGGCATGTTCATATTAGGAATTTATAATTTAATTTTAGAACAACAGCAGAAGTAACAACAGTTTTGAGTGCTGATTCCAATGTCAGCATAAGTTTGATCTATCCTTGCATTTTTACATTGAAGGAAGAGTAGTGTCCAAATCACCAACAGGTCTCCAACAATTTCGAGATGAGCTATTGAAACAACTTGGAGCAAGATTTGATTTGACAATGGGTCATCTCCTGGCAGCCACATTCATTGATCCAAGATTTAAACACTACTTATTTTCAGAAGCTGAAACTAAAAAAGCTGTCTTATTTGTAGAGACAATATTGGCAAACTCTGACGGAAGCAAAATTGGCAAAAAATTCTGATGAATTGCCACGTGAAAGTCTTGTTCAAGACAGGAATAGAGGAAGCCTTATGGACTCAATTTTCAAGAAAGTGCTTGATGCTCAAGGAGATACCAGAGTCAACACAATTTCCACCATTTCTGAGCAAATTAAGGATGAAGTCAGTTTGTATTCAAAGCAAGCAGCTGTAGATCGAAACAGTGATCCCCTTCAGTTTTGGAAAGAAAGTATTAATATTTTTGCACTTTTGGCCAGAGCAGCTAGGAATTTGCTTGCAATTCAGGCAACAAATTGTTCTTAGAAAGAGTTAATTCAGTTGGAGGACAAATTATTACTGACCATCATCACAATCTCTCAGAAAATAATGCTGAAACTTTGATTTGGGCCAAAATAAATAAAGAAAAGATCTACTTTTTAAAAGGCCTGTTTTGCAATTTAATTATTGCTAACTTTTTGTGTTTCAGTATTAAATAAATATTATATAATAAAAATTTTGAATTTGAAGTTTTATTTAACACTTGTTGGTTGTCAAGTTTTTTCAAGAATATTCGATTCGAATTCGATTCGAATTTCGAATATTTTCTGATATTCGATTCGATATTCGATTCGAAAAAAATTTCCTGATTCGCAGGTCCCTACCTTTAGATCAGTTGCAACATAAATCACTTTGTCTGAAAGTTTTTTTTTAAATAATAACACCTATTGGTGCTTGAATAATTATTTCTCACAAAAGACAAATGCTCTTGAAAACTACTTTGGTTGTACAGTAGAATGAAAGTACTTAACATGCTGAGTTTTCACACTAAAATTAATAATAAGGCCCCACTGTATTTCCTTATTTCTTTTTGTTGGCATTTAACATAGTAAGCTGTCAGCTAAGTCAAAAGTGTTCCCTCTGGACTACCTTAGATCTGACACAAAATGTATCTTCACTACCTACCTACAACTCAATAAATTATACAAAAGAACACTTATTTATTTCTAATGGTCAATAATGGTTCAAATTGCAACAAAATTTGCACCAAGTAAAAAATATAATGACTGTTTTCATTTTAAACAAATATTCAATATTCGTTAAGCAGTTGACTTAAACAGTAATTTCAAGCAAAGAATAAATCATGTAGGTGTTAGTAGGTTATTTTATAAATGCTAAGTGATCAATGATTTTATCAAAAACAAATTGAAGGATACTGGAGAGTTTAAGTAAGCGAGATTCCATTATTGTTTATGTGGCAGGATATTTTTACACAAAAAAATTATTTACAGCAAAAACTTCTATCACTAACAAGATTGAATACAGGAGGAAATAATTAAAAAGAAATATAAGGAAAAATATGGAATGACTGGTAAAGCACTTGGCTTACAAACCAGAGGATACCAGGTTCAAATCCTGGAGAAGACTGGGATTTTTAATTTTGGGATCTTTAGTAGGCCTCTGAGTCCAACCAGCTCTAATGGGTAACTGACATTAGTTGGGGAAAAGTAAAGGCAGTTAGTTACTGTGCTGGCCACAAGACACCCTCATTAACCGTGGGCCACAGAAACAGATGACCTTTACATTATCTGCCCAATAACCACATGGTCTGAAAGGGAGAACTTTATTTTCTTTATAAGGAAAAATAAGGTTTATTTGACAGCTCAAACAACATTTTTTTTTCTTTTTTGAAGGCTTAGGTTTTTCTCCAGATAATATTGGTTAGGATGTGAATGAACAAATTATTTATGTACCTGCATTCTTTAAATTTGTACATTGATGAAGGCATCTGAATAATTCTTCTTTTAAATAACCACCTTTGGATCTGCCTTTCTGTCATGTTGGTTTCTTTTGATAATCTCTAAATTAAATTAAAATAAAGGATTTTTTTCATGAAAAAAAAAAGTTATAAAATTATAAAATACTTGCTAAGTTTACAAAAATGCTAATTAGTAATGTCAACAGAAATGGTCACTGAAATAAAACTACATTTTTTGTCAACAATACTAGATTTTCTTGTTATTTATGGCACTTGTATGCCTCTATTGTTTGTTTTGGTTGACTCCACTTATCTGATTGCAAAACCAAAAATGAGTAATGTCTATGTGTAAAAGAAATTCCTTTTCTTTCTTCTAATATTTAAATGAAACAATAATACTATCTCTATTATCCCACCCATGTATTCAGCCTTCTGTGTTGACTTCAGAAACAATGGATATGCCCAGAGTTTCCTCTAAAGCTACATTCCCGAGACAGATAATGGGGTGCCCATGCCTCATGCTGCCTCTCTCAATCTTGCTGATGTGATCATAAAGAGGGAATGTTTTACAGTTACATTGGCACAAACACTATTGTAGGAACTGCCAAAGGGACTACTATGATTGACTAAAGTGACCTTTATAGCATGTCACAGATTGATTTTAGCTGAGTATGATGTGCTAATTAAAAATGATCTTTGCTAAAGGACAATGCAAAGCTCATTTCAAACTTTTGCTTGTAGAAGTGATTGGCAAAAAAATAAATAAATAAATAAAAAGGCTCCTTTTATTGGTTAAACCTAAATTTTTACTTTTAAATTTAAGAAAAATCAACATCAATCCATAAATAAGATTTTAATTTATGATTAATTCATCAAATCTTAAATCTTTGTTAAATACTTGTTTTATATTTATAAATTATGAAGATGTTCAATTTGTCAAAACAAATTTCATTACACGGCAATGAAAGAATGCTCTTGTTTTAAATTATAATGTTTATAAAGTATATTTAAATAGATTGTAACACTTGCGTGCTTTACTTATGACTATCATCTCATTCACACTACAAATGAGAAGAGAAGGAAAATTGTTTAAATACCAATATGTAAAAATGTTTTACTGAAAACCCTTGTCAAAATCTCTTTTCTAACAAGGCCAGCTCAATTTCAGGCAACACTTACACAGAGGGAATGGAAAATAAAACAGTACTGAAGATATTTATCTTTTCAAATGCAGGTGGGGAGGTGTTTAAGATTTTAAAATCTTTCTTTACAGAAATGTTCGATTCTGCTGTGGAAAACTTAAAAAACATTTTGAAGAGCCTAGAGGACATGCTACTATTTAATGTTACTAGGTAAAAATAAATTATGCACATAAGAAGGACAAAAAAAAATGTAATTATTTAAAAATAATCAAACACAAATATTTTCCTGAAACTAACCAATATTTCATGTTGAGGAACTTTAGATCTGTAGGATTTATAAGCAGCCTCTAGAGATGGGGATTCTTTTAATGTAATCTTTTTTCTTTCTTTTAATCCCAGACACTGAGCAAGTGGTTTTATTAAATAACTGTAAATTAAAAAAAAAAAGACAATTTAACACAATTGTAAAGATATTAATAATAATATAATTTATTATTTAAATTTTTAAATTAAAAATAGACACTTATAACAGCAAAGAAGCTAAAATTTTAAAAAATAATATTGCTGTAATAGACAGAATAGTGTAGCAAATGGTACAATTAAATTACACATGAATTTTCACTGACTCTTAAGATATAGTCAGTTCCCAAAAGCTACCAAAGTCTATTTCTACACTGCTCAACCCAGTCTACACTACATTCACTCAAGTGTATCAAGTCATGACTTACAATACTTTAACCCATTTTTATGATTTTAAGGTTATCTTTTTTTTTTTTATTCACACACAATTTTTACTCAAACCTGGATACATAAAAGAAAAAGCTCTCTTTATAAGAGTTTCTAAAACTAGTTTGATATAAAAATAAGAATCAAAATTTAAATATTCACATTTTATCATTTTAAAGCTAGAATTTTGTTTGCACATTATGAGTAAGCTGCAACCTTTACCTTTCAAAATATTCTTACCTGTTCAGTAAACTTTATTTCTATTTGTTTTAGCAAAATGATTTTTCCTTTGTGTGGTGAGACAAATATTTCTCTGAGGCCTCACATTTCTTGTGTGTGAGACAAAAAAAGAATTTCTCTGAGGCCTAAAATTTGCCTCAATCTGGACCAGACAGACTTTATCATTAAAAGTAATACAAGAATGATTTTTCCTGAATAATGCTTATTTTTATTTTATGTAATGTACTATTGTTAAAAAAAAAAGGTGATAGTACCTTATTTCAACACATTTTTTTTTAAGTTTAAGGAAAGGGAGTAGATGAAATAGTTAAGCAAAGACAAAGATTTCTTTTTTTTTCACCAAGCTTGTATCAACTCACTGGCTGGTCAAAATCCTTATAGACTTTATTATCCCACTTTCCATTCTCTGATCAAGTTGATACTTTGCACATGTAGAGAATTAGGTCATTGGCTAAACATTTTAAACTTTAACAATAGACTTATTAAACCTTCCATTTTTATAAGTAGCTCAGTACAGGGCCAGATTTATTATAATTATAGCTTTTATATATTCATGCTTATAGCATGCTCAGAGCGCTTGGTCCAATCTCATTTGTGGACCAGTGGGGGAGGGGGTATCTAGGAGTTGGTTTCCCGTGCTACCTTTAGGTGCTCAGTAAACACAACTCTGCCCGATCGGGTGTCAAACCTCGAGCCCCCTTCTAGGCAGTTAAGACATGCCAAGTTCCAGCGCACTTAACCTCTCGACTACGCTTCCCAAGTAAGCGTTAAGTATGTATGTCCCTACACTTTTTCAAAATCTTTAATAAAAATCCACTAATTAATGATAATACAAAAAGCGTGCCATATTATAAAAGAAAGAAACAAGAATACTTGTATATTAAACATAGTTTTCCTTCTTTAAAAAAAAAAAATTTAATATGTATATATGACCAACTGACATAAATCTTAAGCTGCAATTATATATTATGAGCATGCCAAAAGAGGACACTTTGTAACCACTACAGTGTTGTTAAATGCAAAATAAAATGTTTAAAAAAAAAAATGTAAATGTTTCAGAAACGTCGAAATCTTATACTGTCTGCCCCTCCCCTTAAATCTGATCCTGAAACACATTAGCTATACACCATGGAGACCTCAGACTCAAGCAACTTTCTTTTTTAATTTGCTTTTAAAAAGGCAGCATGGAAACCTTTTTCCATTTTCCAATTCCACTGGTCCACATAATTGATTGGAACATAGCGCACTCAGTATGCCATAAGGATGAAAAATGCTCTTAATAAAAATATTTCCGATCACACAAATCTATTATTGCTTGTTCTCCTTTCCAATCTTGCAATCTATAGGGTAGATGATTTTAAGGTCATCTATTTCTTTGGCCAACAGTAAACTAGCAGGGTGTCATGTGGCTAGCACAATGACCAACTGCCTTTACTTTCCTAACTTTAAGTTAGATCAAGTTGGGTGAACTTAGGGGCGCCCTAAATGTTGAAATTCAAAATCCCAGTCTTCACTTTAGATTCAAGCCCTGGACCCCAGGTTCAAATGTCAAGAGCTTATCCACAGCACCCTATTGTTAGTCTAGATCTATTAAAAATAAAATGCAATGTCACTCAATATAAGAAAGGTTTAAAAAAAAAACTTAATTGTTATATTTAACCTATTTTTTAAACTAAAATTTCATATTTTTTTAAAGTAATAAAAATTTAACAGATTTAGAGTAGATCTAAATGCTAGAAAAAAAAAGAGCTGTATCAATATAATCAGTGGGTTTATAAAAACAATACTGGTCGGCAGTTTTAGTCACTCTTAATGTTACAACATATTATAAATGGACTCCAGGCAAGATAAATCTAGTCTGACAAGCACTATATTGGTCCACTGTCCAACTGTTAGATCTAGTGCTACAGCCTGTTTACTTTAAGGGCAAAAAGTGTGTGGATTAAAATATATTTGTTTTTTCTAGCACTGGTTATCCAAATGCTCTGACCATATATATATATATATATATAACTTAAGTGTAGATCAAATTTCAGTAATATAGACCATAGGATCTATTACATATATGCTTTGGTACCATCTGTCAAAAGTTAAATTTTATGTAAGCTGAAGATATGAAAAGAATGAGATATAGATTTTCCTGCTTTTACTAAATTATAGTTTGCAGCTCAAAGTATATCAAAATATTGATTCCCACTACAAACAAACAGAAATTAAACAGCGCAAGATGCAAACTACACAACCAGGTGACTGAAGACATACAGAACAACCAAATAGTAAATTTTATTAAAATGAATAAAACAAAATATTTTTATTAAAATAAAGAATAGATTATTAATCTGATTTATTAGCATGGCCTTACTAAGACTGATTCCCCCTATCTCTCTCTCTATATATATAATATATATATATGTACTTCAATAGGTACGATCTATCTATATTAATAAACAAATAAGCCACTAAAATTGACTAAAAGTCTTAAAAAGTCAATTGAATTAGGTATAAATAATAAATCTATTTTATTATAGATTATAGATCTATAATAATCTAGATATTGATGGTCTAGTCTATACACAAGTTGTAGATAACTAGACTACTAGATGTAGTCAATTCTAGTCTAGAGTCTAGATTTATTACAAAAGTCTTCATACTCATACAGTAACATTAGGTGACTAGATTTAGTTAAATCTATTAACATTATGATTGATTTTGAGTACATCCTGTATCAGTCACCCAGTGTATGTCAAATTTCTTAAACTAGACTTAGTTGACTTTAGGGACTTAGAGTAGCACTACTCTTACTCTTAGACTACTGACTAGACTAGACACTAGTCTAGATCACTGTGACTATTGACTATGTCACTATCACACTAATGACTAATATCAGATCATGATAATGATAAGTCAAACTCAAATCATTGATCAGTCGACATCAGATTCATCATAAAAATGATCATTCACTTAGACTATATCGAGACTCTATTCTAGAACAGTAATGCCCAAAGTACGACCCCTGGACCACATCCTTCCTGCGACGTGGTTCGATCCGGCCCACAGAGATGTTGTCCCTAAGTGAAAAATCTGTCTCCGAAAAAAAAAAACAACTTTCTTTCATTACGTTAGGGTTCTCAGTGTTATTATTAATTTTTTTAAAGTTTTGGTTGTTATATAAAAAAAATCAGCATATATTTATTAATCATGTTTCTATTTAAAGAAAACAAAAACATTCAATAACTTTAGAAAATCAAACATTTTCAAGGAAGACAGCATTCTTGGTTTGAGACGCGATTGCTATATTGCACCTAGAGTGGAAAATTAATGAGAATATTTACAGAAAAAGGCCAGAAGCCACAGAGTTTCTGATATTGCAAGTAGAAACCTGAAGCCATTAGTCAACGACGGATGAAAAAAAAAAGTGCTTGCTAACAATGATGGTAGAATCAGAAGAGCGCTGTTGAAGCTGTCTCGTGACAAGAACAACGCGATTGGAAGATATGGGTAAATATATCCATCCGCTGAGAGAGTCTACTGACATATCTGATACCTCTCAAAGTCTTGGTATTTAATTGCATTAAAAACAGCAGTTTTAAGATCAGAGAAGCTAGCAGTTATAGGAAGCATGCATGGGGCCACTACTGGCGAAGTCTTGTCATAGAAGTTTCAACCAGCATAGAATATATATCTTTATTGGAAGAAACTAGTGGGAATGACACTGATGGTTCCAGAAGTTTGGTTGACAGACTCGGTACCAGCTTTGCTAAGAATTCTTGCTAAGTGACTTCATTGAATTATTCATCAACAAATTTTATGGGGCAAGGTGTTCAATCTGGACCATGAGCTGATGGTTGTGATCAGATTGAACAATGTTAGTCATTTCAAAAAGTCATTGTGTCAAGACAAAGCTACAACTGGTACTGATTGACTTTTTCTAAATCTTCTATTAATCAAGTTTTAAGGATGATCACTATAATTACAAGCCACTGAGGAGAAACGTTTTTCAGCAAAATTTTCTCAAGAACAAACATCGAGATTTCTAGATTCAGAGCTATGACTTTGTGCCTCATCTATGAAGAAAGTAAAAGTTTAAGGTAGAATTAATGTAAGTACTAGATCTAGATTCACGGGTTTCTAATAAAAAAATGTTTTTTTTTTAATTTTTATTTTAACCTTTTTGGTGATGTGGCCAAAGACACGGGCGTCGGAAATTAAAATGGCCAGCCGACCGAATAAGGTTGAGCATCACTGCTCTAGAATATAAAATATATATTTATTATTATATAGAAATAATAGATAGATATATAGATCTAGAAACTTAGACTTAGACTAGACAAGTCCTAGAGATTCTAATTCTAGATTTAGATATCTACAGAATCTACTTCAGACTATTCAGAGACAGAGTAAGAGAAAGAGTTACTGACACTGAGACGTCTGAAACTGAAGAGTATCAGACAGTAATGAGTAAGTTGAGTAAGAGACAAGAGACTAAGTAAGATAGATTAGTTACCTAATAGAAGAGTCTTAGTCAAGTTAGTGAAAATAGTCATTTCTCCATTACTTAGTAGTCGACTTAGATTAGATTCTAGATCTAGTCGTCTTAGACTTAGAAAAGAGTTAGATTAGACTAACTTGAGTCGACTTGACTTTAGAAAGTAAGTTTAAAGTTAGTTTATCAGACCAGTACCTTTCATAAATAAACCGTACAAACATGAGTAAAACACCAACAACAATTGACCAATTCATGTGGCTAATTTTGGGATAGTATACTGATGGATCAGAGCTTATAAAATCGTCCCATCTTGCATCGTCGCCTAGCCAAAACTTTTCATTCCAAATAAAATTATGAAAAACATCCCCATAGGTGGCCATTTTGTTTCTACACTAAATGACAATCCATGGGCGGTTACTCTGGTAAGAAATCCAATGGTCTGATTTCAAAGTACAGATAAGTAAAGTAAGCTGAAAAATAATTAACAAAGCAAGACTCCCTAACAGTAACACCACGAAAACCTCTAGTTAACATATATCTAAATCTATACATAACTCAAGATCCTGATTGTGTTATATATTATAGATCTCATCATCATCATCATTGGCCTCCTTCAGTCGTAGAACGACTATGGTTCATCTCGCACACTTCCTCGTGTGGCTGTGGAGCCCTATTTTGGAGAGACACTCCCGTCCACAAGTATTGCGGGTAAAGGTGGTCTTCGCTACAGTGGTAGAGGAGCTGGCCTTTTTCCGCGTTGTCCGCTTTTCTTCCAGAGCTGAGGCCCATGCTCTTTCGCTGTCCATAGCTTTCTTGGTCACTGTCTCTCTCCATCTGGTGCGGTCTAGAGCTATGTCTTCCCACTGGTCAGTATTGATGTCCACTGTTTTGAGGTCGCGTTTTATTACATCTATGTAACGGAGGTGGGGGCGACCAGTTTTTCTTGAGCCTGTCGCAAGTTGTCCGTAGAGGATGACTTTCGGTATGCGATTGTCCTCCATCCGGCGAACATGTACAAGCCAACGCAGGCGGCGTTGTCTGAGGGCTGTAAAGATGCTGGGAATACCTGCTTGTGCAAGGATCTCTGTATTGCACACTTTTTCTCTCCATGTGATTTTCAAGATCCTACGAAGACATCGCAAATGGAATGAGTTCAGTCTTCGCTCTTGCTTTGCGTAAGTGGTCCATGATTCACTGCCATACAGCAGCGTGCTCATAACGCATGCCTTGTAGACTTCCATTTTGGTCGCTGTTGTTAGCTTCTGGTTTTCCCAAACTCTTGACCTAAGTCTAGCGAAGGTCGATGCAGCCTTCCCTATACGTTTTTTTATCTCCTCATCTAGAGAAAGGTCGTCTTGAATTGTGGATCCTAGATAGCAGAATTCATTTACAGCATCCAGCTTGTTATCATCTATGAGGATGGAGGGTGGTGCTGTAGCAGGGGGTCCCATAACATTTGTTTTCTTTGTGCTTATAGTTAAGCCATATTCTTTACAGGCCTGAGAGAAGCGGGACATCAGTAACTGAAGTTCCTCTTGTGAGTGTGCCACAACCGCTGCGTCGTCCGCGAAGAGCATGTCTCTTATGAGGGTTGTTCTGGTTTTAGTTTTGGCCCTCAGTCTAGCGATATTTAGAAGTTTGCCATCGAATCTGGAATGGAGATATATGCCTTCGGTGGAATTATCAAATGCGTGGATTAGCATTGAAAAGAGTATTCCAAAAAGGGTTGGGGCAAGGACACATCCCTGTTTTACACCGCTGTTTATATTGAAACTTTCGGAGCAGGCGCCATTGAACTGTACTGTACCCATCATATTTTGGTGGAAAGAAACAATGATATTTAGCAGCTTGGGTGGACAGCCTATATATTAACTCTAAGATTTTAAAGAGGCCTTCTCTGCTGACAAGGTCAAAGGCTTTGGTCAGATCGATAAATGCGATGTACAAAGGCATTCTTTGCTCTCTGCACTTTTCCTGAAGTTGACGGATAGAGAAAATCATGTCAATTGTGGATCTCTCTGAGCGAAAGCCGCACTGTGATTCTGGATAGACTCGATCAGCAAGTTTTTGTAGCCTGGGGAGTATCACTCGAGCAAAGACTTCGCCTACGATGCTTAGGAGAGAGATTCCCCTGTAGTTGTTGCAGTCGCTTCTGTCGCCTTTATTCTTGTACAGGGTGATGATCTTTGCATCCCTCAGATCCTGTGGCACAGCACCTTCTTGCCAACATTTACAAAGCAGTTCATGTAGAGGTTGGATTAGTGTAGTTTTACACTGTTTTAGAAGATCTGGGGGGATGCCATCGCATCCGGGTGCTTTGCGGGCAGCCATGTTGTCTTTGGCTTTGTTGAGCTCTAACAGGGTGGGTATTTCGTCTAGCTCGTTCATTATGGGTAGCTGTATGATAGCTTTAAGAGCTGAGGCAGAGACTGAGCTTGTTGTGGCGTAGAGTTCGGAGTAATGTTCGACCCATCTATGCATTTGTTGACACTTGTCTGTGATAATTTCCCCAGTGGTTGATTTAAGAGGTGCTGACTTGTTCTGGGAGGGTCCGAGAGCCTTTTTAATTCCTTCATACATCCCTCTTATGTTGCCCACTTGGGCTGCGAGCTGGATATTCTCACTGAGCTCTACCCAGTATTCATTGGCACAGATCCTTGCTGTCCTCTGTGCAGTGGCTCTAGCTTCTTTCAGGTTTAACAAGTTGCTTTGGGTAGGTTTTGTATTATAGATCTATACTCTACTCTAGCTATGGTCTAGACATTTCTGGATTCCCTATATCTAGGATTTATGATTCTAGTTTCAATGACTCGATCAATGTATCAAAAAAAAAAAACGCGTGTAAATTGTGCAATAATGAAAATAATAATAATAATAATAATAGGTTTGTCTTCGAGTCCGAAGATTAGTGAGGAATACAGTGTTTCCCGTGGCTGTGCAGTCCCAGCTGTGATCTACACATCTTGCCACATCCAGGGCAAGCAAAACCATTGTCCGCAGGTGGTCGGTTTAGATTTTATTTAATGAAAATATAGCATTTCTAAATGTAGATATTCGTGACCCTAACGTATAACACTTTTTTTTTCTTATTCGACCATGAGAACCATTGAACCATGAAAAGGCATGATATACTGAGTATTACTGAGAGCCATTGAAGCCTTCTGAAAGTATAATAGTAGGTAGACCTAATTGGAGGCCCTAGGCCACGGGTACCTTTAGCTCCCGTGCGCCAATTTTTGTTTACTTCTAATTCAGATATGCGCAACTAACAATTTTCAATCCTTAAAAAGAAGGTCATTTGTGCAACATTTTTTTTAAACATTTTTAGTTTGCATTTATAATTTAAAAACCTAAAAACCTAAAATATATTACTGCTATTTGGCCTATAGACTAATAAAACTTTATGTACACCGTTAGCAGTTTTAAATAAAAGAACAATTTCACATAGTCAAAATATATAGGCCTATAACAAGCTAAAGCAACTAGACTCCTGAGCTTCCTTTCGTCAAATCTGAAAAATTAAGAGTTAATTTTGTGACCTCGGTTTGCCGTTTTACATTTGGGTCATCGAGATGTCCAGTAAAGCCCATCATCAACTAAAAATGCTTTTTAATGAAACATCGGTTTTACACCAAGCAAACGATTCGACCTATTGTTCACTGGCTGCATATATATTTTTCTCTTCTCGCACATCTTTTGCAGTATTTTTCAGTTTCCAGAATCTTCTGAAACCTTTTCCTTTAGGCACGCACCTCACAATAAAGGACCTAACAAATCACAATTTTCTCTAAATTCTTCTGATTTATCCTCTATTTTACATAATTTTATTTAAACATTTCTCAACTGGTATCCATAGTTTTTCCATACTATGCTGCAAATTAAAAAAAAAATTCCAAACTCAGAGCTTCTTTCTTTATAAAGCAATAATACCTCAGAGGAGGACAATCTGAAATTATATTTTAAGAAAGATTACAGTTCCGGTAAACTCTACCAGTCATTGACAGTTTTAAGTTAGGCTAACTAAAAATAAATTGATGATTTCTTAGACATAATTTTGATTCCTGAAAATATGTCTAACCATAATGTTTTTCCTTAGTGTGACAGTTATGACCAATAAATTCTTTAAAAATGTTGAAATTAGCATTGGTTCCTCTAATAGAGCTAATTTTTTATTAGCAGACACCGAGCAACAAAGCATTGTTAAATTATGTGAGATTTAATCCATTTTTTTCTCTAAAATATTTTGTTAGTCCAATGCAAGGCCCACACCAATCAGAGGCCTTAGCTAGGTGGCTTCCAGTATGCTGATGTCTAAGGACGGCTGAAAACCTGACATATTCATACTTTAGAAACTGCCTGCTAGACCGACCAAAGAAGGACATGCCCCCATACCACAAATAAAGGGCAATATTATTATACTCCTTTGTGTAGTTTACAGGGCCTAGCTATAGCTACGTACTCTTTCGTAATCGAAGATAAGCACAATTTCATTTCCTTTGAACTCTAAGATAGCCGATCTTCGCTTCTAAAAGAAGATTACAACACTCAAGGCACTCGTAACGTAGGTTGGAACTTCTGCAGTACCGGGTATTTAAAGCTTTTGCTCTAAGTTGTTTGAATTTCTGTTTGTGTGATAACTTGAAACACCGACACTCATGATTCCGCGCAATGACGGGTGATCATGGGATCTAGTAGTCATGGTCGTCGATTATGCATTCCTTTAAGAAAAATTCCTTTGAATTCTTTTCTTACACTGTATCGTCACTAAACTGCTAGAAGAACACTTCATCACGCAATGTAGCCTACTTGGTTACACGACTTTGTACTGGTACTGTAGACTCCCACTGGTGGTTATGGTTCCTTTGATCTGTTCACCTATTTCGTCTAATGTATCTACGATGGTGTAACGATGAGGCCAGACTATAGATGCATGACTAGGTATAGGTCTGTTCAACGTATAGGACCGCATAGCGCCGTGAGGTTGAATGAGACTCGCATTATTTTCCCCAAAAGCTTTCACCAGTAAAATAATATATTGAGGTGCGGGCAACAGCTTTTATTGTGCTATGTTCCGTCAGAATTGGGGGAGGGGCGGCCCCACAGGAAACGTTCACATAAATAGAAAGGTGTGAATGGTGTAACTCTTACTGAAGCTAGAGTCCGAGTGTCATCTCAGGACGTCACTCTGCGCGAATCTCATCACAACTTTTTTATTTTTTTAAACTTAGCTTTTACAATTTATAACTCTTCAATCTCATTTCTGATGGAGTTATGTAAACCTAGTTTAGCGCCGTTCTTTGCCAGAAGAATACATTTCTGAAGCTCAGAATGAAGGATATTAGGATATATAGGGCTTAATTATATACAACAACATAAATGTGTGGCTGGTGTAATGTTGAATGTTACTATTATACACTAGACTGGTCATTACTGAAAATAAAATTGCATGTGGTAATTGGATAATTTAAACTAATTTTTAACAGTCTTTTATGAAAGCTAACATGTTTATTTTATAACTGACAGAAAACAGTTTCAAGAACTGAATTTGAATACAAAAAATACAAACATTACAACATAATAAGTTATTTTTAGATGATTATCATCCAACAGAAATATTGAGAATGTTACATTTGAAATACTTGTCATCTGACAAGGCCTCCCCCTATTAAGATTTACTAAGGGCATTCCTTTGGTGCCTTCTTCCACCTTTTTGTACTGGACATGTTTGGTGGGACTTTCAAAAACTTTAAACATTTCACTGTACAGTTTCTCATCCAACATTCTCTGGACTTTACAAACACACAGACACTTTTAGGTAGTACAAAAAGATATTTATTCAAAACAGTCAAGATATTTAGGAGAAGACATTATTTCCTCATTGACTGAGCATTAAAACTTATTAATGAATACATTTCCTAGAGAGTTAAAGAATCTACTAAATACAAAAACATAATACATAGAATGACATAATCAGATATTACATTTTACATTTTAAATTTAATATCCAAACACCTTCTTTAGGATTGGCAAATACCTTTATTTTGTATAACCCTGAGTTACTTATGACATGTGACATATGAACATACTTCAACTTATTTAATTACACAAAAGAAATTAAAATAGTTCAGTTTGAAAATTAAACAAATGAATAAGTAACATAAAACAAGCAAAATAAAAAAAAATCCTTTAAAAAAAAAAAACCAACATAACTAGTCATTTTAGAGCCATTTTTGAAATCAATGTCCACACAGTTTCTGTGCTTGCAAGCTCATAAGAGGAATTGTAAAAGTACCCCCACCATTTAATGCGTTAGGAATCAGGTTTAAATATTAGAATTTGTTAATATAAGATAAGATAAGATAATTTTATTGATCCTATCTAATGGAAATTCAGTTTGATTACAATTGACAACCTCAGCATAATTACTGTACTGCATAATGCCCTGAGAATGTATTGACAACAATGACATACAGTGGAACTGTCCAACTAAAACTGTCACTCTAGGTTTAATTCTAGTACAATAAAGCCTATTATTTGGTTATTAGTTAGTCAAGTAGAAAATCTCATTAAATAACCCAAAACAGTACAAAAGATAAAATAATGACAAGGAAAATGATTAATGTACATTAAAAATGGTAACTATTCTAATCATTCTAAATACACAGAGAACACAAACAAGCTATTCTCATATGATCATCCTCTTCCTACTACATAAATAAATGTTTTTATAGTTTTATTTTATGAGTAGCATATTGACATATGCAATTTTATATAAGCTTAAACATTTTATAATAATAATAATAATAATCTTTATTGTCCGTAAGGAAATTTGTCTTTAAATTTGTACATTATACAAAACAAAACATTATTTAAAAAAAATGCACATTCACACCAGACTCACTCTGTTACCCTGTTACCATTGCTTGAGTAATAATGAGTTATTTGTAAGGTTCATTAGAAAGTAATCACAATTCTAACTAAAGAGATTAACAATAAATGTAGTACAACACCCTTAATAGTTCAAGGGGGGGTAGGGAGAGTAGATACATTAATGATATTCACATATAACTTTTTTTTTTTTTTGAGTGTATAAATAGAAAAATGTTTTTAAATATAGTTCTGTTTTTTTTTTATGCATTCTTAAAACTCTGAGCAGACTTTGGTAATTCTGAAATATGAAAAAATAAGTGAAATATACACTTGTATCTTATTTGTATGATCATACTGTTGTAAACCTGTTCACCTCTTTCTAACAATTTTTTCTAAGTGCAAATTTATTTTTTGTTTATGCTGGAGGGTGGAGTGTGGCGTCAAATGACCTCCGTGTGTTAAGGGGCATTTTTTTTTTGATTAATCGATTGAGAGATAGAGGATTGTTTTCTTTTCTGTGTTAGTGGATGTGAATTTAATTTGAAAAAATTTCTTTCAGATGAATTATTGACTTATTACAACTGGATCGTGTTTTGGCAAGAAGTCTGCAATCGGAGTGATAGCGTTGACAGGCAACTGGGAATCAGTGAGTTGTTTATTCTGATCAATCCCACATCTTAACACTACAAAGACAGGTTTTTCCTAGGTCACCATTATGAAAACGTTTTGAGTGATTTATGACATTGGTGTGGGTTGAAATCCTACTACTGGTCCTGCATAATATTTTACTCTTTTTTAAAAACCAATTGAAACTAAACAGACTGAAAAATACTGGACAGATTGAGCAACTGTATAGACAAATAAAAAAAAATATTTAATGAAGCAATTTATTCCTATTGCATATTAGATATTAGTGGGCATAAATAGTTCATCTCTAATCAAATTGGCAAACAGACTTATTAGAGTAAAAAGACATTACAGAAAACAATATCTTAGCAGCTGGTAACAGTTATCAACATAACAGATTAAGACTTAATATTTTCTTGGTTGTCTTGTGTCATTTGGTGACTGTTTTCTTCATTGTGAATGATACCGTCTTTCAAAGTCTCTTCATTGTCGGAATCACTCAGCTCATTGTCTGATTCACTTCTTGAATCTTTTATCTGGCAAAAAAATACAATTTTATTAAACATATGTGGTAATCATATCTGTAGCATCAAAAAATCAAGAGATGATACTGAAATCTCTAAGCTATCTGAACACTTAACAATGAACTTGTGTAATTACGACAGTTACAGAAAACCAGTACTGTGTATTCTGGGGAGTATAGAGATATGCCTGCCTTTTTCACTTTTATTTAAAAGGATTTAAGTGTATGTGCATATAAATATGCATACCATACTTGTCCTTATTGAATACAGAAGGAGTCATTGTGCATATACTGAACACAAATTAGATAAAAGTGAAAGCATAACACTTATTTCCCTTTCCACCTTAGTGAAATCTGGGAGCACTTTTAGTTTCTACAATCTAAATGTGACAAGCAGACAGCACAAAACAGTTTTGAAGTTTTACTAAAGGGGCTACTATAAAAATGACTAAAACAGATTTATCTTGAATGGTTGGGCGTAGAATGACAAGAATAAATTTTATTTGTAAAAATTAAGAAATGAAAACTTACTGAGCCTGAAGTAAACTTCTGGAGAACAATCGTAATGAGCATGTATGTCCAAATAAAATGGAGTAGTTGTAACAGAATGAGCAATGCAGATGTCAACCAGTAACCTGAAGATGTGGTGACATAATCAAGGATTTCCACCACTGCCAGATACATTATCCTGAATAAATTACAAAAAAACAACAATGAACCAGCTAATTACTGACTTTGTAATTAAGAATCTTGCACAATGATATAATACTTTCTTCTTTTTATTATTGTAATCAATGATGGTGAGTGTTTCAGCCTAATTTTGATCAGTACAAATATTTTGCTCTCCTACTGGGTTGTGCAACATTTATAAATAATTTTCTCTTAAAGGCTTGTCTTAATTTTTTATATAAATTTAGTCAGACTTTTTTTTTATATCAATTAAAGAAAAAAAAAAGGAAAGAACAAAAGTATTATATTTGTTGTTATGGTGTTATGAGCAACATGTGAAAGCTATTGTGCCTGCTTCAAGAGTCATGTTAAAAGCCATTATTTCAGTTTGTGATGAAAAAATGCAGAAAAACACAAAAAGATATTTACTAAATGTATTAAGTGCTATCTAACTGGATAATGTGCTATCTAGTTGGATGATGTGTTATCTAACTGGATGTAAGTTGATAATAAAGAAAAAAAAGAAAGAAAAAAAGCAGAAGCAGAAAATTCTGTTTCTGCCAAGCTTTTCATAATTCGAATATAAAGAATCGCGGCTATGCAGTCTAAAAAAAACAACAAAAAAACTACAGTACTAAGTCTTCTGCCTTAAATGAAAAACATGAAATGGTTAATAAAAAGTTTCCTTTTTTTTTGTTATTCACTTTTACAATCTTTTATTATATTATTATTAAAGCCAAATTTGAAACATGCTGCTTTTAAACCATTGTGTAAATGAACCGAAACACCGCTTTGGTTCAACTGAAAATGTATTATGCTTACAAAAAGTTTAAATTTAAACTTTCCTATTTGTCTTGAAAGCAATGTGGTTCTCCAGGAAAAATCCTTATATCTTAATTTTTTTTAAAATTTGACTGCATCTAAATGAAGGGGGCTGGCTGTCATTTGGAGCTTTTGTTCTGAGGCATTATATTCATTCCATTGTCACACAGTGACAGCTTGCAAAGGATACATGGCTGCTCCTTTAGGAAGGAACTTGTGTGCTTTGTAAAAGTTACATGTAGTATTAATGTTAGATGTACTTTTATTGTCACAGCAACCCAAAAACAAAATTAACACTACTTTTTAGGCTATTTATTGGTTAGTGATTGATTTGAAACTTCAAACAAAGAATATAATAGCAAAAGAAATGTTTAATTTTTTTTTTACCAATAAGGATAAATAATACATCTAGAAAATATCCATGAGATTAAAAGAAAGACAAATAAAATTTCACATGCAGTTTGACGATTCAAGTATTTGGCCATTTTTGTCATCTATAAAAACATTTAAAAATCAATATATATGATAGTAAAATTTTGTATTTTAAAATCAAAATTTAGAAGTTTTGCATAGAAAAAGACTTACATAATTATGATAAGATATATAACATAATTAAAAATTGTTTAACACAAGATATTATACAGTATTAAAATAACTGACTTGTGATGTTTAGCTGATCTTCCAGCGCCATTTCACAAACTGGGTTGACAAATATCAGTATTTAAAAAATATCCCACATTTTACTAATTATTAAAAAAAAACATTGGCCATCAAGCCAGTCAAATCCTGCTTTGGTCTTATAGGTTAAATTATTTCAGAACTTTCTCTATAGTCATTGAGCTGTCTTCACAATGTCTATTCACCATTCATGTTAAGTGTTTTCATGACAGCTTTGATTATATACAGCCTTCACCTCTCTTGCATTGACAGTCATTTCCATAGCCTTGATAGTCATAACTTTTTTTTAAATCTCCATATTTGATTTCTGATTTTTTTTCACTATTCATTTCAATTAGTCAGAGCATTTTCGCCTGGCTTAATATCTAAGTCACACGAGCAGGCCAGGTGCTGGACTTATTTGTCGGAGGCTTTTTGAGATGCATGCCATTAGGAATATTTTATAGACAATGGGAGCTTATCCCCAATGATACCCCTGGCCATGACAACCTTTTTATTCATTTCATTGTACACATGTCTATACTCTCAAAGGTGGAAAAGGTTTTGCATGATTACACATTAATGTTTTACTGGCAGACTTGTTATTCTGAATTAGGTTGTCATTGGGTTACAGTTGATATTCTTCATGTCCTACAGGCAGTTTCCTTGATTTCTATTAGAATTTCATTGATTTCAGGTGTCAAGTATTAATAAAATTAGAAGCTTCTAACTTCAATGGATCTCATTCACCAATCCTAAATTAACACATTTAAACACATCATAATATTGATAAAACAATGAAAAATATGTATCACGTGACATCCACAATTGATGAAATACTTTGTATAGAAGATATAGAGAATCATGTGGCTAAATGTTGTTTGTTAACGATTGGTGAATGAGGTCCATTGTTCCTTTCAACTCATCACTTGATGTTGTCAAGTATTTTTCACACTGATCAAGTCTACCTTTTACTTTTGTATACATTTAATGTAAATAATAAGTAAGTAATTTATTTTTAATTTAAAAAAAAATGATACAAAAAATATTATAAAAAGGTTGTATATACTTACATTAAGCCAAGGGTCTGCTAAGTCATGAACTAAAAGAACAAGAGATCCCCCACGCACAAAATTACATCCCCAAGAGAAATAAATTAAAGTGATAGTAGCCAAATGATGAAGAACCATCTGTTTCTTATCCTATTGAAAAGAGAAGCATGATTTCAATGTTTTAACATTTCTACAATGAGCAAGTTTGAAGATCATTTGGCTTATTAAAGTACAAATTAAATTACCTTTTGATGATAGTTACTTCGAAAGTAGATTTCAAACAGCAAATTCCAATAAAAGCTTAACTCGGCTAAGTACAGAATGAACACATGATTATCTACATGCTGTGAACAAATAAAAAAAAATGGTTGAAAGCCAGAGAGAAAGCCTTAAGAGAAAAAAAAACATTAAAAAAACATTGCTCTACAGGATTTACATGGAACCTGTAAGGCAAAAAAAAAAGATTAGTTCTGAAAAACCTGCAGACTATAATGGCAACGTCTTCAATTTGGAAGACTGAGGATGAAGGCCTTCCAAACCTGCAACCTGCAGATGTTGCCACATATGATGCAGACAAAGCTGTTTTATGGGCCTATTTAAGTTTTCCTTTTGATGTCTGTCTTTGGCAAGGGCTTTTCTCAGCTCATTTATTTATGGCACAGTGAACTTCTGCTCTGCGTGTGTGCATTTATTCGCATAGAGAAGCCCAGTAAATATCATCTATTAAATTTTAGTATTGGAGAGTAAGCAAAATAAGTTAAATATCCTGCCTTGGTGCGAAGGTTGATATAGATGCGAACGGGAACAGAATCTCATTTTATTTAGCATTGATCCAAAAAATATTGCAAAGAGTGTTGGAGCAAGGGAAGGGTGTTGTAACAAGCACACATGCCTGGTTTGCCCTATAGATAAATGAGCTGATAAGTTGCCACTGTACCTCATTGAACCTTTTTGACCCTCATGCAGTTGCTTGAGAATGGAGATAAAATCCTCCACAAACCATCTTGACTCACTGAGTTTGGTGAGAGTGATAAAGGCAGCGTAAATGTTCAGGTACTGTTCCCTACATTCTCCCTGCACTTGTCGCACGATGAAAATCATGTCGGATTTGCTCCTATCATCCCCAAAACCACATTTACTTTCATAGAGAAAATTGCTTACTATAGAGATGGTCAGTCAGTCAAGGACTATGCTGGTAAGAAATGTTCTTGCCAATGACAGTAAAGTAATTGGAGCAGTCACATTTGTTGCCTTTTTGTACAGTAAAATGATGGAGGCTTTGCAAAGGTCAGGCAGGATAGTACATTTGTCCCAGCATGAAGTGAAGAAGTGTGTTTACCTTTCCATGAGAACACCCTTTCAAAAGACTGGACTTAAAGCAAATGTGCCTCTTGTGAAGATGGAACAAAATCAAGTTGTACCAAATACAACAAACAAATTATGTTCAGTAAAGCATAGTTATAGAACTAAAAAACAGTTCTATAACTTAAGTATTAGACCATTAAGGAAAAAAACTTTTTTGTGTGAAGTAAAAAATTGGAGGAGCAATAAGAAAGTTAATTTCAAAACAAACTATTGATGGCACTTCAGAAAAATAATAGATGACTGAAGTTCTAGAATGAATAAAATGAAAACCAGCAAAATAACAATAAGTATGCCTTATTGAATTAAAATAAAGATGAATCAATGAAAATGGTAAATGTAAATTTTTGTTAACCTGTTTAGGCCAGCCAATCCAGCAGTTCACTGTCACCCACATCCAAGGTTTCTAGAAGAAAAAAAATAATGATGTACTCAAATAAATATTGTACACAATATATTCCAGAATATATCATTTTCTGAATAGACTTCCAAATTCACTTTTTTTTTTCAACCAGTCATATATGAGGTATGCTCAGAAATATAAAAAGAAAAAAAAACATAATAGCATAATAGTGATTCAGACAAATTCTTCTTGTAGGAATATCTGTACTTCATAAGATAAATGAAATTTTTAACAAACAGGATTAACAATAATAATTTTAAAAAGAACTAATGCTCACAGTGATGCCCAACCTAATGCAGCTGTGGGCTATTTAAATTTCCATGTGTCCCGAGCCATATCAGAGAAAAGTTAAAAAAAAAAAAAACTGTGAATCTAGTACTTACACTAATTAATGAGAAGTTTATCCCAAACCAACTAATTATCTGGCTATTGTTATGGCTCTTTTGCCGTGGCAAATATCAAAACGAAATAGACTGAGGTACTCCTCAACCACAGACGAAATGCCAAACAAGCAATCTATGAAGTCGACAATCGTTTCAACTATAAAAATATGTTTAATAAGGGATCCCTCAATGTCGTTCTTTACTTGCCGTCTGTAGCCTCAATAAAATACGTCTTCCTTTGAGTGTCAACTAACTTTTCGTAACTTTTCCATAACTAAATAAAACTTATCCCTTTATTATTCCCAAAATAAATCTACGTTCTAATCATGTCATAACACTGCATAAATGAAAAATCAAGTTAAAGAACTAAATCCTGATGTGTATCTGTGAGGCAATAACAAACATGGGTTTCACCCGTTTCACCATTGAAAAGATTTGTTCACACAAATTAGTGCTTGTAATTATTGTGATTATGCATAATGATTTTTTAAGGCGATTTAGTGTAGAAATCAATCGTCTGCATCACTCGAAATTTGTTAAACAAAGACATATGGCTTTGTAAAGCAATCACTTTAAGTTGCAGGTCTAGCAGCGCAGTTGACACATTGGATGAAGATGGACTTTTCGTAAGATGTATTTCATTTTTTAAAATATGAACATCCAAATATTTGAGGAAAGACATACATGTCTGTGATTAAGCACAGGTTAGGAAGTAGATAGTGTGTGCTACAAGCTGAATGAAAGTTACAATTTCGTTTGGAAGGAGTTTATGTCAGCGTAGATATGTGAATCAACATGGCTTTTCGGTATGCAGTTTATTGTTAAAATGTTGCTTTTTTTCCCCGATGTGACATGATGTTGCATAAAAATTCATCTACCATGATGGGTCGTTCAGTTGAGACTCTGCTTGTTCCATGTTTTAGAAATTTACATTTCATATCTCAAATAGAAAAAAAAAAGTATAGTAACTTTTTCGTACATTAATATCTTCATATTCTGGCTCCATTTCTGTTTTAAAATCTTTTATAATAACTCTTTCAGCCAGTCTGCTGTGACTGACATCCATCCTTCACCATCATTAGTCACTCAAACAATTTCTCCCAAGAAAGAAAAAGATCCTCTATGATGGTTGAAACTTAATTTAACAGGTCTTTGCCAGTGGTGGTACCATTCATACTCATATTCTACAAATTTCTCTATGATTTCAAAATTGCTGTTTAAACCACAAATAAATACCAAGAGTTTGACTTGAACATGATATGTCAGACTGATCAGAGACAATAAAAGGCATTAAAAGATCTGCTGCCGTTTCTCTTACTAATGAAAGAAGACTTTTACCCATAATTGTCACAAGACACCTTCAACTGTTTTCTCCTTTTCACTGCTAGCATGAAATTTTTATGCAGGTGCAGTCGGAAAAAGACTTCCTTTCTCTATTAATAATCTGTGCAAGTCTAACATCAGACTCATTTTCTTGTCTCTTTTTGGTTAATTTTCTTATCAATTATCCACTATAGGCATCTCCTCTATAGGCATATCTAAATAATCTGTTATATGCAGCTTAAACCAAGGATTCTGTCTTTTTTATTTTTGTATTATGACGTTTATTGTTATGTTTTATTTAGAAGGAAACACATTTTCTTTAGTTTACAAATATGTTGGCTTATTATCGGCATCAATCCATCTAAGAAAGAATGAGAGCCGTAATGTAGGGAAAGATAATCTTTTTCAACCTTTTTGTTTGAGGGGAGGGGGATTTTCTACAATTTGTGCCAATGTTTCAGATAAATGGTAAGATGCCAAACATGTGTCCCAGATAAATGGTAAG
>JADKLZ010000003.1:28526979-28547766 GCA_021533235.1 Biomphalaria straminea
TTCTCCAGGCATCTAAAAAATGTTTTAAACACTTTAAAAATAATTTGTTCACCTACACACCCTCTCTCCAAGTTTAACAAATGCTTTATTAGCTTTTTGGTTCTTGACACCATTCATGCTAGGTCATATTTGCATACACTGTGAATTTACACCCAACTTGTTAGCTAGCTGATCTGGTGATGCACATCGACAAGTCTTCCGCAGCATATGGCATGCAAATAAATGCCGAAAAAAAATTATGACCAAAACAATAGATGCTTAACTGAGAAAAAAGATGTGTTAAAAAGATGGACGGAATACTGCTCAGAACTGTATAACTTCGAAATCTCAGGAGATACAGATTCGAGATAGCCTACTAAATGTCCCAGCAGTTTCCAACATTGACGACTATCCGATTCGTCGCTCGGAAATAGCAGCAGCAGTCAAATCCCTGAAAAAGGGAAAGTCAGCCGGAGTCGACAACATTCCTGGTGAACTTCTACAAGCGGGAGGAGAAACCATGATAAACGCACTCCATACGATTTGCAACAAGATCTGGCAATCAGGAGAATGGCCCAAACCCTGGACCCAGTCACTCATCATCACTCTTCCAAAGAAAGGCAATTTACAACTATGTCAAAACTATCGCACCATCAGCCTCATAAGCCATCCCAGCAAAGTGCTGTTAAAAATTATATTAAATCGTCTAAAACCGATAGCAGAAAAAATCATATCAGAAGAACAGGCGGGTTTTAGACAAGGTCGCAGCACAAAAGAGCAAATCCTAAACCTCAGAATACTTTGTGAAAAGTATCTCCAACACCAAGAGAATCTTTTCCATGTCTTGATCGATTTCAAGAAAGCTGTCGATCAAGTATGGCATGGGGCACTCTGGGCGACAATGGAAAAATACAACATAATTAATAATATAACCAATTTAAAGTTATCCAGAACCTATACAAGGATGCCACCAGTGCGGTGTACTTCAACAACAATATTGGGGAATGGTTCAAAACCACAGTTGGAGTAAGACAAGGCTACCTACTTTCACCAACACCCTTTAATATCTTCCTTGAGAGGATAATGGAGGATGCTCTCGAGGGGTTTGAAGGTACTGTAAGCATTGGAGGAAGAAGAATCACTAACTTGCTCTTCGCAGATGACATCTATGGAATAGCAGGGACAAAAGAAGAACTAGCCGACCTAGTGATGCGCATTGACAAGACTTCCGCAGCATACGGCATGCAAATAAATGCAGAAAAAAAAACAAAAACAAATTATGACCAATAGCCAACAGGGCTTAAAAAGAGGCATCGGTATTGGAGGTGAAAAGCTGACTAGTGTTAACAGTCAAATACCTCAGAGCTATTGTCTCAGACGAGGGAACAAAACCCAAACTATTGGCCGGAATAGCACAGTCCACAACAACCATTTCAAAACTCAAAATAATTTGGAACGACAAGCTAGGGCTTGGCCCTCGGCACCAAAGTCAGACTGATGCGCTCCCTGGTCATGGTCACATTTTTTAAAAACATTCTTTATATATAGGCTACTATAGTAGGCAATTATGTTTCTTATAAAGAGATTTGATTTAAATAAATGATTCCCTTGTTAAATTGATATATTTCATTTTATATAGATCTTTCGATTCATGGTGCCCCCGCTGCAGGGAAAAAGAGAAAACCGTGTCTCATATTCTGTTTGACTGCCCCAGACTTGCTGATCTTCGTCTCGACAGGTCTGGGAAACCAAAAATTCTCGACCTGTATGGTGACGTGTATACACTACGCAAGACAGCAGGGTTTCTGTCCAGGGCTTTTGTAAGAGAGGATTTAAGCCTCTCAAGCCCTCACTCAAATGGAGTTTGATAATGATGATGGGTACATGAATAATTGCATTTATATTTTTTTTTTTACTTTTTGATAATATATAATAACAAACAAATAAATAGATTAAATCACTTTGTCAATATTTATTTCATAAATCTAATAATTATGCTTTTATTCTGTAATATAAATTTTTCATTTTAGACCTTTATATAAACAATTTTATAAACATGGTACATTTTGAATATGATCCAAATCATTCAACAAATAGCAAAACAAGTAAAACTGTCATAACTAAACTTTACAATATTATAGCTTGTAGCATAAAAAAGATAAAATATATGTGTCTGCCAAAAAAAATGGTCTCAGATAGCCCCTGACAACTAAGTCCAACACCTGGCCTGCTCATGCAACTTAGATTCTAAGCCCAGAAAAAAAGCTCCTACTAACAGGTGAAGGCAGATACCTGGTGCCACAAAACCAGGAGCTTCGGGCAGATGGAGCTCAACAGCCTAGTAGGGCAATTCATCTAGGAGAGGAGTGACTTCAAACCCACGCTGCCTAGCGCTAATAAGGCTTCAGGAGACAACCTCGAGGATAAATTAGAAGTGAAGCCCCTTAGGCGTTGGGAGTATCAGTTACGGAATTCCCTCAGGCATCTTCTGCAACTGAATTGGTGCCAAATGTAACGCGAAGCATTCCTTTGGATCTCATCAGCAAAGTCGAGAGAGGGACCATGACGCATGGGCCACAAATGACCCCTGGGCCACAAATGACCCCTTTACCTGAGGCCCAGGAATGCGCCCCGGAGAGGAAACTCTGGTGCTGCTGCAAAGCGGCTAAAACAACAAGGGAGACTACAGTTACGGGTTACAAGTTCAACTTGATTGGTGTAATAACTGACAAACTCTGCCGCTCCAGAATTGGCTTGATCAGTCACTCCAGATTCTGCCCGTCTCAAGACGAAACCAAAAAAGGGACTCACCTGGTGCATCCATTGTCTTCCGAGACCTTGTATAATAGGGCTAAATAAGATCATTTAGATATCAATTTCAAGGGGAAATGGAATGTTATAAATTTTTTTTGTACTTTCCTTTTGCTTTCTTCTATCTAACAATTAGCACAGAAGAAAGACAACATTGTGTTTGAGAGTCCTATGAGCAGCTTGTATAGCAGCAACAACATAAGCAAATAGAGGGAGATCTAGCTAGCTTCTTTTATTTCTGGTTCTTACAATGTTGAATCTTTTTTCAAGTTTTCAACAAATTTTAATGTGAACTGTATAACATACATTATAACTGACAAAATATTTCTGTCAGCTGCTTCTCTGACTAATTTATTGCAATCAATGTTGTTGTTTTTTCAATATGTACAATAGATGATCTTTGTGGAATATATATTTATAGATTTAATTTAATAAAAAAACAAAACACAATGTGTAATATATACCCTTAAATCAATATATAGGGAAATAAAAATGCCAGCTCACATTTTTACACCAGATTCAATCATGTACAAACTATTAAGGAATGTTAACAATTTAAAAAAAAAGTATTCGAAAATGAATGTTCATAACAGTAATAAAAACCTGGATAGACCAATTCACTAAATTGCTGTTTATGACCAGATATACCCTTTTAATAACAAAGAGTTTAATTACAGTACCATTATAAAAAAGTTCATTTCTCAGTAGCAATCCAGGTTAATGAATCAAGAGACAAGCTGGTTGTCCAATTAGCTTTTCATTCAGTTACATTGTTAGCATCTAAATGTAAAGGATACCCTAAGCAAATAAATTATATGTAATTATGTCTGAAGCAAGCCATACTCATAGTTTGATGACAAACATCATAAAAAGCCTCTTCTTTTTAAGGACAAAGTTGCTAAGCAATGTTACTGAAATGTAAGAAATGTTTATTTCCTAATGCTCAGCCAAAAAAAAAACATATTCTACTTAGACAAAAGATAAACATTACCAAAAAAAACAGCATTTAATTCGAGTTGTTTGAACTCATGATTCTGATAAGTTGATAAAACGTTTATATTTTTCTTGTTAATCTTATACCAAAACAACATGTTTTTTGTTCCTAAATAACTTCTCTTTCATTAAAGAAATGCACTCCTACAAATTAAAAAAAAACATTTACAGAAATGTGGAATGCTCATATACAAAATACTGGAATCAATAAAGGCACTTTAATTGTATTTTACAATATAAAGGTCAAGAAAGTATTTCACTTCTTAATTTTATAACAAGTAAGCTAAAAAAAAATAAGTTTATAATTTGAATCTTCAGTTTAGCACATTAGAAAGTACTTCCAACCCACTAAAAAACTGAACATGATTAGTTTGAATTGGTGAAAACTATGCAGACTGTTTAGAATTAGACAAAAAAATATATAATGGAACTAGAAATGCACAGAAAGAGAAAGATAATTAATAAGTCAATGCATATATACAATTTATTTATGCTCTTTATGTACAAAAGAGTAATCAACTGAACACCCCACCCACATATTATTTATTTTAAAGGAAAAAAAGTTTAAATTTATTGTAAAAATAGAAACAAAATATAAAATAGGTGGTGAATTATAATTAAACAAGAATCATTTTTATGTGTAAAGTTAACAAAGATAAAAGAAAGAAAAAAATTTAAGCTATCTAGTATTAGCTTAGTAACTGTTCATAATATAATGAATAATCTGACATTAAAATTTGACACTCAATAGCAAAAACATATTTAAGATGTCCCATTCTTAAGCAAACATGTTCCTATCTACAAACTTGAGCCCACATTTTTAGCATATAGCTAAAAGCAATGAAAGATTTTTTATTATAATACAGAGCAAAAAATTGTAAAAAGGAAACAGTTTTAATTTTATAAGTTATTGTTAGAGACTGAATTTCAGATATGGCAGTCATGGTGACAGCTACAACAACACAATGACCAGATTATTAGAAGCATTCTAAGCATTAAACCTGAGTAGTCTTCACCCCAACATTTGCTTTCAAGTAGGAATTTCAATTAATTACACAGCAAAGGGAGTGACTGAGTGGACACACCTTAATCACACACCTCAGCTAATGCAAAGAGCATATTCTCTATCACAGTTGCATGACATGTGTTTAATATTCAATGACACAGTCCAAAGTAATTAAGAAGGTTAAGAAGTGTGTCACTGTTAATACACCCACACACAAAAAAAGCTGGTAATTCATGTTTTAAGACACTAGTAGCACTTCTCATCACATACATATTTGAAAATTGTGTCATAAAAGTGTCTTGAGATATGAATGTTGTGCTTGCAGAACATCAGCAGGATGTCCCCAGGCTGGACACAGTCTGACCAAATTACTTGCGTCTCCAGCGTAAATACCCAAAATAATACTGACATCAAATTAAAAGCTCATTTCTAAAGCATAAATAGAACTAGAAGCAAATACTTAGCATTTCATTGAATTCTAGTCATTAAAAAAAAGTACATTTGCACTTGATGGGCTTCTTCTTGTATAAAGAAACAATATTCAATTTTTTCAAGTGTATACAAAAACATTTCTTTTAAAACATTGAAATGTTGACTCATATAAATAAATTTTCTTTCAAATGGTGTACAGTAAGACAAACAAATTCTGTGCAAATTTTATTTTAAAATGGCAAGAAATTTTTTAAAACAAGCAAAAAATGACCAGTGACACTGTTTAGTGTTGTTGATCCAGTCTATGCAAAGTAGTGCCTCAATATGAAATGAAAGTGTATTTTTTTTAAATTCAAGTCCTATAAAAGCTTTCTATCTTTTTGGCGGTGTATTAGTTAATATAACAGAGCCACCTCTAGTAAGCTTAATGTTGTTAGTCGTGTGATGGGTGATCAGCTGAGGCACTGAGGCAAAATGCTGGAAAATAAATACATAACAGTTTTAAAAAAAATTAATTTAGCATAACAGGAAAAACAAATCCAAACAAGATATAGCGTACAAACCAGAATTTAATTCAGTGTTGCTACTTATATATATATATATATATTTACTAACAAACTTACTGAGTTATTCAATGTAGATAGTGAAAAGAAACTAAGCTCAGTTAAAAAACGTTTCCATGACCAGTTTAACAACATTATTTTTGTTAGTTCAATATTTTATCTCTTTTGTCAATCAAAATTAGTCAACAATAGTAGTACATTACTGGAGGCCTGGTGGCTGAGAGGTAAAGCAATGGTCCCTGGTTCGAATCCTGGTATTTTTTATTTCGGGATCTTTGGGCGCCTTAAGTCCACCCAGCTCTAATGGGTACCTGACACTAGTTGGGGAAAAGTAAAGATGGTTGGTCATCGTGCTGGCCACATGACACCCTCGTTATCCATGGGGCACAGAAACAGATGACCTATAAATTGCAAGGTCTTAAAGGGGAACTTTAGTAGTACATTAAACTTGTTTTTATGAGTCACTCTCATAATACAATCTGAAATTCAAGAAACATTTTCATCTTTTTCTTGTTTGTTCTGACCTTGGAAAGGGGGAAGAAGCAGCAATAAAAGTTAAAAGCTTCATTTTCTTGCCGTTTTCAAACTTAAATAATTTTCTCTCATAATTGCTTCATTTTTAAAAGAAAACAAACCATGGTGAAGAATGAGCTTAGACATCAGTGTTTCTTGTGTACCAGTCTACTTTTCAAAGCACTTAGTTTTTAAAATATTTTGTACACAACTTTATTTTAAAAGCCACCTAAAATTTCTCTTTCTTAAATTTTTCTTAAAGATCTTAGTTTTTCATGTCATTTCTGCATAGAATGTCATTAAATTTGACCCAAAAGGTTTTAACACAATGTTTTTAGCTGATTAGATGATTCAAAGAAAATATACAGACATTTGTATAATCAAATCTTGGACAGTTAATAGATATCATATTGAAGAAATTTTTTTTTAGTAGCAACTCTTTCTCTCCTAATTAACAATAACATTGTTGATTTCATTTTGGGTTTTATAAACTATAGTTTGTGTTATATCAAAAGGGCATGCAGTCTCCTATAATTCTAAGCCAAATATAACATTTTCTGACAACAAACAAAAAGTTTGATCATAACAGGGTAGAATGCAGAAATGTGAAAAATTAACAATTCTGTCAGAAAGTGGGAAAATATTTTTTTTGCATATAATAATTTTGAGTGTGTTTGTTTTGAATGGTCTTGTTTGCAATAATATTGAACTAATTAAAAAAAAAACAAAGGCGAACTAATTAAAAACAAAACAAAGCTACTTACAACTTCCTCTTTTTTAAACTGGCCAATAGCAAAACGGTTATCATCACGTTTTCTTAGTGGAAGATTGATGGTGGTGCCATCAAAAAATACGACTAAAGTATAGGGATGATTTTCTTTAGCACTTGTACGCACTAAGAAAGAACCATTCTGAAACAAAAAAAAAATCCTGGTTATCTACTGTATAACTTTATAAAATTCTATTAATAGTCCTATAGATACAGATTTTGAAGACAGTGTCACAAATGATCCTGAATGTCTATTTATTTATTTCACTCTTTAATGAAAACAGCAAGAATACCAGCTATGTCTGTTCAAATTTAAAGATTGTCAGTATGTGGTACAAGCTGGTTTGGTGTAGTGTATGTTTTGACATGAGATATTCTAATTAAAATTAGAGAAACATGTAGTATTTAAAAAAAAGTTTATTTCACTTATCTATCTTATTGTACGCATAGTATGAAATTCTACCCCCATCCACCAAATTGTTTTATGATAAAGATTTTGCTTATTTCATAACTACAAAATAAGTCAAATTCCTACATGAGAACATGGTAATAACATGCTTCCTTCTCCCCCTTTAATTATATGTGAGTTCTGCTAAGCAGATAAAGACAAAGAAACTGAAGACTAGACCTCATCCAGCATATTTTAAAATACAGCTGGAGATACATAAATTGATTAAATTTAATAAGCCATTTTTTTGTGAAAACAAAATATTGCATACATTTTTATCTATTACTTTTTTTACTTTGTTTTTGTCAGAAAGTGGAAAAAACTTTTTAAAGTGTAATTACTTAAAAAAATTATAAAAAAAAAATGTTCCAATTAATAAACAAACATGCGCAAGCCAACTTAATTAGAAAATGATGAGAATACACAAACATGCATATACATGCAATAAATGATATATCAGATTTATTAATGGACATGGTGTGATATTATAGAAATATGGATATGGTCATGTGGTATTGCCTCATGATGATGTCAAAAAAAGTCCTAGGTTCAAACCCTTCCAGGTGCAATCCCATGCCAATATCAAATTTTGAAGAATATCATTAGAGCTGTTTTCGAATACCATGTCTAGGTTTTTGTTTCTGATCTTTTCTTTTTGACCCAATGAAGAATTCGCAAGCTGAGAAGAGGAATAGTAAATACAAACCTTATTCAATTGAGTGACTCTTCTGTCTCCCTCTTGTCTGTTTATATTAGGATGAAACCATGGATAACATCCTAAGTCCTAAAACCAATATTTGTATTAAAAAAAGCTAAGAAATATTTTAGTTCTAAAGTTTAAAAAAGTTAAAAAAAAAACAACAACTGTATGTCAGTGTCAAACACATTAACATATTTGAATAACAACTAATGTCAAGTATATATAAATAACACTAATATATTTTATATAAGAGAACATGTATTTTAACAAAGTGTAGTTTAAGCATTACAAGTTTTTATACACATATTTTGCATTGTATTTTTTAAATGGTATCTTGAAAAAAAAAAAAAAAAAGCTTAATAACTTACTTCAGAAACAGCATCATCATATATTTCCTCAGATGGAAGAGTTACAGGATTTTTTATTTCCTGGTGCTAAAGTTTAGATAAAAAAATGTATTGTAATGTTGGTGCTGAAATAAAATTATGCAATACTTAAAAACAAATTATAGTTTAAAATTTACACATCAATTGGGTTCCTTAAACTTAACAATGATAATTTTGAATCAAAAATGATCTATAACTATTTGTTTGAAAAGAATCAGGGTTTGACTATTGTTAAAACAAAAACTATACTCTATTGCTACTTGCCCATGCTCTGTTTAGTCTGCATGCATGTGTCAAGCAAATGTCCCCTAACTAAAGACTAGTTTTGCAAATTGGATTAAATCTTTTTAGTCCCTTTTGCAAATATGAAAATACCAGTACAAATCTCTCAATACTGCTAAAGATCTTAGAAGCAAAAGCACATTTTAATAATAGTACTTCAAAAACAATCATTCATATGCAATCAAAATTAAGATTTTTCAATGACGTTAAGAAAACAAAAAGAGAGACTAAAATGATATCTTATCTTATAGGTTGAAAAAAAATCAAAATTGCTTCAGCCTAAATTGTAACTAGGCTGATACTTAAATGAAAGATGTTAAATTGTCTGGTCTTTGTATTTCTAGCATCATAACAAGAAAATACAATACATTATAACAGAAGTTTAGTTAGGTAAGTAGTTCACAATCCATGTCTGCTTATTTCATACTTCTATTTAGTTTTGTATTATTGAAATTCAATTGCTTAATTTTTTTTAAATATAAAAAGCCATGCAAAAAAAAAACAACAACATAAGCTGCCGAATCAAAACTGAAAGCAGAAGGTCTCAGTGTAAGCCAAAATTGTGTCAACAGAAAATAAACCAGAATGCATCAAACATTCAATGAACTTTTCAAGCACAAGCTGTTGTTCATGACATTCAGAAATGTTTTAGAAACAAAGGAAGCATTTCTGCACATTGTGAAAGCAAACATTGTGTAGCTTACCTTGACTATCACAACCAAGTATTCTAAAAGTATAATCAGGCCTAAGGAAATCTTTTAAGTTAATGCTATTCTACAATACGGAAAATTTAATAGTTTGAAAATGTAATTCTGGCACCTGAGTTGAAAAACTCAAGTTAAATTAAACAATGTATAAAATATTAATTTATTTGTAAGTGCAAACCTACTATTTCAAATAATAGTGCTAATTAGAAATGAAATTTCTTATAACTCTAGTTTTTACAAAATGAAATCAATGTGATGACAGCTCACATAAGATAAAAAAACAGAGAGGAAAATGTCATCTTTTAAAAAGCTATTTTAGTTGGCTTTAAAATGGTTCATAAAAAATGTAAAACACCTACTAAATAAATTAAAAAGTATCCTTACAAAAGTCTTCCTATGATTTTAAAAACAATTGAACATCAGACAATGTTTCACTTAAAAAAAATCCGCATGAAAATATCTAAGCATAAGAATTATTCCCACATTGATTTCATTGTAAAAAATCAACAATTCACCCCTAGCCACATTATAGTGCTTATATCTAGAAATGAGCTTTTCCAATATCCGTAGACTTTGTCTGCCATCCTCAATGTGATTTTAAGGTGTACCCCATCCACAAATAATTAAATACAGCAACCAGCTTTACAACAACATGTGTTAGTACATTTCAGTTTTCTTGAACATATATGTAACTATTAGATACATCCTACTGTAAGCTACCTAGTGCTAAGACAGATTGGTGATACAAAAATAAAATATATAAGAGCTAGTTTAGCAAGAAAGCAAGCTGAACCTTAGTAATGCCATGCTTTAGTGGAATAGTTGGCAAGACTCGCACTTTTGACTGATTTCTAAGATCAGAACCACCATTTGAATGGGCTGTGTCTTGCTGCATAGACACAGAGCCAGAGGAAGTGGAGCCAGCACTGCTGTTATCATCAGACCTGCTGTCTCGTTTGTTCTCAGAAGGTGGTGGGTGAACAACACGTGGTGGAAGTTGAGGGCCGTCTGGTTTCTTAGAATTTGAATTGGTAGGTTTTTTAGGTGGTTCTGGTTTAGGGGTTTTAGGAGCTAAGAAAGACAAAAGTTCCAATTAACTCAAAAGTAGATTAAATTTAATACAAGAATTTATAAGCAATTAAGTTGTAATTAAATTCTATCTGACTCACATACACATCAATTAGAATTATTTTCAATGTCACATTTAACCATTTTATATGTCTTATCACTAAATACATTAGGATTCATGAATCTTTTATAAATCTAAGAAATAAACTATTTATGGTTTGATATGTGCAGAGCCTGTCTTCATGCTTACAATATTCTAGCACAACTATTGTGCTCTGGTCACATTGTGTTTGTGAACATTTGAAGGGGAAGGGTCCAGTCAAAAGAAAAAAAGACATCAAGGAATAGTTAGAATTATGACGGGTAAACCACTTAATCAAGCAGAAAACATAAATCTCAGGATCAATAAACTTGTGGTGCACTGACACTTCAACATTTGACCAATTTTAAAGTATCAAGTAAGGTCTGCATTATATTTGTTAAAAACTATATGTAGTGAGAAAAAAACACATACGTAGAATGGCTTTGTGCTCCTGAAAGAAAAAAGGAAATAATCTATTTAGAAAAATATATATTTTTAATATATGTCAGTGTTAAAATGTGTTATTTTATTTTAAACCTATTTATAATTTCTTTTTTTTTTTTTTTTAAAGTTTATTGGTAAATTATGTTTGCATACATTGTTTAAACATGTTATGAAGAGATTCTGATGGATTTTCTTTAAAAATCCCTTTAAAAACATACAATTAGATGGCATTACAAATGATTCTTCTATTCAATTTTAATTACATAAATATACTTTTTTTTTGCATTAGGTATGAACATATGCATAACTGGAAAAAGAACATTTTAATCCCTGCATTCACACTAGAGTAGCCTATCCTATACGATAGACTTATTAAATTAACCACATGGAATGATTGTTTCAGAAATTCATTATAAAAAAATGTGTCAATAACAGTTAAATACAACTGCTTGCAGTGAAATAGAGCAAATTATAGATTCAACTATTGAAATGGCCTGAACTGTGGATTTATCATTCTGTTCATTAATATTGTGCTTTCATTTCTGGATGACTTTGTTTTTACTTATTTTTTTGCTTCAAGTATTTTATATAATTATAATATTAAATGTGTTGAATTGCTGTTCAATGAAGTTATTATGTCACTAGACAAATGTCCAGAGATACTAATTGCCACACAACACAAGTACACTCAGCATTACAGTTATGCATTTGGTTATCTGTCATGGCTTTATATGGTCTTGAATTAAAATCCTGCCCTAACTCCTAGCAATCCTGCAAGCAGTTGTATTTAACTGTTATTGACACATTTTTTCTAAAGCAAAAATAATTATAGATTCAACTATTGAAATGGCCTGAACTCGCTAACTAAACTAATTTTTCCTTCTACTTCATTATTTCTAATTTGAAAAGCATTGAGATGGACAAATGTTTTAGAGTAAGAAATAAATTAAACTATAATTATTTCCCATGAATTCTTTACCGTTCTTTAATATGACCCCCAAAACATAAAAATTTGATCCTTTTTAGTTGCTATGATACCAATTAACAGGCTTGGTTTTCTATGAGTGTGTATGAATACATGACGATAACACATGGTCTAATGTCTGTCAATAAAACATTTCTCAAAGTGAAGGCAAAAGAGAATACTTGATTGGCAAGCACATTTACTCTTCGGTGTATTGTTGAGAATTTGGATTTTTCCCAGTGTTTCATGTTTATAACAATGCAATGTACTCACCTTAGGAGAAGGTAATCCTTCTGAAACAGGTTTGACATTTACAAGTGGAGGTGGAATATCTTTTTTCACTGGTGGTCTACCAGGCAGTGGAGGAGGAGCTAGTTTTGCCAACAAAAAATACTTAGTTATAAAATTTTAAAAGTTTTTTTTTTAAATTAATTGATTGATAATTTTTTTGAATACAATTTGATTGGAGATATGATAATGAGGTTGGGGGCGCGGTGGTCGAATGGTTAAGCGCTCGGCTTCCGAACCTGAGGTCCTGGGTTCGAATCCCGGTTAAGACTGGGATTTTTAATTTCGGGATTTTTAGGGCGCCCCTGAGTCCACCCAACTCTAATGGGTACCTGACTTCAATTGGGGAAAGTAAAGGCGGTTGGTCGTTGTGCTGGCCACATAACACTCTGCCTGTTAACCGTTGGCCAAAGAAACAGATGACCATAACATCATCTGCCCCATAGATCGCAAGGTCTGAAGGGGAAACTTTAACTTTACTTTTATGATAATGAGGCAGGTGATATGATGTTTAATTCTTTGTGACCAAAAATTAAACAGCGTCTTATGTAGTTGGCATAAAAAAACCAAACAACTTTACTTTTCCCATCAAAAGAGCTGCCTGGTCACGTGGTATGTGCCCTGGACTATCATTCGGATGGTCTCGTTGGTCCTGGGCTCATAACCTGCCAGCTGCCATCCCGTCACCTGCGGGAGGTTTGGCTAGATGGACACAGAGATATTTTGAACTTGTAAACAAAATGCCTGGTTGAAATTTTGCACTCATTAAAAATTGCCATAATATTTGGCAAGTGTATGTATTACTTTATTATTGTATTATATACCAGTATTTGTAAATATTTCCACCAGAGGTTTTTAAAGGATAAAGGAGGAGGACCTATTGCTACAGCCTACAAAAAGCAGAAGGATCTTCTAACCAAAGAATCCTAAACAAAGTGCTGAAAGGAAGCCACTAAGTTGAATAGCCTTCTAGCAACCAGGAAACTGGTCATAACATAGAATTAAAAGACTTTGTATGAAAGAGGCACTGAAGTGGAATCACTAGGCAAGAGAAAGAGAGGGTGTCCAAGAAGCTCATGATGATGTAAACTTGTGGACACCTTAAAGCTTGGATACACCTATAACAAGGTGGAAAGGATAAACCAGGACAAGATATTTTTGGCTGTAAGTAAGTATGTCTTTGTCAATAAATGTATTTAACTAATGCTGTATTAACAATATAATTGGTTTAAGCAGACAAAGTTTTCTTTTTGTCTTCTCATAAGAAAAATCATTTTTATCCATATGTCAGTTGGATGGCTGCCTGGTTGTAAGGTTTGCGCGATGGACTGTTGTTCTGACTTATCGATGGTCCCTGTTCAAACCCTGCCCGCTACCATCCCCTGTCTTCCTGTGGGAGGTTTGGACTAGGAAGTAAAAAATCTTCAACTCTGAACATTTTTAAATTAACAGTTCAAAATCAGAAGCTAATTTCTTAAACATTTCAACAGCATAATTAAACTATTTATCAAAACTTGATATTTAACATATTTACCATCATCTGGGTTGTGATATTCTTTTTGCTGTAAGTAAACATTAATAAAAAAAGAAATATTTTTGCTCTTAGGGCTTCTAAATTGATTTATTATTATATAACATAGATAATTACAAAGACATTTTTATTAGTCTTTTTCTAAGTTAAAAAAAATAATTCTCAAATGCTGATACTTTTCCATTAAATACTTACAACTCCATCAGGGATCACATAATCCACATCTCCATCATCTTAATAAAAAAAATAATTATTGTGTAAACATTTAGAAAACTTAAAACATAAGGGACAACAGATAGAATTAGTTACTGTAAATAATTACCGAGACCCTTTACACTTCAGCTTTCATAATTTTGCTTTTTTTTTTAAGGAAATAATTGGGAAAAATAATTTGGGGATATTTGCTTAAATGCAGATTTTCTGCCAAATTCCAATGATGTAACATATATATTTTATTAATTAATTAATCCTAGCATGAAAATGAGGAACCACTGTACACAACTTAAAGAGGAAACAGCAGCTAGAATTAATTACTGTAAATACAATATAAACATTACAGAGGAAAACAAAGACACAATTTATTATTGTAAATATTTACACAGCTTAAAAAAACAACGAGGGCGCGGTGGCTGAGCGGTAAAGCGCTTGGCTTCCGTACTGGAGGTCCCGGGTTCGAAACCTGGTGAAGACTGGGATTTTTATTTCGGGATTTTCGGGCGCCCTTGAGTCCACCCAGCTCTAATGGGTACCTGACATTAGTTGGGGAAAAGTAAAGGCGGTTGGTCGTCGTGCTGGCCACACGACACCCTCGTTAACCGTGGGCCACAGAATCAGATGATCTTTACATCATCTGCCCTATAGATCGCAAGGTCTGAAAGGGGAACTTTAAAAAAACAACAACAAACAAACAGAAGCATTCAAATTGTAAATATTTAACAAGACATACTGTAAACAGTAATGTGAAAATGAGCCTCTTTTAATTTTTTTTGTATGCCGAATTCAAATTAAGATATGGTACCTGAGTTGATCTTTATAGTGCTAATGGGGGTCACCTTTTTAGCAAGCCATCATCCTTTAAGCTTGCTAAAGAAGATAGCCTTCAACATGCAGTCATCACCATTTCTGGATAATTGTCCAATCCAGTACAGCTGTCAAATGGTGATTAATGCTTCTATGCCCTACACACTGGCTTTATTATCTTATATAATACAGACGCTACTTTAAAAAAGAAGATGATTACATCCTACGCATCATGCATTTAGTCATGTATGTTAACCATTGACTTCATTCTGCCAAGTCGCTGGTTTTCCTGGCTCGCTCAGGCAACCCATTCCATGCTCTAATAGCACTAGGGAAGAAGGAGCATATGAACAAATTTGTCCTAGCATATGGAACGAGGAATGTGTCTTTATCTTTGTGTCTTTCTGAGTATTTTATTACATTTTGTTTTTGTATTTGAAGATTATGCTTCAGTGTTTTGTGTATAATTGCTACTTTACTTTTCAGTCTTCTATTCTGAAGGCTTTCTAAGTTTAGAGATTTTACTAAAGGTGTTACTCTAGTCAAATGTGAATATTCATTTGTTATGAATCACACCTCTATTTTGTGCCTGTTCCAGTTTCTTAATGTTTTCTTGAGTTGAGAGGTCCCAAACAGAGAATGCACATTCTATTATTGGTCTAACCAAGGTTAAATAACAATTTAGTTTTATGTTCTTATTTGATTTATAAAAATTTATTTTAATAAACCCTAATGCTTTGTTTGATTTTTTAAAATAGTTTCATTAATATGGGGATTCCATGACAGTTTTTTTCATTTATTATAACACCTAGGTATTTTGTGTTTTCAGTCTGAGTTACCGGTTTAGAATAAATAAGATAAGTGGAATTTATTTGTTTTAGGTTTTTTTTTTTACTTTTAATAACTGACATTTTTCTGGGTGGAAAGACATGCTCCAATTTGATTCCCATTTCTGTAATTCAACTAATTCTCTTTGTAAAATTTCTGCATCTTGTGTTGTTTTTATTGTTCTATATATTATGCAATCATCTGACTGAATATTGTGATTCAGAGATACAAATCTATTAGTTAAGTTTATCTAATTAAAGCATTCAAATTTCAATTTTAAGAGTGTTTCTATGCTTAATTCCTTACAGATTATTCTTATGAGAACAAAGAATCTGCTAGATTTAGTCATTAAAAGGTGAAATCTTATTGATTCCAGCATAATGTTCCCATTTCAAGCAAGATGAAGACAACAGTAAAAGTCAATTTAAAATAGCAAACTTTGTTACAGAGTAAAAGAAAAAGGAAAAACTGTTTATTTACCATGTTTTACCTTGATTTAAAATTTGCTTGTTTATATATGAAAATCAATCTATATTATATTTCTCAAAAGAATTAGGTCAGACCGGCAACACAATGCAACAAGTAATCTATTTTTAGCTCCATTAATCATTTTTTTAACGCATTGGCTTTACTTATTTTATAATGCGAAAAATTAAAACCATATTTAAAACTCGAATTATTTATGTATTTAATAGTCAAAGAGAAAGTTTTCTAGAGTGCAATTACTCTATAATTCTTTAGAAAAAAATCCATTGACTTGCAAAAGACCTTTAATACGAGTATTTGTGAACAATTGTGGTGGGAAAAAAAAGCATTAGCAAGGTTAGAGATTATAAATGACTATATTTTAAAATGTTAAAAATGTGTTTGATTTCTTTTAAAGCAATAGCTTAACAGACAAATAATTATAGGGATGTTAAATCGACAGGATGGCGCAGGGAATCTGTTGTAAGTAATAAAATGGCTTAATTTAATAATTTTTACACTTTAAATTAGAGCGGGTCCTATAAAATTGCGGGTCCTATGAAATGCGGGCATCACTGCGGTCGTTATAAATGACTATATTTTGTTAAAAATGTGTTTGATTTCTTTAAAAGCAATAGCTTAACAGACAAATAATTATAGGGATGTTAACTTGACTGGATGGCGCGGGGAATCTGTTGTAAGTAATAAAATGGCTTAATTTAATAATTTTTACACTTTAAATTAGAGCGGGTCCTATAAATTTGCGTGTCCTATGAAATGCGGGCCCCACTGCGGTCGCCTGCCCTGGTAAATAGCGGCGTATGCTATGCCGCCGGTCAACTAGTGAACGCTTAATTTAAAAAGCATATGGTTCATTTTAGAAGACCAAAAGTAGCTTATGTAATGTGTGTTTTGTAAAATGTTTTACATGTTTCGGAAATTCCTTCAGAGTTGAAGATAGTTATTTCCTAGTCCAAACCTCCCGCAGGACGACGGGGGATGGGAGCGGGCAGGGTTTGAACCCGGGACCATCGGTAAATCGATACGACAGTCCAGCGTGCAAACCGCTGGACCAGGCAGCCATGTTTTATTAGACCACTTATCATTCTCTCCATCACATGCTTCTAACTTCTTATAAGAATCTATATATATATTCCTCTAAGTCTGAGGTTAAACACACAAAAGTTCAAACAACAACAAGCAAGCAACAACAAGTAAATAGGGAAGATCCCATGGCGTACGCACCACGGTGTAAATGGACCCAATTCGCACTATTTCATTCACAAAATAGCATAGACATAAATAAATATAGACCGGAAAAAGGAAGTAACTTGAAAACACATGTATATATATCTACTATTGAATTATGATTTCTAAATTATGAAAAAAAAATTGCATGATCCTCAGTCTTAGAGATTAAACACAATTTAAAGACATAGATTCTAGACATAAAATGAAGTACAATGCACAAATATTTGTTTCTCTCTTATGAATTTGTGTAGTGAATGGAAGGGAGGTTAAAAAAGTGGAAGCCGGAAGAGATTATAGGCCTATTGTGTCGTAAGCATAGACATAAATAAATATAGACTGGAAACAGGATCTTATTTTCATTTAGGAAGAGTCAAATATGTTTTATGTCCACATCTACGTTAGAAAAAAATGGTGGCAAATGAGCTATAAATTCTATGACGTAAATTTCAGTCTATATATAACTATGATCTTTAGTTTTGAAAAGTACAAAACTTCATTATTCCTAATATTTTGCCTTTATAGGCTACGCATCACCTATGCGCACCATATCAACAATTTCATATTGAAAGACATAGGAAAATAAATCTATACTTGCCCAAATTTTTCCAATAATAATTTGTTCTTCATCGGCCAGTCTATATATATATGTCTATGGTCATAAGACTCTTGAAACTAATCTAGATCGACATTTAATAATTTCCGGAGATTTCCAGGACTTTTTCGTAGGCCAATATTTAATAACATTTCATGAGATTTCCAGGGGCTTCTGGTAAATCAAGTCCAAGAGGCCACGGGAAATCTGTTATATGCTATAAAATGGTTTAATTTAATAATTTATACACCTAAAAATTAGCACGGGTCCATAGACATAAATAAATATAGACTGGAAAAAGGAATAGGTCCAATGAAAGTGCGGGACCCACTGCGGTCGCATATTTTGCAGTGCTTAAGGCCTGCCCTGGAAAATAGCGGCGTATGCTATGCCGCCGGTCGTCAAGAGGCCGCGGGAAATCTGTTATATGTTATAAAATGGTTCAATAATTTAATAATTTATACACCTAAAATGTAGCACGGGTCCAAAGAAAGTGCGGGACCCACTGTGGTCGCATATGTTGCAGTGCCTAAGGCCTGCCCTGGAAAATAGCGGCGTATGCTATGCCGCAGGTCGACTAGTATGTATATATTATACAGTGTTTTTACTTTAAAATATCCATTACAATTGTAAGCTCCAATAAAGCAATGGGATGTTCAATAGCACTTTTGGGTTTTTCAATTCTAAACATGACAGACAAAGAAGCAATACAAAACGATGTTCACAAAGGTGACTGCTAAAAATAGATTTCTCTTACCTTTCTTTGGTTCCTGTGTAAAAAAAACATCAGAAAAATGTAAAGAATGAATCACAGCATTAAAATTATTTCCTAAAGTAATTCAGTATTGATAAATCTTTTTTTTTTAAATTGTTAAATATTGTAGTTAAATGTTGAAGCCCAACAATCAATAAATCAGTTTAGAGTCACAATACATGATCCTAGAATTTTAATTCAATTTTTTCTTTAATTTTCAACCTGAAATAAAAGTTGTTGTTTTTCATAGTTATCACAAAGTGGAAAACGATTTTTCCATTATTAATTATGTAGATCATGTAGATTTATATCTGTAATTTAAACTATACAGTTTTGGTTTAAAATATAATGAACATATACTAACATAGAAATTACTAAACAGATAGATGTTATATTAATACTGAGTCAATCGCAAATAACTAGAAAGAAACACAGAAAAACATAGGCCTAATTGGGTGCTAAGAAAGGTTAATGTTTTATTTAAAAAAACTTAGTATCCACCTGATTTAATTCAAACTTTACCTGATCACTGTCTACAAAATACATTGACATAAATACATTGGATACTTTGTACATAAAATCTGACAAAAAGCAAATTAACATAAATAAAAAAAACTATGAAATTCTATTTGTTAAAACTCATTGGTCAACAGGAAGCAAGAATAATAGTGATGTTAAAAAAAAAAGAAAAAATAATAAGTCAAGTGTTAATCAATAGTTTATTTTTTTCATGTCAATTACATGTTCCTTATGCAGAGATGAAGTTGAAAGCTGAAGTTAAATGTATAAGTAATAGATTTAAACTCATGTATTCAGTAGATAGCTCATAATTTTTGTGAAGTGTAGATATTACATTGTGCGTGTGCTGTGATGGAGTGGTATCTTTCTCATCTAAAGCTATTGGAGAAATTATTGGAGATACAAATGTATGCCACATATCACAAGAATCTTAAATCTTTGGCCTAAAATACAAGTTGAAATCATACACAGTCTTTATAAATTATAAGGACTGGTGCTATTACAAACTTCAAGCATACCTATGAGGTAAGCAGATGAGAAGATGACTTGCACACAATGGAAAAACTTTACATATTAGTAGGCAATCAAAAGGAGGCAGGCTTCTTCATGGCAAAGAAACAAAGTAAAACAAATAAAAAAAAAAAAAGAAAATTTAATAGCACAAGATCCAGAGATAATTTTATTGATAACTCACTTTGTCTATTGTGTTAACAGAAGATGGCATTTATAAATTTCACTACAAAATAATGTATAAAATTCATAGTTTAGCCATCTCTCACACCCAGCAAGCACTGTGAGATTTCAATTGAAATGGTGAAAGATTTGTGCTTTAATCAGTCTGGTCAGTGGAGACAATTTGTTCTCTTGCAAAGATTACTTAAAAAAAAAACAAATGAATGTAGCAGTTCACCAACACCTGAGCCAAGCTTATGCTTGTCAAAATTTGAAGAACACTTTTAAAATATCTCTGAATAACAAATTAAAAGAAGGTTGCTAAGGAAAAAGTTAGGCAACAATACAGAAAGAAACTGATATCTCCAAGAACTGAGATAACATGTATGTAGTTATCCAACCTTAGAAATTAAAAGATAAGCCGTAGTTATCTAACCTTAGAAATTAAGAGAGCCAAAAAAAAAATGGATTGGTGATTTGACCTGAGAACATTTAGGCAAAAGTTCTGAAAGATTAAGTGTTAAAGCTTCATTCACTTTTGAGAATTAAATGGGTCATACCAGCAAACTGGAAAGAAGATCATATGATCAAACTTCCCAAGTGAGGTAACCTTAGTAAATGCAATAATATAAGACGCATCCAAAGCCTATGATTGCCATTGTCTTCTCAAAAGGAATGAAAGATATACATATGAACAAGCTTCCCAAGTAAGGTAACCTT
>JADKLZ010000003.1:28547776-28563261 GCA_021533235.1 Biomphalaria straminea
GAATGAAAGATATACATATGAACAAGCTTCCCAAGTAAGGTAACCTTAGTAAATGCAAGAATTTAAGACGCATCCAAATTCTATGATTGCCATAGTTTGTCTTCTGAGAAGGAATGAAAGATATACATATGATCAAGCTTCCCAAGTAAGGTAACCTTATTAAATGCAATAATTAAAGATGCATCCAAATCCTATGATTGCCATTGTCTTCTCATAAGGAATGAAAGATATACATATGATCCAGCTTCCCAAGTAAGGTAACCTTAGTAAATGCAAGAATTTAAGACGCATCCAAATTCTATGATTGCCATAGTTTGTCTTCTGAGAAGGAATGAAAGACATATTTCATTAACTGAAAGGTGAACAAAAAAAGGTTTCCAGAAGAATCATCAGTGAAATGTTGATGCCAGTCAGTGTGGAGGGTGTTAACCTGAGGGCTGTGTTCTTAAAGCAAGTGTGCAGTGACAAGGTTTTATGGTTTAGAAAGCTGAATATTATGAACAATAAGATCCATGTGTTAAACAAATATCTGATTCAAAAACAGTCTGTATAAGAAAGGTATATAGTCATTAAAAACATGCTTATCTTACAAAAAGGAATTAAATCTATATTATGTAAGTTTGTATTATTATAAGTATTCATTAAATATTTATTATTATTTTCAATCAATTAGAATTTACCCTTTTAGGCTGATGGTTAGTAAATAACATTTTACAATTTATGCTATAAATGTTGTATTATAGAAATAATTTAAATAAATATAATCATAATTAAAAAAAATTATTATGGGTTAAAAAAGAGGATAAATCAGACAAAATATTTTTTTTAATGATTAAATGATAAAGCTAAGAGATTAGGCAGAATTATTTTCAATTTCAAGAGTTAGTCAAAATTAAAATGTGTACTAAATGATGTAGACCAATTATGCATGTAAGAAAAAAAAAAAACAATGCTCAAAATCAAGTAGCATCCTGGCTAGGTCAGAGTTCAAAGGATTCAAAACTGAGTCACTCTAGATCAATCCAAAAAAAAAATCTATGAGTGGGTGTGTATGACAAGCAAGCTACTTCAATCCCAATGTAGGTATAAAAACAACAGCACACTAAATGCCATGCAGCGTGCCGTAGCTGTACAGCCTGCCTGCTCCTTCCTTCTATACCAACATTGAATTGAAAGGAAAGGCTGCAGTGCAAGTATCGATGCTCAGAAAAGTAAAGTTATCAGCACACAGAAAAGTAATCGTGCTTGAAGAGAACAAACCTGTACCTCATCCCAATCTTCATCCCAATCATCATCAGTATCATCATCAACAGGAGGCTGTATGCTTGCGAAATACAGAATTATCTTCAGATAAGTATTGGCTTCAGCATGGAAGTGTGTACAATTGTTATTTCTACAGAACTATGTGCTATGTACATTCATTAAGAAATGAACAGTTTCATGGACTCATTTTAAGTTTCTGAATTAGGAATGAAGAAAGTTTGCTTTTTCTTTTTTTTTAAATCAGAAAAATATTTGTTAAAAGGCCCTACATGCTGAGATCTAAATCAGGGGTTGGCAAACACAAGCCTCATACCAAGAACCAACTAAAGTAATTAATGGCAAAAAAATTCCAGCAGAAGTGAAATGAAAGATTAAATAATTTGCTTGTTGACATTGTAGAGAAAAATTATCTCCTATTAATTATCACAAATAGAAATATCAATAATGTACAGTAGATGCTTTTTATTTTCATAAAACAGTCAAAGACGTAATAGAATAATATTAAGCTCTTTCAGTTTTTATTTTGTTGCATCTAGGACTTGTTTTTCTGCACATTAAAGCAAACAATCATAGCCACTCTTTTTTCAACCTTGGAATCTTGTTAACCTAGAAAAGTTATACAGTTCAACTTTCACACCTCCTTTTAGCCTATCAATTCCAATTCATCTCTTGCCACAGTCATTAGACATTTATGGTATTCAGTCCAGTGAATAGCATTTTAGTCTGGTTTAGAAGAGGAACCTAATGCCCTGGATTCAACAGTACCGGTAGTTGTACATTTCAGAAGAGCACTGACTTTGTTTTTAAAAATCTTATAATAGAAGGAGAGATAGTGAAGGAAAGAAAAAAGAGATTAAGGAGGGAAACGAATCTTGTAGCAGCTAATAGTAGGATAGCTGTTTTCGTTCCCCACTTTTCTGTGTTACAACTTTTTAGGGGACTTGCACCAGCCCCTACAGCTCTGACATTTTCTCAGGAGTCACTTTACTCAACACTCTCTAAGACAACTCATTTTTTTGTGGTAACAGGGTGCAACATATTTTAGTGTCTTTAATGAAGAAAGATTGGAATTTAAAATAAATGAAGCTCAGAAGGTCATGATAGACTTAACTATTTCAATAATTTATGTGGGTATTGGCATGTCAAATGTTTTAGAAATCCAATAGGCTTGCCAACCCCTGTCCTAAGCTAGATTCATTTATGTAGATTGTACCTTGGGTTCATCTGAGGGATTCTAGGGGGTGGGCCTGAAGGTAGGCTTGCAGGTGGACCTGTTGGTTCTTCATATATATCATCAGCTACAGGCTGTCAACAATTTAACATTGGAAATGTTAAACAAAAGTTAAAAGAATTATTTATGAAGATCAATAACATGATATACTTTATAATCCAGCCATTAAACCAATTTGACAACATTCATTCTCTTTCATATTACAAAGTTTTATCAAAATACAAGTACATTGGGTGTACATGAATAATTACAAACAATAAATCAATCACTTCACCATGATGGGGGCAGTGCCTTCAACTGTAGTCCTCCTTGGCTTGTCAAGAGCAGGTAATATTGGTGCTCCATACTTAGGTTTCACAGGGTCGCTAATTTTTCTCTCCCTTTCTGTGCTTGTGTTTGACTGGCCAATACTCTGAAGAAAACTTTTGGCCAAACTACTCTTTTCTATGGTCTGTGGACTTGAACTACTGGGTTTTATTTTCTTTTCAATCTCAGTTTCATTTTGTCTTTCTTTTCTCTGTTTCAGTGCTTTCTAGTGAAGTAAATGGTGAGTAGGTTATTATCTGTCTAGATTAGTTCAATAGTTTTCTTTCACAGGAAGTAAGGCACAGAATTCAAGAAATGCATCAAAAGCAGAAGTGACAGCCATGAAGCATAACAGCATAACAATTTAAAATATACATGTTTAAATACAGATAAGGTTTGAAATGACACAAAAAAAGTAAAACTTTTCAAAAGCAACAAAACTTGGAATTAAATGCAAATCAATTTCTTTTTTCTTTTACATTAAGCACTGAAAAAAAAAGTTTTTCTTATTTTATAAATTACAGACGTCGAAAGAGACAATCATGTCATGCATTGTTATAAATCTCATGACACTATTATGTGTCTTTTCTAGTTTTTTTTACATTGTCTTGAAGTACAGGGTCCCAAACAGAGGATGGATATTCTAGCATTTGCCAACTAAAGTTAAATAACATTTTAGTTTTATGTTCCTGTTTGATTTGTACAAATTTCTTTTAATGCTTTGATTTTTTTATTTCATCAATATTGGGGTGGGTGATTGACAATGATAACTTTTCATTTATTACACCTAGACATCAAGAGTCAGTGTGACTGGTTTACTAAGAATAAAATAAGTAGTTTTTATTCATTTTAGATTTTTTGTAACTCTTAATAACTGGCATTTTTCTGGGTGGAAAACATGCTCCAATTTGATTCCCATTTTTTCTGATTCTTTTTTGTAAAATTGTTGTTTTTTGTTCTATATATAATGCAGTTTGCAAATAATCTGACTTTTGTTACTGAACTTATCTTTTATCTTATATAATACAGATGCTACCTCAAAAAAAGAAGATGATTACCTCCTACCCGTCATGTATTCAGTCAAGCATGTTAACCAATGACTCAAATTCTGCCAAGTCACTGTTATTCCTGGCTAGCTCATCAACCCATTCCATGCTCTAATGGCACTAGGGAAGAAAGAGCATTTATACAGATTTGTCCTAGCATATGGGACGAGGAGTGTGCCTTTATTTTTGTGTCTTTCTGAGTATTTTATTAAGTTTTGTTTTTGTATTTGAAGATTATGGTTAAGTGTTCTGTGTATAATGGCTACTTTACTCTTAAGTCTAATTCTATCCTGAAGGCTTTCTAAATTTAGTGATTATACTAAAGGTGTTACTCTAGTCAAATGTGAATATTCATTTGTTTTGAATCTCACTGCTCTATTTTGTGCCTGTTCCAGTTTCTTAATGTTTTCTTGAGTTGAGGGGTCTCAAACAGAGGATGCATATTCTATTATTGGCCTAACCAAGGTTAAATAGCATTTTAGTTTTATATTCTTATTTGATTTATAGAAATTTCTTGTAATAAACCCTAATGCTTTTTTTGATTTTTCAATAGTTTCATCAATATGGGGATTCCATGACAGTTTCTCATTTATTATAACACCTAGGTATTTTGCATTTTTAATCTGTGTTACTGGTTTACCATGAATAAGATAAGTGGAATTAATTTGTTTTAGTTTTTTTGTTACTCTTAATAACTGATATTTTTTCTGGGTGGAAAGACATGCTCCAATTTGATTCCCATATCTGTAATTCATCTAATTCTCTTTGTAAAATGCCTGTATCTTGTGTTGTTTTTATTGTCCTATATATTATGCAATCGTCTGCAAATAATCTGACTTTTGTTCCTGAACTAATGCAATTTGGTAAATCGTTTATGTAAATTAGAAATAGTATTGGGCCTTAGTTACATCTGAGTTCAATGTTATTGGTGTTGATTTAGCATAATTTATTATAACAGTTTGTTCATTCTCTTTCTGGGAAATCCTGAATCCATTGATGTAATGAAACGGTAATGCCGAAATATTTTTTTTTTAAGCAAGCTATGATGGTGAACTTAGTCAAATCACTTAGAAAAGTATAATAAAATTGCATCTATTTGCTCATTATTGTCTAAGCCCTTTAAAAAATCACCAATTAGTCCTATTAGTTAAGTTTCACATAATCTATATTTCCTAACGCCATGTTAGTATGGAGTAAGTACATCATGTCGAATTAAGTGATTTATGATATCACTACATATTATCTGTTCTAGTATTTACATGCGATGTTGGCTAGTAATATTGGTCTGTAGTTTCTTGGGTCAGATCTTTCTCCTATTTTAAATAGGGGAGTGGTGTTAGCTTCTTTTCCAGTCCCTTGGTACTCTACCCTAATCAAGCCTGAAAAAGTATTTTGAACACTTGTGCTAGCTCATTGCTTAGTTCTTTGAGTAATCTAACTGGAATGCCATCAGCTTCAGATGCTCTATTTGGAGCTACTTCTGTTGTTTAAATTTTCTTAGATTTAATGTAGGACCATAGATTTTTATCAGTATCCTTACCTATTACTTTGTCTATGCATTGTTTTTATGAAGATACAAACCAGTTTAATTACAAACAATTAAGCTTTTTACATCAAGGCATTATTTTAAAAGCAAAAAATGTCAAACTACATTTTTGGATTGCCTCTATTTTTGGTTAATTGCCTTTTCTACTACAATGGTTTACAAAGGTGGACTTAGTTTAGGTTAAATTTAAAGAACATAAGAAACAATATTTTACATAAATAATACTATTCTAGAAAAGCTCAACATTTGAAGACAAACAACAATGTTAATCCACCTAAGGATATTTAAAGTGCACTAGATACATTCCAGAATTGTCAGAGGCAATGAAAGGTGTTTGGAATTAAAAAAAGAATTTAAAAAAAAGCATACAACATATAGTTAGTTATGTGTACTTAATATAATATAGATTAGAATTGCATGCTGGAAAGCATCTGCAACAATGCAAACACTTTTCAGAATCTGTAATAATAAAAGCAGCAGCTATTTAGTTTACATAGGCAATATCCTTACCAAAGTACATGCTCACAGCTATTGTGACACACAGACTTACTAATGAAAATAAAAGTTACCACTAAAGTCACTATTAATTTCTAGGCTTGTACCCTAACAGTTATGACACATTAAAAATATACATTTCTATAAAAGCATTAAGGTGTACGTTCCAAAAACATAGCACATATTCCCTTAGAGTTGTCTCATTTTTCTGTTAGTACAATACTAAGTAGACATCAGTGAATGTGTGTATAGGAAACATCAGTGAGGGGGGTGAGATTGGAAAACATGCTTTGTTAATGTTTCTGGTTCACATGTAGACCTAATACCACAGTTGGAATGGTCAGGAAAGGTTTTAAGCGAAATGTGTTTAAACTTGACTTCGTTACCTCTAAATTACTTATGATGTCATTTGGTGGGGGTAGAGCTAAACCCTGTTTTCTTTGTACTGATGTATTGACAGGGTTAGGTGCTGTCATTGGCTCATAGAGATCCTTGAAGTTAAAACAAACAAAAAATGCAAATAAAACATTCATAAGCCTATAATTTACTTATGTCAACTGTAGAAAAAAAAAATTTAAGTTTTGTTAGCAATAAAAAAGAATGACACATTGACAAACTTCTCTGTGGAACTCGAATAATAAATAAAAAGAATTTTACAGGATAAAAGTGTACAGGCAAGAGTTCACATCAAAATATTTAAATAATTAACAGTTTTAATAAGTAACATTCGAATTTAAGATTCATAGACAGAAATCTTTTAAGTCACTATTGATAGTTTTTATTGTCTTATGTATTGTTTTGTATCAGAAGTTCACATTTAATATTTAAGCCACATTGGTTTGTTACATAGTAAGGATGTATTGGTGATGTATCAGACGTTCACATTTAATATTTAAGCCACATAGGTTTGTTAATAGTAAGGATGTATTGGTGATGGATGTTTTGGTGTGGAGGTCTTAGAAAATTAAATTTTTGTTTCAGAAGGATTGCTTTGATCAGCTTTATTTAAAGAAACATTATTGCTCCAATATTTAGTCCTAACATGTTCTGCATTTAAACAGTGGCACTAAAATGTCGTGAACTTTTAAAGGAAACAAATTAGGAAATACAATTTTAGAAATACCGGTATGTATAAAGCTTAAAAGGTAAGGATCAAGTTACCTTTAGGATAAGGTAATAGGTCTCAAACATAAAGATGTAATTATTATATTAATATAATAGTAAATTGACTTTAAAAACTATCTGTTGTTGTTGTTTTTTTTTACAGTTTCTCTTTAGATTTTACAACTAACAAAGTTTTGTTTTAACACTAATAACTCTTTAGCACAAGTCAAACAGATTGACATAGACTGATAAAATGAAAAAAAAAAAGCTGTGTCTGTTTTATGTTGCACATGCACTTCAAGCCACACTGACTTTAAAATATGAATCTTAAGAACAATCAATGAACAAACTTCAAATAGCATTCTATCCAAAGTACTGTTTATATTTCATTGTTCAAAATTGGTTCAAAGATGTCAGGATGCTACTTGTTTATTTCATAAAACAAAATTTTGAAGAGAAGTTTACAGCCCTTTGAACAACTTCTGCACAGGTTTTTGGAAGATGTGTTTGGAGTTCAAAGCTATTGGGCCAGTTTATTGGAAGGTGTGTTTGGAGTTCAAAGCTAAAGGGCCAATTTATTTATTTTTTATTTTAACCAAGAGAATTCAAATGATATAAACTTAAAGCTATCCTAAAAAGGAAGTTTGTTTTTTTTTTCAAATAAAAAATACATTCAGGGTTTTTCTGAAGTGTCTGAGTAGTTAAGATCTACTTGATCAATAAGTGCTCTGCCTACATTGGGACTGGATGGCAGGTGTGAAGTATTGAAAGTCTATATTTTCTTCCACTAAAATAAGGGCATGAAAGACCTAAAAATAAGCCAAGTTTAAGAAAGCACTTATAAGCCACTATATTCACTTATTACACACTTGAAACAAACATGCCAACTTCAACTGCAAACAATGAAATCACTTAGCTCCTTTAGAATTATATGTTCAAAAGTTTTTGATTAGCTAATTTAGAATAATTAATTTGTTATATTTTACTGTGTTAAGAGCACATACAAATATAAACATGTTAATTAAACAAAATACCAATTTAAGTTAAAAAAAAAACAACTGACCAGCCAAATAACCCCAACTTCATTCAATAAATAACCCATGAACAAAAATCAATAAGCTTAATACAACAATAAAATGAAGATTTATTTTTAAAGTTTGGTTATTAACCTAATATTTGAGATTTAATTCATAATGGGCTCTAATTCTCAAGAGATTTATTCAAATATATCTTTCTAAAAAGTATTTTCTTACTATTAAATAAAATGAAAATATTTAGGATGGCTGTACAATTAATATGTAAATTAGTTACCACATTTGGTATTGGATTTTTTTGTTCTGTGTTAGTATAATAATACCTATGCTTAAAATGTTCTGGTATTTTTTTTTAATGTTATTATAATAATAACTATGATAATTAGAAGTATTCTTTAACAAACTCAACAAACTTAGTATAAATTTTTATGTTGACATCACCAATGCAATGCAATTCACCTTTATAAGAAAATCAACTAACAAGCAAGCAACGAAGGAAACGCTACTCAATGAGCTAGACACGTCACAATACAAATCATAGCCTTAGCAGACAAGAGTAAGGTTGTTACATTCTATACAATTTACTCAAGAAAAGAGAAAAAAAATATAAACAATTGAAAAACTTGATAAGAACTAGATCAGGGTCAAAGTTGGATAGGAGTGGCAAATTTGAAAGAAATTAACTACTTAAAGCAAACAATTACTTGGCAATATGAGAATAGAGAATAACTACCTGAGCCTGCACTACTGGCTGTAGGTACTCATCATCAGAAGTTTCCTGAGTAAATATGTAAAGTATAATAACACTGAAGATGAAGACTTTTCGTTAAGCCTCATAATTTTTCTTTAAAAAAAAATTAATTAAAAAGAAAAGTTTGATATTTCTTCTGAGTTCAAAATAAACAACACATGTGATCGTTAAAAAAAAACTACTGTATTATAAAGGTATGATATAGCTTCAATAAATTTTGTCCACATTCTGTCTAAATAAAGACAGAATTCAAACAAACATTTGATCTACTTTTACAGTTCAATGGGAATACATTCTGTTGTTTACATTTGATGTGTAAAAATCATTTGGACATTAAATACAACAAAACAAAAAGACACACACAAGAAATATTTTAAACATGCATTTATTTCTCTTCTCAAACTGAAGAATATATATATAACTCAAAGAGGATATTTTGAAAGAAGTTCACATTTTCAAACAACTGACAACATTCCTTAGTTAAAACCCAAATAGCAATTATCAAACAATTTTTGGCAATATGAACAATGTACATTTCACTTTGATAATGTAATGAAACAAAAACTCTTTCACACACAAATACACACACACATTTTCATGCTAAAAAATGTAATATAAAGTGAAAAAACAAATACAAGCAATTATATATTATATACAGATATATAAATATATGAATGTATAACATATTGGTGAACCCCATCCAAAAAATTTAAAAAAAAAAAAAGGAATTACTTATATTATTCTGTCAGAAAAAAACAAACTGAAAATCTATATTTATTCATGCTTCTATTTTTTAAAATTTCAGTAAATTCTGATTACTGTTTTTAGCCTTGCATTGATAGTCAAACAATGAAAAGGTGTAAATCATGCACAAATTAACTTAATTCAATTAATTAAAGAAAAAAACAAATGATGTAAGGTGTATTTCAACTCTGACCCCTTCCAATTACACAAAGACAAAAAACAGTCTTACTTCTGGCTCATCTTTTGATTTCCCTTGTGTAGGCCTTTTAGGCAGTGGTGGAGGTTGACCAGAGTCCTGATGTTGAGATAATATAAAATCAAAATTGTAATCAATACAAGAATGAAAGCTAACATTATAAAAAAAAAAGAAGTTTTTAAAAAGCTATGTAATAAATGGAAAATAGAATTGCTGAGTTGCACTTACTTTCATGGCAGAAGAAAGCCCTGATGGGACAGAAGCACCAGGCTGAAAAACACACAGAACAGAATAACAGAGTAACTAAGATGCCTTTAATAGAGAAGCCACATGTACTAAAAGCGCCAAATGAGTTTCAACATGACAGGGTTAAAATAATGGATGAAATAGAATCATATACACTGATTAGTTCATTGAGGGTGAGTAAATATTCTCAATGCAGAGTTGCAAAATTAACAGTAGGCACATATCTTGAAACCACTAGATCTACATGCAAGTCTTTTAGGACACAGACCACTGTACCTTGCATAAAATGTAACCAGATATCAGGTCACAGCAGAGACAATGTACTGCAGTTAACTAGAACTCAAAGAGCATGATATAAGCACTCAATTAGAGTCTTAAAACTTTAAGTTAATACTTTTTATTGAAAAATTATAATGGTCAAACTATGCTTTTACCAACAAAATACACCAACTATCAAATTTCTAGGAAAATCATTAGAGCCATTTCTAAGATACGTCCACCCAGGTTTTTGAGCCCACCCACCTAGAAGTTTCCAGAAAGGTACGAATTAGAGATGTTGTAAAAAAACATAGCTTCAGTTCAAAAAACCTTCTGATTCAGAGTATGCTTAAAAAGTATATAATTTCTAGAAACTATAATAAAAGTGTCAGCAAAATTGTATTTGTTCAGTACTTACTGGTGGAGGTGGTGGCCTCCGGGACCCTGAAGGAGGCATTCCTAGTTTTCTACGAGCCCAATTTTTTAAAGGAACAGCTTTGGAAAAAAGAAAGTAAGCTCTTGATATAAATATGTCACCTTAAGTGTACCCTAACAATCAATTCTATTTAAAATTGTCATCCATAATGTTACTAAATATTGTCACTATCACAATTTTTTTAAATTAATAAAATTGTTTTAAATTAATACAACATCACAGTCTATAGTCCAAAAGAAAGAAAAGCTGGATATTATGAGCTACATACAAAATGTGATAAATTAACATGTAAGCTCATTACCATAGAGTGAGTAACTCATGTCTATTCATGTGACAGCACAATGTAACTGACAACATAGTGTCAATTTCACATTTGACTTTCTATCAGTGATTGTTTTGAAAAGGGGAGGACTACATTGAAGCTATTGTTGTTTTAGCAAATAACCTGGCTGTTCATTCACAAGCCTCCTTATTTGTACAAGGGAGGACACTCTTTAAGACACTTGTTTTTTCTGCTCTTTTTGTTAAACTGAACTGCTGGGTCTAATTCAAACAAATGAGGAAGTCAATTTTACATGCACACAAGTCTATCCTTTGATCAGACTGTCAAATAAAAGCCAATGTAGTATAAAAAAAAACAAAAAAACCTCAAAACCCAACAACTTTACACACCAGTGACCATGTAAGACATATGTTAGGTAGCTAAACCAGTTTAAGCAAAAAAGAAATACATAATCATTTATTCATAGGATGTTGAGTCATTCAATGCTATTTGATCATGTTATCCTATTGCTTTTTATTTTAGATTATATGACACAAAAATGTTTAAATGAATCATGTGTTGATGTTAATAATTATTTTTTTTATTTGTGGGGCATTAATTTTTTAGACAGGCAATTCTACTTTCTACTTAAGTTCAAATAAAGTTATCTTAAATACAGTATGAAGACTAATTCATTTAAGTTGCTATTCAATTAAGCAACCTAGCTTTGGAAATGCATGCCCAGACCCAAGCCAAGGATTTATGAAGTATCAAAGTTTTTAATATGCAGTCCAGATTTAGCACTGAAATACTAACATGTCTGAATTGTCTCTCAAAATTATTAAAGAACTATTGTTGTAGGTAATAGAGCAATGAAGATATGAAATTAATTCTACCAGTTCTGAAACCTACATCTATTAGGGATACAGATTCAAGATCTAAATTATGTTATATTGACAAAATAATCTTACCATTTAACTAGGACAATAACACTATGATCACTAAACTTAGAGACACTCTAATATGGAAGTGTCAACAATACATAAAAAACTGAACAATAACTAAAACCACAACCTAATAAAAGACTCAGACTAAAGACTAACGGCATAGTTCTGATTGTAAAAAAAATATTTAAAAAAATGGGCAAGTTGTGGGACCAGTTGGAGAGACTAACCCAGAACCAAGGCGCCTGGAGGAAGCTGGTTGGTGGCCTATGACCCAGACAGGAGATGAGAATTCTGATTCTGTATGCTATGATAAAATCATGTTTTCTAAGTGCTCTTTTTTCCCTAGAGTTATTACAGATTGCCTAAATTAGCAAGTAAAACCAATGATCAGATCTACAATAAACATGCACAACTAGGCCCATTGATACCTATGACATAATCATTATCTTTTTAAAAGGCCCATTTGTTTGAGATAAGATGATGGGCAGCTAAGCACTTTACTTATATTTGAGGACTGATTCAGTGGAATAGCAGCAGCAATAAAAGACTAGTCTTAATTATATTGTAAAATAATATAATAATATAATATATAATATAATAATAATATAAAAATTAATGAATGATGCAAGTTAAAGGTAAAGCATTTCTCAGTACATCTAACATATATAGAAACATGACTCCTTTTCAATTAAAGGACAAGTAATGATTTCCCCAGATTCTGAGGTCCAGCTCCATTGCCTGTTACCACATGGGATGACAGAAGTTGAGGCAGTCTAATGGTAAGAAGTGCTTCTATACTGTCCACACTGCCCTCTAGAAAAATATGGTTCTTTCATGGAAGCCTTGGAGGAGCCATATATGCCTCCAATAGCATATCCAAGTCCAAGAGTTATACAAAAATGTGGTGAGGACCACTGCTTTGTAGGCATTTGATTTTTGTTGATAAGAAAAGAAACCTTTCCTGCCATACTATTATCTATTTGTTTTGTCAGTGACACATCATTGGACACTGTGCTTCCCCATGTAGGTGAAGTGGTCAACAACATTAAAGAATCAGCCATTCACACAATGATATGTGGAGCTGAGTTAATTCCATCAGGGACCTCTGGATTATGACCTCTCTTTTCCTGAGGTTGATAGACCACTGGCAGACAACGACTTGTCTGAACGTGATGTAGAAAATTATGCAAGTCACAACTGGGTTTGCTTAGTCATGTGAAACACCGCACTCATCCTTAATCTTTGGAACTGAAAACATTGCCATTACTATATATAATTTAAACTTGCATTAGCCACCAGTTTGGCCCATTGATTTGTTTCTAATTACATCCTGCAGAAACTCACATTTTATAATTCTTTGGACGTACCCCCTAACCTTTTTTTAAATAATTGTTTTCCCTGCAAATAAAACTGCCCACATTTTAACAACGCCCCATCCCATACACTTACTTCTGGCTTGTGAACTATACATATTTTGTTTTAACTTTTATGTAGACCAAATTACTAAAATTATATTGTACACAAATATTTTTTTAAAAAACATTTTAGAATATTTTTTTAAAAGTTGTCACATGATTAGAGATTTGAACCACAGACCTTCTGATCTACAATCTGATACTCTTATGACAGAGAATTGGTGGAAATTATGCATAAAAAGTAAACAGAAGTATAATCTTGTAATTAATTTAAATGTTGGATTTTAAAAAAAAAGTCAAATGTAACCGCTGCGGTTTTGATCGTGAAATGTGCTTAGTAGTTATATAGGCACATGGAAAGTATTAACTGGTTAAATTTTCTTTTTTTTTTCATCCAGTGAAAGTGGAAGAATTAATGATATGTCAGTCCATACATAAATCAATCAAGGCCCATTGCGCTTATAATATAGCCGAGATCATAGACTGTGAGTGAATGAGAGTGTCTAATAGTTATGTAGCAGAGATGCAATAGATCTATCTTACTGTAAGTATTTATTCTTAATTTTAATATTAGACCTAGATAGATCTATATGATCATGAGTACTCATTAATAATACTGAGTAAACTGAGATGATGCAGATAAGATTATAGATTTAATTATAGAGGCCTACTATATAGATATAGCTAGACTAATCTAGAGAGGTTTTAATTTATTGTTTAGAACATTTTTTCGTACTAAGAAGTAGACTCTAGACCTAGTCAGTATGAGTAGAAATACTAGGGACTAGGGTGTATTCTTGTCTTCTAACTAATTACTAATCAGTAACTAATCTAACTATTCTAAGTCACTAAGTTAATAGTGGAGATATAGATCTAAGTATAATTAGTAGTTTAAAAGGGAGTGGCGCAGCTGGGGGGGGGATTTCTGAAAATCATCATTTACAGGGGCCCCCAAAGAGGTCAAGCCCCAGGGCCCCCCAAATGATGGCAAATTCCTAGCTACATCCCTGAAGTAAGGTATGGTCAGTATAGACTATAGACTACATCTATAGTTATAGTAGATCTATATAGCCATTGTCATTATAGATTCCATATAGACATATATATTTTAAAAATTAATATATATATAATAATATATATATATTATAATATTATATTTAATATACATGACATAGATAGTAGCCAGTAGTAGTATAGTATGATCTGAGTATAGGCCTACTTATACTTTATTTATAATTTATAGGCCTAGTAAAGGCTAGTGCTAAGTGTGGTCTATAATCATTAAATGATTAATAATAGTATATACTATATATAATATAGATATATATAGAGAGAGACAATATAGTATACTGTATAGTAGACAATATCTAATCTAATAGAATTATAAGAATAGGAATAGTGTCAATACTTGTCAAATGAATAGTCACTTATATATTTTTATAAGACTTATGATTATACTTTTTTACTACTTAAAAAATATAATTATAGTTATAGATTTAATAGATCTAGTCACCAATCTAGTGACAATACTCAAGACCAAGTCATACTGTCAATAATAGTGGTCAATACGACAATAGTGACATAATAATAATCTAATGAGTCTAATGTCTACACTGTCAGAGCTAGAAAAAAAATTACCAACAAAATTTCAAAACTTAAAACAGTAAATCCTTCATCAATATTAGATCTAGATCGATCTCTATCTGGAATCCAGTTTGATTTACAACTCAAGCCAAATATTTCGTCTATTTTTTCTTCCTGGTTTGAACTTCCTAGTGTAGATAACTTCCCGAAACAACTGAAAAGACCTGCACAGATCTAAAATTATATATGTCATGTCAATGTTGCCCTAGTGAAATCTGTGTAGCTCTTTTTATTTAAAGGTTGAAAAGAACAAAAACACGAGCACAAGAAAGTCCTCAGCATTTGTCACAACAGGGCCGGCCTTATGTTATTGTAGGCCCTATGTCGGCGAAGTGAATTTGGTGGCCGCGGCGTGGCCCGAAAAGGAAAAATAAAAAGATAAACTTATAATAAGTGTATTTGTATCAACTAGCATAGATCAGTCACACGATATACTTTGCATTTATATAGCTTTTGCCAGGGCCGGTCGTACAGATTGCGGGGCCCTATCATGCGAAACGGATAGAGCGGGGCCTATTCTGGACTGTGATAAGGATAATAAGTGAAAATTAAGATTTTTTT
>JADKLZ010000003.1:28566415-28578662 GCA_021533235.1 Biomphalaria straminea
AAAATAAAATGAACAAAGCTAGGCCTATATACTTCTAAATCTAAAACTTATTTAGCGCCAAAATGACCACGCCAAAACGTCCGGTAAAGTAGTTCTTCACATAGATCTAGATTCTTGGAATAAAATTGCTATATTTTTCTTTTATTATAAACATGACGCAAGCTATGCCACGATCAGTGTCAGTGTTTTACGGGCAATGTTTCTCAGGATCAACGTGACGTCAGGGTGAAACGTAGTTTGTTGCTCTGACTGGGATAAATGACGTGAACGAGTCTGACTTTAGTTCTTTCTATTTATTTATTAATGTTGCTATAGTTTTTATTCAGGGATTTTTTTCTTTTTAAACGTTCGTGTGTTTTTCTTTTGTATAGAAAAATATGTTTAGTACAAAATGTTTTGTTTTCTAAAACATCGACAGAATTCATGGCGCCAAAACGACTGTTGCCAAAACGCCGCATGCCGGATAGAGGAAATCGCTCACATCGTTCTTCAAAGGACCATTTTTCCACAATGAATGAAGAAAAAATGTCTTTCCTGGGGGTGAGTTGGTAGACTTAGTGTTTATGGATTAGTCTCCCATAAAAGGAATTTCCATCTTCTTGAAACCCCTTCAGGTGAAATAATCGATTTCATTCCGCCCGTGAAATGAATCTTCCATTCAATCCATTGGTCTAAAGCTTCCAGAGACATTAAGTTGATTAAGATAACTCTAATTAGGGGGCCTACAACTTTGGTAGGCTGCTGTGACATGTAGTTCAATATCCTTGCAATCTAATGGGCAGATAATGTAAAGGCCATCTGATTTGTGGCCCACATCTAACAAGGGCATCGTGTGGTCATCACAACGACTAACCTCCATTACTTTACTTCAACTAATGTTAGGTACCCAATAGAAATGGGTGGACTCAAGAGGCGCCCTAAAGATCCCTTACAAATACTTGAAGCCAATCAATTTTACCACTTAGCCACTACACCTTCCTTAGGTCAATAGCTCATCCTTGGTATAAAAATAATGGGTTGCGTTTTTCTTGTACACAATCTTTTTTAACTGCTTATGTTCTTTGAGTAATTGCAGTTTATTACCATCCTCCTTTAGGAAACACAAATCTTCTTACATTTTTTTTGTTACGATTCCCTATGTTCTTTCACCTGCTTGGTCAAAACAGTGTTTTGTCTGATGCAGTGCTCAGAACAAGTAGTTTATTTAAAGTATTTTTGTTGTAGATTGATATGACTATCAGTTTATTGTAGATAGATAAGACTGTCAATTTGTTGTACATCAATTAGTTGTAGATTGATGACTACCAGTTTGTTGTTGATTTATAAGACTAGTAATCATGATTGGTGGAAATTATTGAAAACTTAAATAAATTACTAACTTTCTTTTATACAATGTAGAATTAAAAAAAAAATTTGGGTCATTTATATACTGTAAGATAAGTCTGGAATAAATTGCATAAATATACAATTTACTACTACTACTGCTAGTATAAATCTTAATTTGATCATGAAAAAAAAACTTATTTTGCCAGAGGTTATGATTTAACAATGTCAATGAGACTAAACACACAAAATGACAACAGAAAATTTTGAAGCTGAATAGAATTGTTTTATTTCAGTTTTCTAAGCCAAGCCTTTGTAGTCATTCAGTACAGTGCTGGCTGCCAGTCGACCAGCTGAGCCCATTACACCACCACCTGTTGCCAAAAACCAAAAAAAAAAGTTACTCTTATATCAAACAGTTGCTAAATTTAAAGTTTTAATCCCCCAATGAATCCGAATAAATTATTAATGATCCTCCATGAATCTTAACAAATTATTAATTTTGTAGTTGATTCTTAAAATGTTTGTACATATTGATGGGTGGGTGCAGCACAGATGACACAAAGTGGTCAAGATCACTTCCAAATACTAGTTAGTGAATACTCAATTGGAAACATATCACTTCCAAATACTAGTTAGTGAATACTCAATTGGAAACATATCACTTCCAAATACTAGTTAGTGAATACACAATTGGAAACATATCAATAGTGTGAAAACAAAATATAAAAGAATACAATTTAAACTGTTGAAAAAAAAAAAGTTAAAAACCTGGGTGTGAGCTACTTCCACAAAGATAAAGACCAGTCACATGACTTCTGTAGTTACTTAGACTAGTAACAGGTCGAGACATGTATAGCTGATCAAGGGATAAGGCTCCATGAAATATATTCTTTAAAATAAAAGGAACACAAAACTGTATGGACATTTTTTTTTCTTTCAAATTTATTGCTATTTATTACTATGAAAAGTTGTCATTTAAAAGATTAGAATTTACATAAATTATTTATTAAGTAACAGCAGGCTAGTAAAAAAAAAAAAAAAAAAAAAGTAAAGTAACATGAGTCAAAGTAGGAATTTCAAAAATATTTTTCTCTAATTGTAAATATCAAATGTTAGCTATAAATTGTCTAGATAAACCACATTTTTGTTTGATCAAGTGAGTTTTGAAAAATATATTTACTAACTAAGCATCATATTTGTTTAAAGCGATTTAATAATGTTTGACTAATTGAAGCATTAAATGAAAGTGTATTCCAAATTTTTACAAAATGAAATAATTCCAAACTTCAACATGTTCAACTTGTATTTAAAGAGAAAAAAAATGTACAGCTTACCCCTCCAGTTAATCCAAAGATTTTTTCTAAATCAGGAGGTGCTAAGACTTCATATCCAATTACTGACTTTGTAAAGCCAGGGGCATAATTTTCTATACAGCTAAACACTGAGGAATTAAAAGGTTAACATAGAATTAATGAACGCCAATTATAAAACCTATTAACTGTAATGGATAGAATAGATATTTTTGTAAATAAAAAACAGAAATATTACACACCTTTGTTTGCATACAATTGTCTCTTATCCTCAGTCCACTCGCCATCTGATAGATGATAAGGTGTAAATTGTGTGAATAATAGAACCACATGTTGACCGGCTGGACACAGTGTGGGGTCTAGGCTGGAGGGAATGACCATTTCCATCATTGGTCTAAAAATAAACAAAATGTATATTACACATGCTACTTTATTTAGTGTCTTGAAAAAATCTCTGGTCATGCTATTATTTAATTAAGTGTTGTGGTAGCTCAAGATTTTAATTGTAAATCAGTATGACTTCTGACTTGAAGCAAAATATGTATATTTACTGATGTAACCTTAAGTAAGAACTATTTGCGAAAAGATTCGATTTCTTAAATCCAAACATGATTTACTTCTCAGAGACTTTTCCCAACTGAGCATCTAAATAAGCTTGATGTATCAATTTTGAATCCTCACAGTTAATGTGGATTGTGCTACGGTGATGAGGCATGACCTGGTTTTTACTTGAATTAGGATCAGCTATGAAATTTGGAATTTCACTAACAGCCACTGTTTAAGAAAAACACAAAGCAAAAGAGTAAGGATTAGTAACATAATGAAAAGTTAATCTATTTTAAAACAAATTTTGTAAACACAGCATAACTTGAGTCCATCTTTCTCTTTGACAGCTCTAGGAGAACTTTGGTCATAAAACAGATTCTTCCATCCATAATTATCAGTTGCCTTTTCCCAAGCTCTTTTTAATGATAATTTGATTGGTCCAAATAAATGGATATTCAGTTTGACTACAACAGTTGACCTCAGAAATGCTACTATAACAATAATGATGCATTACAAAAAACAAAACACACACACACAACCAGCATTTGATGAATTTGGTTCTATGTACAGTGACGACAAATAAACTTGAAACATTCAGACTGAAAATGGAATAAAGGAGTTTTAAAATCTTTCTGCTCTAGCCTTAATGGAGAAAAGCTCACCACTCTAGTTTTTAAATGGATGCAGATTGTCTTTAAGGATTTTTAGAAAGGTCTTTCTGATATCGCAAAATAAATTATCCCCAATTACATTTTACATTGTAGTTATCCAAAAGTGTTGAATATTTTTAAAGATAATATAAATGGTTATGAAGGGGAGGGGGAATAAAACAAATGTCCAATCAAAAGTTACATGGAAGGCACAACCATATAGAAATGAGTCATTTTTCATTAATAAGATATTTTATATTTTAAGAACTAAATAATGAATATTTTTACCATTAATTTTAGTAACAGGTGATGTATAGTCTACACTAGAGATTTCTTTGTAAAGTGATTCCGGTAACGATCCCTAAAAGTTAGACATAAAATAAAATCATTATGTAATTTCTTTAAAAAAGAAATATTTCATAATTCTTTACAGTTCTAAGTCGACTTTCATATACAATTGACATTTTGATGTCTTTTTGATGTTTCTAGAAGATATAAAGACACTAAATTTTTAATAAGAAGTATGGCATCTTAAAAGAATAATGCTCAGCTTGTTTTACAGAGTTATGACAAGTTAGGAACTGTTAGGTCTGATTAGCATAGAGCTATTTAAATTTTGTATAGTTCATTTATAACACAAACAAGAAAAATAAAATAAAAAAAAAATTAACACCAGGATTTTTTTTCATGGAGGGGGGTGGAGGAGGTGGCAGGGTAGAAAGTGTTCAATTTTTCAACATCTAACATTCCTTAGCTATTAAGAGTAAAGTAATCACTCGTACAAAAAAGTCATCAGCTTCATTAAGGAGGAATTGTCTTAAAAAACTTTTACTAAAAGGATTAGCTTAACTCAGTGGTTCTCAAACTGTGCTCTGTCTAAAATTTAAATAACTACTTCCCTAAATGCCAGTTTATCAGACTCAATAATTTGAAATAAAAAAACTTGCCACTGTTTAATATATCTAATACATACTATTATATGACGACCTAAACTAAGGATTTTACAACATTCTTCACTTGGACATTCCTGACTGGGTACTGAATACTTTTTTGTGCAGACAAACTATATCCTATTAACTGATAAATCCATACAAATGCAGGAGCTACTTTTTGAAATATTCACAAACAAGGAACTTAAACTAATATTTAAACAAGAATACCACAAGTGTTTGTTACAAAATCACATTCTAAATTTATATCCTGTATTATGAGTCTTTGTATAGAAGTTGTTGACTGCTTTCCCATTTTCTTATTTGGTACAATGTGGATTCCTTGCCATTACTCATCACTAATAAAAGAAACAAACTCTAAATTTGTGCTTGTTGAGCCAGGCATAAATACACTCATATCGTATAAACCTTAACCAAGTCATTATTTGAAAAAAAAATTTTTAAACCAAAGTTGTAATCTCAATAAACATTCCTTAAATAAAATGTTACTGTTTTTTTTTTCATTTGTTACTTGTATGATATGCATTTGTGTAGCTTTTTAAATAAGGGGTCCATAGGCAAGTTTTGACTATATAAATGGGCCACCAAAGGTCAAAAAAGTTTGAGAACCTCTGGCTTAACTGATCCAACAGAAGCAAACTTTTTCCTCTATAAATATTTATCAGTGATCAGGACAAATATTCCCTTTGGCTTATTGTGAAGAACTAAAAGTGATGAACCAGTTTCTTACAATGGAGAAAGGACTTTGGGGACATTACTGGACAGCATCCGTAAAAAAAAAAAGAGAATAAAAGTGATATTACCTGGGGTAACAAGTTCAAGAAGGTTATCTTAGCAGTGGCATTACCTGGGGTAACAAGTTCAAGAAGGTTATCTTAGCAGTGGCATTAGACAACACAGCTTTTGATCTGATTTCTGTGCCATCTTCAAGGACCACACCCTGAGCAACACCATTGTTTGTGATGATTGAACTCACAGGCTGGTGGAAAGAACATAACTCTGTGTATACAAACAAAGTAACATTTCAATGCAAACCTGCCAGAAACCTACAGTGAACCTAACCAAAATTTACCAGAAACCTACAGTGAAAGAAAAAAAAAATATGTAAGAAAGGATAAAAATAATAAAAAAATAAAATAAAGGGAAATAAACCTTGTTGCAAAAGACATCTGCTCCATGGTCTGTTGCACAGTTGGCTATGGCTTTTGAAACGCCTCCCATTCCTCCTTCTACATAGCCCCATGCACCTTTGATACCTTCCAGCTCTCCCATAACATGATGAAGCAGAACATACCTACACAAAGTGTCAGCAAGTAATTTACTTTTTGATAACACTTTACTTTAACAAATAGTCTTTAATGATTAATCATTTATACTTTAACAAAATATCTCACTTATTATTAATTTGTGACTATCTGCAGGCATTTTTTTTTAATTATCAAATTATTTTTGAATCAAGCAAATGCTTAATACTAAAATTGCTAATACTACAAGATTCCTACCCACTGCCAGCATGAAAAGGACTTATCATTGCTCCAATAACACTATCTGTAGCTAAGGTTGCCTTGAGAGGCTCAGATTCAAACCAGTTGTTTAGAATCTATTAAAAAAAAAACAAATAATTTTTTAAAAATGTACTAGATTGTATTAAATTTATAATGGAATTTATTTTATTGAAAGCTGAAAAAAAAAAAAGAACATTGAATGAAAAGAACGAAAAAGGAAAAAAAAAAAAACATCTCAAGCATTCATTTTTTGTTTGCAGGCATAAAAAATCTATGAATATATACAACAAATTTAAAACAATAATTATTTGTATATTAAAATTATTGATTAGTCAGAAGCCCCAAAAGATGAAAGAAGCTATATTTCAGTACACATAGAAGGTACAAGTATACATTGTAACATTAAAAAAAAAACACTAAAAAAACATTTTTTTAAATTACCTTTTTTAAAATATTTTACCATATTTAATATACAAAACTAAAACTTATTTTATGACAGCTTACTTATAATAATATTATAATAATAATATAACTATCATAATAATAATTGAAAAGAAGAATGAGAAATAGACATTATGTCTGTTTCCTTTAAGTATATTAGCTAGTTAGTAAAGAATAACAAACCATAAATTGAAAGCCAACTACACTACATGCTGGTGTATTAAAAAAATTATTATTGTTGGTCTAATAGTACTGAAGCAATTATTGGAATCTACACTAGCAATGACCTCTAATCACTAACAAAATGGGCATCATCGATACTGGCAGAGAGAAGCTAAAAATATAGCTCTGTTTTTAAGTTAGGTACATGCTTTTATTTAAGTCTTTTATTTAAAAAAAAAGTGTGTTTTTTTATAGAATGTCAGAATAATCAGTAAGTTTTATCATTTTCTGTCACAATAATCAGTAAGTCTCATCATTTAATTTAACATATTATATGCCTGTGATGTGAGCACTCTTCCTTATGGCAGTGAAAGCTGCTCAACATACATGTACCAAGAGCACAGAATGAATAGTTTCCACTTGCGCTGCCTGAGACGCATGATGCGCATCTCTTGGAGGGATCATGTCTCCAATCAGGAAGTTTTGAGATTAGCCAATATGAACAGCATGTATGCTCTCCTGACACAAAGAAGACTATGCTGGCTCGGACATGTCATCTGCATGTCAGATGGTAGAATCTCAAAAGATATATGCTGATCTTGTGGAAGGAGTCAGACCCAAGCGCCTAAGACTAACATACATAGATGTCTGCAAGCGAGACATGAGAGCCACAGACATCAACAAAAGTATGTTGGAAGAAATAGCAAAAGACGGAGTGCATGGAGACAGACTGTGCCTGTTGGGACAATCCTCGCTGAGAGCAAAAGAAACGAAGTGGCCTTTATCAAGAGGGAAAAAAAGAAAGCTGCCCTATCCACTAGCCTTGAATCAGATGCATACACATTCATGAATTGTGGCAAAGTCTGCCGCTCTACAATTGGCTTGATTAGCCATACCAGGTTCTGCCCAGTCTGAAGACTAAAACAAAACCAGTGACTCATCTGGGTGAATCCATTGCCTTTCGAGACAAAAGGAGCCATATTATACACTCAGTCAGAGACCTAATCCATAACATAAAAAAAAAGGGCAAAGAAATATGTATATTACTTTGAAGAGCCTTATTCCTTCCTAAAAGCTTGGTGTGCCCCTCATTTAGAGACACTACTGTACAAGAATCTTTAGATGTCAAGAAAAAAAAATATTATTTAAAAAAAAAGTAAAAACCTTGTTCTATAACTTCTGCATGCAGGACAACATGGACAGTAAACATACATAGACACCAACAAAAAAACTCAACACAAAAACAATATTTTGTTTACTTACAAGACATAAAATTTGTCACTGTAGAATAGAGTGCAACCATTAGCACAAAATAAACATCACAATTTGTTGCACTAGAAATTTTCTTCAATTTGTTAAATTTAAAATACCAGTGATTTTCAAATTTGAAAGCAATTATATGATAATGGCATATCCCAATTAAAACATACTGAAGTAAGAAAGGTTATTTACCTTCATGGCTGGTGCAGTCATAAACTCATAGAAAGCTGGGAAATCTTTACCAAGATTTTTCACTACAAACACAAACAAAAATGCTAATTTAATGAATCTTTTAAAAACTATCTATTCTGGATCACAGCTAGTTCATTCAATAGTAATTAAATTTCTATTCAACAAAATAATTTAAATAAAAATATGATGTCTCTGAAGATTTATTTTAATATAGCAAAGGTTAAAGTAGTTTAAAAAATCCACTCATACTATTGCCACACTCAATTATCTCAGTTAAAATGCCAGATGACTTTCTCCAAAAACAACCCCTAATGCAAATTTAAAAAAAAAAAATGCAAATTTAGTTAAAATTTTGTGTGCATATAATTATCTTTAGTAGTATAGATGAAGTTAATAGTCAATAAACCTCAATACTTATAGTGTTAATTAATTCTGTTACAAAAAACATTTTTTTGTGGAATGTTTGATTAAAGTGATGATTACTTGAATTCAGTAAAACTTTGACAGAGTTTAAGCTGTTCCATTTGTCTTTGAAAGATGAGCTAATCAAGGATGGCAGTGAGAGAGGAGGATGATCTAACAAAGTATCAATGGCAGACACAATGCGTCCCAACTGTTCTTCATAAACTGAGAAAGCCTAGGTTGATAAGTAAAAATAAATTATTCATCCTCTATTAAGATCTCTATTTAAACATTACAACAATAGGATGGTTAATATTTTCTGCTAGACAACAACTTTTAAAATTTCATTTACAACAACAATTATTCCATAATGAGACATGATTAACTCTTTCTCTCTGTAATTATTTATCCATGTTTTGAAGAAATTCTTCATTCTGCTCATTACTATTTCACTAACCCTGTTATGATTGGGCTTCAATAGCTTTTTGTTTGTTATCAGAAAATGTTGTATTTGGTATAGAATTAAAGGGAAATGCATGCTCTTTTTATACATTTCATAGCCAAGTTTAAAAAAACTAAAGATTAATAGAATGAGGCCAATGAGAGAAAGAGCTAACCAAGTTTCATTTCAGTTGCTATGTACAGTTGTTAAAATGATGTTAAAAATGCCAAACCTTTGCATCCTTCACAGAGAATTGAGCTATCTGTCTAGCTGTTTCCACATGGTCACGGCTGATAGTCAAAGATTTTGCTTTACCATTTACACCCCCAGGTTCAATCAATGGAGTGTAGGAACTAGGATTGCGCAAATAGATCTTCAAACCATATTTCTAAATAAATCAAATAAGTCAAATGAATTTCACTGTTTAAAATATTGCCCATACTTAAAATACAATTTTTTCTTTTCTTTTTTTTTCCCCCAATAGTTTACATATCTTATTCTGGCTTACATTACACAATGTTTTTAACATTAAAATTTTATTATTATCTTTAAATGTTTCAAATTGATAGGAGAATTCCTATGATTTAAAATCCCATAGCTATACAGCAGATAGAATCTGAGATTAAGACCAACTTCATAACAAATAAACAGAGCTTATCAAACATATTAAAGAACACCAGTATATACAGAGATAAATGATCAGCAGATTTAGTAACAAATCAAAAGGATCACTTTTTGACTACGACAAAATAAAAATCATTTCCCAAAGATAAAGAACTAATTGTTGTTGTTATGTAATAAATATATAAAACCACTATTTTAAAACAAAATCATGATTTAGGTAATTTTTTAAAAACATTTTTTTTTAAATTATTAACTAAAACTAAGAAAGTTAATTACCTTTAACTCAAGGTCTTCAATAATTTGTGGTCTCAATAGACTCAGGACATATGAAGCCCTTGAGAATTTAAAACCTAGTTTAAAAAAAATAATTAAGTAGTTTGAATTGGATGACAGTCTAGTACAGAAAGTACTAAAGATGATTACATTAAAAAAAATGTAAAAGGGTGATTATTATTTTTTTAAATAGATTTTTCTATTGTTTTTCAATGTGCAATATGCTGACTTAAAGCCTTAATTTTTTCCCATAAAAGGTATTTTATGTATAAAATTATAAGATTGTAAAAAAATAACAACATATTAGTTTTTATCATGTCAATGTATCTCTACCACAAAATCTCTACTAAGCCTAACATATACATATGTGCAGTTTATATTAGTTGATTGGATTGGTGTCTTTAGCAAATTAGTGATTACACCAATTTAGAAATGTTTTAAAGGCTTACCAGGTATTATTTCCTCTGTTACTGCAGCCCCACCTATAACATGCCTTCTTTCTAAAACACAAACCTTCAAACCGGATTTTTGTAGATAAGCAGCCTAATAATAATAATATTATAGGTAATTTAGAAATAATTTTTTTTTATTTTATAAATGCTTATTTTAATATATTGTTCAATTTTAATAAAGTAATGGGAAAAAAAAGTAACTAAATAAAAATTACAAGTATTTGATGTTTATCTAAGGCACATAAAAAGAGTTGAAGTATTTTTAACTTACTGCAACTAAGCCATTGTGTCCTGGGAAAGAAAAAATGAAGAATAATATTTTTAAGTGATTCCTTTTTTTAAAACAATGGTAACATGATGGTATGAAGTCCTTACATGTAAAAATACAAGTGGTTGAAATTGTAATCTTACAGGTAGAAATCTGATGACTTAATTTTTTTGTTGCTGTCGTGCAAAAATTTCAGCAATATATTTCCATAAAAGTTGGAATCAAATACATATTTGATTCTAAATAATTATAGAACTTGTACAGGAATAAAAATTATCTAATCCTATAGTTTACACATGTTACTTTAAAAAAAGAAGATAATTATGTACTACGCATGTATGTGTCAAGTTAGTCATGCATGTTAATCAGTGACTTAAATTCCGCTAATTCATTGGTTTTCCTGACTGATTCAGGCAACCCATTCCATTCTTTAATGACACTATGGAAGAAGGAGCACTTGTATGAATTTGTTATAGAATTTAAAATAAGAAATGTACCTCTATCTTTATTAGGTTTTGTTTTTCTATTGGTAAATTATGGTTCAATGTTTTATCTATTATTGCTACCTTTCTTTTTATTCTTCTGCCATGAAGTGTTTTTAAGTGATTTTACTAGTGGCTACTCTAATGTAATCTGAATATTCGTTTGTTAGGAATCTCACTGCTCTAATTTGTATTTATTCTAGTTTCTTTATGTTTTCTTGAGTTGAGGGATCCCAAACAGAGGATGCATACTCTAATATTGGCCTTACTAAGGTTAAACAGCTTTTTAATTGTATGTTCTTTATTTGTAAACATTTCTTTTAATAAATCCTAATGTTTTGGTTGATTTTTTAAAAATAATTTCATCAATATATCTGAAATAAAACAAAGACTCAAATGAAAAATTTTACTTGTCAGATAATGCAGATGACATCATAGAATGTTCTCATTTAGAAAAAAGTAATTAAAGTGTGTTTCAAAGGAGACTAATATCTTTGAATAAAACCAGACAGTTTGAATTTTTTAAAATTCTGCAGAAAATATTTTAAAGGTAAATATATTAACTAATTTTATTTAAATATTTATAGGCATATCACTATTTATATTTAATTATTCAGAGGCACTAAGTGAGATAGCATGGTAGTAGTAAAATGACTATTGCTGCTTTTTATATTATAAACATTTGTTTACAAAGTAAACAAGTACTTTTTAAAGGTTCTAAGTCATTGTTATTGTATATATAATTAAATCATATTTCCAATTTTTAGGATCAATAAAGCAGCCTTAGTCATAGTCCAAGTGCAGGTGTAGGCATAGTCTAGTGTTTCCAATATAAATAATTTCTCTTCAAAAATTCCCTCACATATTCTGCAACCATATGAAACGAATTAAAGAAAATATATTTTTAAATATTTTAAAGCTTCTAATTAAAATCCATTATGTAAGTCTTTTTATTTTTACAC
>JADKLZ010000003.1:28588662-28598710 GCA_021533235.1 Biomphalaria straminea
AGTCTGTTTCTTGTGAAAAAGCTGCCCAGTTTGCTTTTTTATAGTTCTATAAATAATATAATAATAATGTCTAGTGGTACTTCTCTTGGTTAAGTTACACAGACTAAATTCTCAAAACACCTAAGTTTTATAATAAATGAAAAGTTATGGAATCTCCATAGTGATGAAATTATTACAAAATCAAACCAATCATTAGGATTTATCAAAACAAATTTTTACAAATTAAACAAGAACATACTCTTAAGTTATACCCTGTTGTGTATCTGTATGGTGATCAAAAGGGTCAGCCTAATGGAAGTAATGTGAGGTCAGGTATGCAGAGAGCTGTTTGAATGGGTAGGCTGTTGTTGTTGATAGTTGCAGATTTGTATATGATGTTTGTTGCCTATAGTTTATACTTAATACACTTATTCCTGCCATTAGTGTGCCCAAGGACTACAATGCCAAATGACATTACGCTAATCACAAAAAGGTGTATGATGGTTACACCTGGAAAATGAGAGATGACAAGCTACTTGAATTGAATTCTGCACTAAAAATTCCGTTTGTTTTATTTAAGGAGCACCTGTACTTCAACTTAATGAAGGATACTCAGATGGATCTAGATAAATTAGATCTGAAAAAAAAAAGATTTTTAATTAAAAACCATTTTAGTTATTGACATATTTAAATTCTGCATAAAAAGTTGTAACAGTAAACATTATATCATTTTTTATTTAAATGCTTAGAAAATTTTATATTTAATAATTTGGACAGTAAATTTGCCACGCCTCCTAAAAAATGGGGTTCTTTGAAATTCTGTTTTTATCTTAGACATACGTCACTTCCATCAACAATACTGAAAGGGAAACTAGATTTAACCAATCGTATCGCTTCTTTCTTACAGTAGCTGTTAGGCTTAGTGACAGTATAGTCCAGAGCTATGCAATAGTTTTATATATAGAGAGAGAGATGTAAAAGCATTAGGATAACCAACTCGAGAAAAAAAAACATTTTCATTTAAACCTCTCCCTATCCCAAGAAGTAAATATATCGTGTGTCTGACTGATTCGAACAAACTGGTCAGTGTAAGGCTAGTCTAGACTACGTGTAGTCGGTCATGACAAGACAACCAAGCGATAATGTTTGTTGTGTGTTGAGTGGTCAGGCGAGAACATATACACTGCCGTGGTTAGTCAAGCATGTAAATCTCCTTTTAATACGCATTTTGTTCTTTGCTTACAAGATCCTAGATCTAACCGTATAGATGGGGATTTATTTTTTTAATGAGAATTTGTATCTATGGTCTCACGCTATAAAATGAGTCAATAGATTAAATTAATAGGTTAGTGTGACATCACATAGAAACCCGGTGAAAGTCTGACTGTTTTGGATGCGCAGAAAAATAACGTCAGAAAAACATCAATTACTAAGTTATTATTTCAAATATAAAAAAAAAAGAATAATATATTCATTATCTGTGAATCAAAGCACATATTATATCAAAAATTGTCAAAACCATCGGAGTTTTCCTTTAAAGTTAATGTTAATTAAGAAATTTGAAGACAGTTATAATCCTTTATTTCATTTTATAATGTAAAATAAATAGATCTAAATTTATTATTTAAGTCTAAATTAACTATTTTAAAGATTTAATAACTAAATAAGCCTTGCTTGCCTGCTCCTATTACAATAGCATCGTATTCTGATTTGATTTGGTAATTTCTAACAATGCCCTTTGCATTGCTGCTTCCTAGTAATCTCGTTAGCTTTAAAACACGCATTACTTTTGTCCATATGTCTACTCTAGAACTACGTTAGTAGATTCTATGTATATATATATAGATCTAGTATTAACTCTATTCTATTCAGACTATTGACTCAATCATCTGTTTTGTTGAAGTAGAAAGGTGAAAGGTCAGATAGTTCAATCAGAAATAGGGAAAAAAACTAGAGTAAATTTACTAATTACCGACATAACAATAACAGCAATAACCTGAATGAGCATATAGATTTAGAATCTCCGATATCAATAACTAGTCTACATCTACAATTATAATAATTAGAAAAAAGTTACATTTAAAATATTTATAAAGAACATTTAAATTGAAATCCAAATCTATTTTTAAATATATTATATATAGATATATAATCTGGTGCAATCGTGTCGATGAAAGTGTTCTATTCCTACATTTTCAGAAAGTTTACCAATAGTTTCAAAAAGACGTTTAGAAATTTAGACGATTTACCAACCGGAAACAGAAGTGTTTATCATATGACAAAACCTAAACACACTAAAAAATGTCAGAAACTGCAGTTTCTCTTGGTGTTATTTGTGGTTTTTGGGCTTTTATAGCAATAATATGCCCCATACTAATACAATTTCTTATGGCAAAATCACCAAATAAAGGGTAGGTATAATTCTCATACTTTCTGCTTTGCATCTTAGATTCTAGACTCTCTAGAGCCCAGTTACTGAGTTAGTACTCATATTTTAGTCACTGACTAGTGACACTACTCTTCTTAATTCTGACCTCTGACTACCCACTTTTTACTAGTTTTAGTGACTTTTCGGGTCTTTGACTTTAGAGACGGATAAGTAGGGTAGGACTAGAATTTTTTAATACTTTACTAACATGGCCTAGCTTAATAACTGACTAAACTACTAACTTTTTAATAATTTAATTAGTAAATTAGTGTAGTGAACTGAAATTGTCTTCTACTTCTAAGTTCTATACACTAATACTTAACTTTAACTATTTGTATCTTGTATAGACTGACTATAGTTATACTTTAGTATTATTATAGTATTATTATTAAAATATCATTTAATATGTAGACTTGTATCTTACTTAGACTTAGACTACTTATACTAGAGCTAGAGTTGCTAGTGTGTCTAAAAGTCTAGCTAGGTCTACTCTAAATTGAAAGATTTGGCCATTGGCAGGCCTAGCCTGGAACCCCCAAGGAAAAACGAAGAGGGGACGGCACAGGAGTACATGGCGCCGCGATTTGGAAGCAGATGGGCAAGTTGGAGAGACTCACCCGGAACCGAGATCCCTGAAGGAAGCTGGTTTGTGGCCTATGCCCCAGAAGGGACCACAGGCAGAGATGAGATGATGAGAAGCATTTGCTAACCTTTCAAGTTCTTCATTCAAAGAAACTTACAAAGCCCTGCACTGTCTATATATATATAGATCTAGATATTTTTTTTTCTGATCAGCACTGACACTAGTGGCTGTCCAGTTGGGCTAGTCTTAATAAATTTATTTTTTATTATAAATTTAAATCTAATTATTTATATTATATACATAGATCTATTAAGAATGGAAAAATTGGTCAGCCAGGCATACAGATCACCAACAACAAAGGAAAGAGATACCGGTATCCTAGAATAGAGCATATTGTGATTAATGGCAACATATCAATGACCTCTATCTTAAAAGCAGGGGAAGTAGTCTGCCTTCTCCTGACAATGATCCCAATTAGAGTTTAACAGAATATGACATTAATTTAAAATAATAACACTTTTAAAATATGATTTTTGTGCTTTCTGTGGTTAGCCTTGCAAGATGTGTGTAGTCTGATGGTCAGGAAAAAATGGTTGATGTTGCATTTTGTGATAGCTACCCTACACTCCTTTGACATCAGATTTATTTTAAACTATGCTTAGGAATACACTACATCATAACCAGTTGGACAAGGATTTTATAGATGGTTTCAGTTTGTTTTTTTAGGCTTAACCACTACAGAGCTATAAAAACCCAAACATCAAAAATAGCATCAACTAGGCTTATGGTTGTGCAGAAATGGTAACTTAAACCATTATAATGCCTTTTCTATGGAAGTCACTACTGTATTGTTTCTAGAATCTAGATCTGGAATCTATGTAAACAAATGTCCAGTAGATTATATTTTTTTTATTTGTTACTAGAACGTTTTGTACAAATTTCCACCAATGGCACCAAATTTATCAAAGACTAGATCTAAATCTAGAATTAGATTTTTTTTAAAGGTCAAATGATTTACTACTGAAAAATTCAGAAAATCTGTGCCATGCAATGGATGCTGGTTGAGCTACTAGCTGTAATTGAGTCAAGTCATTCTGACCAGGACTTTTTTGTAATGGTTGTGCAAGGGTTATAGTGTGACCTTGTTCAGTAAAGTTACGATCACATGTTCGCAAAGTACATTACCAATGTTAGTGTTTCATTTCAAAGGGGAGGCTATGTTCTTTGTAATGATGTTTCATATTTTCTTAATATGAAATCTTATCCACTTTGGCACCAAACAGCCTTTTACAAGCTTGCATAGGTGTAAAGAAAACATGCCTATATTAGTTCTTAAACCCTGTAAAGACAATCCCAAGAAGTTTTGTAACATTTTTTTTTTAAATCTATGTCTTTCATTGTATTCCTCTAGATTTAGTTTTAATAAGTTCATCATTACAAGCATACCTCTGTGTTAGTTTGACCTAGACAACATTCTAACCTACTGTTAGGATCCTCAGTAAAAAAAAACCCCTAAATAGTACTTATTTATGTGGCTGAAAAGGTTATACTGTTGTGATGGTATACTTTAGTTAATTTCTGGTCTAATTATTTTATACAACTTGTAGTTTGTTTTTTTCTTTTCTTCAGGATTGTTCAAATATGCTTGGTTCTCACTGGAGTCTGCTGTTTTATTTTGTAAGTAAAAAACTTAAAAGCTATCAGTATGCTTTTATTCTTACTCTTCCTTAAATCCTAATTACTACATTGAATCATTTTTAGAAAGTTTAAATTTAATCTTGCATTTTTTAGAACTCTCCTATTAAGACTTTCTTTTTCCCTAAAGATTTCACTAATATTAGTATCTAATTTATTTTATATTTACTTCAATAGCAAAGCTAAATGTAAACCTTTTTCACACCAGGAATTTTATAAATTATTAATATAAATATATGGTCTCTTTTATATTCTAAATATGTTTATTCCTTTTGTAGCTGGATAGTGACTTTCTTTGCACAACTAAATCCTCTGATTGGACCACAGTTACACACAGATTTAATCAGGTGGATTCTTATTGAGTGGTATGATGGTAAGTCAAAGAACATATATACAACTTTTTTATTACATTATTTTAGATGGCTAGCAATAAAACAAAAAAGTTTTTTTTTAATTTAAAAAAAAAAGCGTATTCTATAAAATTTAATGTTTTATTTTCAGCTAAAATTGAGGGGGGGGGGGGGGGGGGTAGCCTAAATCTTGTTTGTTCACAATGAAAGATTTTTATACTATATTAAACTATTGGAGAGATCTTAGTTTGATATAAAATAGTATTGTTGCTTTACTGTTTACTATTTTAGTTAATGAATCGTCTCACAATTACGTTTAAGATCTTCATATATTTATTGTAAAAATTTTGTGTTAGTAGTAAAATCTTATTTTTGATTTTGTTTCAGAAACTCCTTGGGCACATGAGCATGCTAAGTAATGATTGAATCTAAAGAACATTTACCTGTGTAAATTATTTCATTGTGGTAACTTTTAATGTAAACTTGGCAGACATTTTAATTTTTTCATAAGCTCTATGTTATTAGCTAGATTTAGAATAGTTATCAAATTTCATAATTCGTTGATGTGATAATACTACATGTTTAATGTGATTTAGTTTGAAAATTTCCTTTTCGGACTTGTAATTTCATCATAGAGCTGGGAGGGGGGCATAGGTAATTAAATAGGAAGTGGTGCATTTCTACAAAGAACAAAAAAAAGCTGCTTAATGATAAGTAACTTTCTTAACCTCACGTTATGTACAAGTAGCATCCATGGTCATGTTTCTATTATTGTATTATAGGTTTTGTGTATAGTTTGAGTTGAGTTTGAGTCTGTAGTAGGCTATTTATTTAACCATAGACATTACTAAATATTTTGTTTTTCATGTACATGCATTATGTTTGGAATAAGAAATTTTGTTTCTGAAAAACTGACATTCCAAACTATTAATACTTATCATATACTACCATCCTTAATTTTCAATTCTTCAGAAAAAAAAATCAAAGGGAATTGTTGTAATTAGTGCTTAGTTAAGAAAAAAAAAAACAACTACTACTTTCTCATTACCTGTAAGTGTATTGATACGTTTGTTTGTTCTGTTATTTTTCATTTCAACATTGTGTATATAATTTCATGTTTGATGCATTAGCATGAAAACTTTTGTGATAATAAGCCAGAATAAAAATGTAAACAAGAGATTCTTTGTTTCTTTGTGACTCTACCCTAAATGTTCTGCCATTCAAAGAATTTAGATAATAAATGCAGCTAAACTATACCAAAACTTTTTCCAGTTGTTGATCATATACATCTTTTGAAAGTTGTTTTGGTGCGTTATAAAAGTGTATTCATATTTTTTTTTTTTTGGCAAGTACTAAATTGAACTATGAAAGAACACATGAAAGATGTTTATTTATTTTATTCTGACAATGGTTGGTTATATTTGGCTATGTGAGAATAACAACAATAATAAAATAATTGTTACAGATGTATTACAAGGAAAAGCACAGCCTGTATTAAACATTGGTTTATCTTCATCAAAATAATAGTAACATCACTGATACATTCAAATAAATAAATTACATAGCGTATTTCAATGAAGTAATAACTGCCTCTACTGGCTGACATTGAATACAACATGGTGGAGGAAAAGACCATCATTTAAGATTATTTATTATTGTCCATGAGTTAATAATGTGTGTAGATTATTAGAGTTAACTTACATAAACCAGTTATAATCTATTAAAAAGAATATTTAAAAAATTACAATTTTCCAATTTCTATTATATTTTATTTCATTATCCAACACAGATAACACAGGTAATAGATAATTTTCTCTTAGTAAAATCAGTATAAAAATGAATTAATGAGGTTTTTAAAAAAAGTGGCATTTAATTATTTATAATACTACATTTGACACACAAGGTAATAAAAATTGTATATAGTAATCAATACATTGCAATCAAATAATTTAAGTACATTAAAAATTAATTGAGGTCCTGTTTTGTTCAAAGTGTATTTTGTTTTAAGTAATATCTTTTAAATAATAAATCTCAAGTCCATCACAAGATGAAACCACATCTACTTAAAAAAAAATATTCAGTCATTCTTTTCAACACTTCTAGCAGGATTCAGTTATTAATCTGTAAGTTTAATTTTACATGACTAGTTGTTGTGTAAATCTAAATTTTAAACATTGAATGCATGAGTTTACACTGCGGATTCAATCTATGGAGATCCTTTAGAACTCTTCAACATAGTAATTCAGTTAAAAAAAAATTTGCAAAATTATTAGATTTGTAAAAAAAAAAAAATAGTAAAAAAATGGTGTTCTGTTAGAGTCACAGAATTGTTATACTAATAAAATGATTTAGAAGGTGTATAACTTAAACTTAATGCTTTGAAATTATAAGTAAATATTTTTAAATACATTTTAGGCATTACAAAGTATACAAAAAATATTCTTGCTTTGCTGCTAGACTTATGTTTTTGTTACATTGTATTTTTAATGTAGAATGTATATATGCAAAAATACAAACAACTCTTAGATACATAATAACAGTAGTAATTGTTTATATCAACAATAAAAATACTAAAAATAAATGCTTAGTAATAGACTACATAAATATATTAAAATATTTGTTAAAAATATTGCAAAAAAAAATAATCTTAATATCAAAAAAATGGATTACATGTAATTAAATGTTCAAAAATAATACATGAGCAATCAGCATTTTGTGCTAATACTTCTGAACACAACAGTTTAATTGACTCTGAACTCTACCTATTACTGAACTACAAATTCAAACTTGCACAAATAAAATACTTGGCTTTTGTCTAAACTATTGTTAATTAATCATTGTTTTAAGTTTATTAATACATTTTTGTGGAACAGATTATCTGTGAATTAATAATTTCTTATAAAGCAGAGATAATATAAGCAGTTAATATTAAATTGGATTTGTTAAGCCTGATTCCTCCTCCCACTTACACCTTTTGTAAAACTGATATTGTAATATGATTGTGACCTAGACCAAGTTTGTGGGTTTCATGACAAAAATATATCAATATAGCTTAAGTAGCAATCTGTCTACAGGGTGTACCATACTGTGGCCTAAGTCCATGTTGTGGATTACAAAAGGAACAAATGAACTAAATGAAAATGACAATAATCAGATGAAATAATGAGTCACCTGAAAACAAAAATGTGTTACAGACTTAAATCATTGCTGTCAACTCTGAAAAAAGTAAACTCAAATAAATACAGACTGTAAAGTGAACAAAGGCACACTACTAACACTATTTCACATAGATTGAATTTACTCCTGATGCACTTTGAAGTAACTTCAAACAATATATATATATAAATAAAAAGGCGCATTCTGACACACAGTATATCATCATATTATCACATGAATAGATTCATCTCAAGTTTGAAGAAACTACAAACAATACACCTTAAAAAAATATCTGCACATTCTGACACATCTTATGTTATGTTATCACTTAGTTTGAATAAATTACCCCCAACACAACTTGCCTTGTGCAGATGTCTCCTAGGTCCCAAGGAAATCTACAGCAGCTTTAACCATTTTCCCAGTGGTTAAGTCTGTGGCTATGACACTTATCTCTGTGTCACCAAAAGACATCTGGGCTTCAATGGCTCTGGGAAGCTGGGATGTGTCAGCATCTTCCAATGAGGGCAAGGTTAGGCTCAATGTGCCACAGCGCATTACTCCTGGGTCAGTTATAAACTGCACATTAGGGTTCTGGCTGCTGTATATGTTCAGCACAATACTACTCTGGCCTGAATAGTAAACAATTTAATTTCAGTCTTATTAGTCTTAGTAAACATAAGTTAGCACTGGAGATATCCTAAATTATAATAATGTATGTAAAATGATCAACACAATGCATAACATATTGGTCACTTTGAAGATCTCGTTTAAAGAGAAATTTTGGTGATGTAAATAATATAAAAGTTGCTGTTGATAACATTTTTAATTATTTGTTTCAAACATTTTCTTGAACATTTTAATTTATTTATAATTTTTTATAATGATAAAGAATACATAAACAAACAAAAATTTGAGCAACTATAACAATATAAGAGCTGTTATATATATAATTTAAAATACTGTTATAACATTTCTTGATTTTTTATTTTGATTAAAGAAAATATTAAAAAAAGAAATAACATACCACTATTAGCAGGGGCATAACTCCTTACAACAGAAGTGCCTAGCAACACTGGCTGATCTGTCTCCACATATTTATCAAAGATGTCTGTGCACCAAGCTAGACCTGAGCGAGTAACTAGCTTGGATTTTGGATGTCTGCTTGGATCAAATTTGTTTAGGATCCCAACTCCATAGGTTAACCTTGACCTTCTGACATTCACAATGGATGGGTCAAGGCCAAATAACACAGCACCTAGAAATAAATACAAAAATATATTCCAATCTATTTTCTTCATCTTTGCCAATGGTATACACCAAAATTTCATTTTTCTTACATATTTTAAAATATACTTATAAGAAACATAAATATTGTAGAATTTTTTTTTTTTCAATAAAACAATTTTGTCATATCTTGAATTATAGACATTCCTTTAAAAGAGAAGGTAATTATGCCCAATATTTTTCCATTTGGAGAAATTCTAAATAATAATAATACACAAGACCATGTTTTTATTTTAATGTCTCATATTGATTTTCATTTTTAAAATAAGTGTACTAAAACTACAATCTTCTAAATTAAAGACAAAGCTTTTTTTTAAGGTTGAAAATGTCTTAAAAAAGTATAGTCTGTTATATGACATTAAAATGCTTAAAAAAAACATTTGTGTGCATGAGAGAGAGCATGTAAAAAAGATAATTGTCTAAATCTTGTGTTGTTGTTTTTTTGACAACCAATTTATTTTACATTGTTTAGTAGAAAAAAAAAGTCCACTTGTTTACCTTTTAAAATTGCCAGGCTGACTTCTTGAGGAATCAGTAGTTTCATGATGGTGCCGAACTCTTGTCTCATCTCAT
>JADKLZ010000003.1:28602968-28617595 GCA_021533235.1 Biomphalaria straminea
AGGTTGAGAACCTCTCCAGTGCTGCTAATCTGTAATTAAATCTAATGTTTACGTTATAACTAAAGGATGAGAACCTCTCCAGTGTTGGCAATCTGTAGTTAAATCTAATGTTTACAAAGGTATGGCTGTTGTCCATTTCATCTGATAATTTATTGTCCAGGATGCTTTGTTGTTCATTTGTCTCCCCCCAAAAAATCTACGTTCAAGACAAGCCAAACTCTGAAAGGTGTCCAGGAGTCTGTCAACAAATTACACACACACAAAGAAACTTAACACAATGCACACACACACATACAAAAGGAATGAAGGAAAATCAGCAAACGTGGTACTAAGAGCAGTGTCAGCTTAAGAACTTGTACGGTCTCATAGAAACTAACGCTTCATCCTGTGATGCTAGATTGAATACTGCTAATTGCAAACATCGTTAATATCATGTTAATGAGCACAGCTTAATGGCCATTATAATGTTGATATAAAAGTAAAGTTCCACTTTCAGACCTTGTGGTCTATAGGGCAGATGATGTAAAGGTCATCTGCTTCTGTGGCCTACGGTTAACGACGGTGTCATATGGTCAGCACAACGAACAACCGCCTTTACTTTTCCTCAACTAATGACAGGTACCCATTAGATCTGGGTGGACAGTGGCGCCAAAGGATCCCGAAATTAAAAATCCAAGTCTACATCAGGATGCGAAAGATAAGCGCTTTACCGCTCTCTCTCTCTCTCTCTCTCTCTTTTTTTCTCTCGTCCTTTCTCTCTCATTGATGTTGTTATGATCACAGCATATTCGTTTAAAGTTTAAGTGATGCTACAATGAGATAAGTCTAGCCGACCTTGTGATGCTATAAAGAACAGCCTAGTCGACCATGTGATGCTATAAAGAACAGCCTAGTGGACCAAGTGATGACATAAAATAAATATTTATAAATACATTTTTATTTTGTTTCATCACATAGACGACTTGGCCGTGCTAAATTTAGATGGACGATTTCAACTTATTTCATAAATCTATTCGTTGCCGCCTTAGACAACGTACCTAATTCTTTTAGAAAATCCTCTGCCAACTAGCCAGATGAGATACATTATATATAATGTTGCAAAATAAAAATACTTGGATCTCTAATGTTAATTATTATTGAACAATATTTATAGTTTCTTTTATAAAAACAACAAATGTAGATCCTAGCTAGCTGTTCAATATTGAAAGATTTTTGTTTTAATTCTTTAATGCATAGATTTTTTTTGACACATATATCAATAAAGAAAAGAAAACTTACATATATATCATCGTATCCCCACACACACACACACATCTAATGCCTAGGGTTCCGCCAGCAGTTTTAGGTCACATCCCGATTGGTTGTTACATACTTGTAGTTGAAATGTTTGCGGTTTAGTTTTCATCATAAAATGCGCAGAATTTAGTTCGCAGTCAGAAGGATGTACAAAATAAATACAGTTTTAATCACGCAGGCCTATCAATTAATTCTCCGAATTCCTGGCATATTTGAAGTTGGTGGCCTACAAACAAACATAACCCAGTGGTAAGAAATTGCCATTAGGTGTTTTATCATAAAGCGAGTTGGTTTCTAACTTAGGTGTTCGCATGACTCTCTGAGACCATCTTTCTCTCGCACCCTCTTGTCCTCTCTCTTTCTCTTCTATCTCTTTCTTTCGCCCTTCCTCTCTATCTCATTCTCTCTCTTTTTTTTCTCCAATTCTCTCTCTTTTTCTCGCCTCCATGTCATTCTCTCGTCCTCTCTCTCGTCCTCTTTCTCTCGTTTTCTCTTTCTTTCGTCCTCTTTTTCTCTCATTCTATCTCTTTCTCTCGTTCTCCCTCTTTCTCTCTCTTTCTCTTGTCCTCCGTGTCTCTTGAAATCTCTATCTCACTTTCTGTCACTCTTCTCGTCCCCTTTCTCTTTCTCTCATTCTCTTCCTTTCTCTCGTCCTCCCTGTCTCCTTCTCTCTCTCTCTCTCTTTTTCTTTCATCCACTCTCTCATTCACTAATATCTTTCTTTCTCTCGTCCTCTCCTTCTCTCTACCTATCTTTTTCTCTCATTCTCTCTTTATTTCTTTCGTCCCCTCTCTTTTTCTCATACTCTCTCATTCTCTTGCCCTCTATCTCATTCTCTCACTCAGGCTGCCTTTATCTTTCTAACTCTTTTCTCTATTCTAATTTCAAATAATTGGAGATTTTCTTTTTCTTTCGATTCTTTTAATCTTATTTTATTTGTCGCTTGCTCTGTTTAATCCCTCTATCTCTCTCTCTCTTTGTCTCTCTCTCTCTCTTTCTCTCTCTCTCTCTCTCTTTGTCTCTCTCTCTCTCTCTTTCTCTCTCTCTTTCTTTCTTTCTCTCTTTCTCTCTCATTCTACATAGTAAAAACAAAACCTTCAAAATTCCTTAGATTCCCATGACGTTTCAAAGTTAATGTATTCTACGGCCTACACTTTGGAAATAGGGAAAAGTTGTTTTTATATGCCATAGATTTTTCCTCGCTAAAACTCCTGTTAGCCTAACCATGTCAGTAGTTTCCCATTTGAAAGGAAGTATGCAGAGCATTAAGTATACTGTTGAAAATTTGTTAAAAGAAAATATTATATTCATGTCATACAGCCACTTGTTGGAGACCCAAGGTACTGTGTTGGGAAAGACATCGAATTGTAAGTATCAAGGAGAGCATGTTAACAGCTAGACTTGAATTGACTGTAAAATAACATATGTTTTTGAATCTGGCTGAAAACAATATTGCAGGGACATTTGATGTCTGGGGCATAGCATGTCGGAAGAAAAAATCCTCAGACCACATATACACACACACTCCCACAACCTCTCTCTGTTTCTCACACACTCTCTCATAGGCACGCACATTCTGTTCGTATGTGCCTTTTTATATTGATGTAGATCTAAGTATGTGACCATTGATCTGCCATCAATAATGAAAAAAAAAAAAAACTTAACATAATTATCAACTAGGAAATAACATTTATGTTGTAAGGCATAAACTATTGCACTTTCATATTTTATGTCCAAAGTAAAGGATAGGGGTTACTTGATGATGTAGGCCTACAAAATTATTGGAAAAAATGGTACTGATTTAAAACATTTTAATAAACTGAAATTCATCATAATCAATTCTACGTGTCCAACAAACAAAGAAACAGACAAATAAAAAGTTGGTCGTCTGTTTCACAAGAATGCTGCAGGGTTGGAGAGTTAAAAAAAACAACAGTCGTATTATCTGACCTAGGAACGACAATTCGGGTTAATTTATGACACAGTATGAGTGTTATCTCCCTGGACCGAGCCTGCATTGTTACACATCTCTCTCCCCTTTCCTTCCAGACAGTCCTGCTCTTCTCCTTCACTCTTACCACAAGAATTAAAAAAAAACATAGATTCAAGTACCGAGATAAACTCTTTAGGTTTCATTGTTTTACTGAGGACTAATGTCATTCTTGTACAGTATATTTGTATAGAAGGCTTTTAGACAATCACATTCTGTCAGTAATAGTACAAAAGTAGAAACTAATGTTTCACAAAATTCAAAGTTTAAGTTCTTGAATAAAATAATAAAATAATTGCTCGTATTAACTGATTGCATTTCCTCAGACCGAAATGTCAAAAACACTTGTCGCAATACCTTCAATAAATAAAATAGATTTGCCCACTGCTCACACTTAAATAGATTTGACGATACAAGAAACAGAAATATTGTTTTTCTATTTCATCGTCCTAAGTGAAGTTGGAGAAAGTGTAATCAATAATGTCAACAATACCAACAAATTGAGGAGCCAACAAATAGACCTAAAAAATTCGTGGAGCCAACAATGAGACCTAAGAAACTCGTGGAGCCAACAAATAGACCTAAGAAACTCGTGGAACCAACATTGAGACCTTAGAAACTCGTGGAGTCAACAATGAGACCTAAGAAACTCGTGGAGCCAACAATGAGACCTAAGTAGTGATGGGAACTAAACTAATTTTTTTTAGTTAAACTAAAACTAAGTTTGAACTAAAAAGAAAGTAATTAAACTTTTAGTTTATCACTAATTGAAAAAAAAATAGTTTAACTAAACTAAAAAAAACTTTTTCACTTTTACAAACTATTTTGACCCTTTTTTAAGGACGAAACATTCACCTAAGAAACTCGAGGAGTCAACAAATAGACCTAAGAAACTTGAGGAGTCAAGAATGAAACCTAAGAAACTTGAGGAGCCAATAATGAGACCTAAGAAACTTGAGGAGCCAATAATGAAACCTAAGAAACTCGAGGAGCCAACAATGAGACCTAAGAAACTCGAGGAGCCAATAATGAGAACCAAGAAACTCGTGGAGCCAATAATGAGAACCAAGAAACTCGGGGAGCCAATAATGAGACCTTAGAAACTCGAGGAGCCAACAATGAGACATACGAAACTCGTGAAGCCAACAACGAGACCTAAGAAACTTGGGAGGCAATACTGAGAAATAGCAGCTGGGGAGATACAGATGCGACCGTACAACTGTGAAGTTTAAAATAACTTATATATCTATTTTTTTAGTAACAATGCTAAGATCAGCTATGAAAGGTATGAAGAGTTTCAGTGATGTATTTAGCCTTGATACGGCTCTAGGCTATTTGAGATATTGGTTCCTTTATAAATGTATATGTTTTATGTCAGTTCTAAATATTCATTGGGGGTCTTAGCTGTAACTTGTGCTGCATACAAGTAAATCTGGACCTGAAGACGTTTTGGTATTGTCGCATAGGAATGAAGTATGTGTATGATAGTTCTTTGAGCACCTAGAAAAAGTTAGAAGTACTCTATTTAGATGTTATTCTTTGAAGGTAAGAAGACTTACTGTATTATGGTGTAGTTCCATTTTGAACGTACTGAAATACATCCAATGTTTGGCCTCCATTGGAACGATGTTAAGGTAACTGCTTCGAGCATTGTATCCAAAACTGTGGAATTGGCCTTCAGGAGTCAGCAGCAATGATGTCAAGGTCTTTTGGTTGACAAGCCCAGGCTCCTCCCCAGCCCAGCGTCTCATCATGTACACACAGCCAGGGTCTCGAACGAAACTGAAGAAGGAAATAAAACAATTTATTCATAGATGTCTTACCATAAATATTGTTTTTAATGGTGTTAGCTCTAAACGTTTTTAAAAGGCTCTTACCTGAAGGCGTATCCACTGTGGGTGGTTCCCACGTCAATAGCAACTACAACAAAATGTCGAGGCTTACATGTGACACTTGGAGAAGTTTTGGGGGCCTCGTCATGTTCTTGTTTGGAAACAGATTTGATTGATGGAGATTTACTTTGATCGTCTGCCAATCCTTGGGTGATGTCATCCTCTCGGTGATACTGCCCATCAAATCTTTGATCATTTTCGAGAAGGTTATCAAAATTGACTCCAGCTTCTTTCTTAGTGGGCGAGCGTAACATGGGCAAAAACTTTGAGATTTTACTTCCTTTCTGGGACTTTGGAGAGGCAGACTCTGTTGGAATATTTGTTTTTGTTTCCAGCCTTGCTTCAACATCGGATCTTTCTTCTCCAAGTTTATCTTCAGAACTCTGAGTTTGAGAAGATTGTTGTCTCGACGACTCTCCTCCGTTATCTTCATTGGATGAAGACGACGATGAAGAAGACTCTCCTTTTCCTTTCGATAATAACCTTGTTAATTTGAGGTTTTTTCCTTTGCTTTGTTTATCTGATGGAGGTTCTTTTTTACGTTTAGTGGATGACTTGTTTTTATCTTTGCTTTGTTCTGTCTCTTTATTTTCTTGTGTTTTCACGTTATCTTCCCCTGATGAACTCGCATTGACAAAGGCTTCATTTTTGTCATTCTGGGTTGAGACATGAACGGAGCTTGTCTCTGGAGAAACTATGCCGGAATCTTCTGATTTAGTCTGAAGACTTTGCTCCATGAGAGGGTCTCCAGGGCCGGTGGCTGAACCTTTGGACGAACACGAGGATACGGATGTGCTTCGAGAAGATTTCCCTGAGGTAGAGCTCGTATCAGATGATACTGGTGATACTTCATCACTGACTTTTACCTGACCTTCAACTTTGTGTTCCTTGACCTTCTGTGGCGTGGAAGTTTGTGTAGCAGTAGACAAGTTTGTGAAATCTTCATTCAAGGCAGTTTCTTCTTCAAGCAAATCACTTTTTGATTTCTCAGTCTGATCAGAGTGAACTAGAGTAAATCCAGCTTCACATTCATCACTGGCGTCACTGCGTTGTATTTCTTTGTGCTTCTTTTTATTCCGTTTGAATGGCCAACTAAAAAACTTGTGCTTCTTTTTCGGCAAATCAGTTTCTGGAGAATCAACGTTCTTGGCGTCATTCGACTGATCTGTCTTTGGTGAAGAATTATTTATAGTGGCCACCATTTGTTCCGTTTCAGGAGATTCACTTTGATCTATTTTGTTTTGGTGTTCTTCAGTAGCCATTGTGGTCGAAATTTCTTGTGACTTTGATGGATCTGAATTCGACTTTTGGATTTCTTGTCCTATGTCTTGATCTTGGGGTAAGTTGACTTGATCTTGCAATAAATTGACTTGATCTTGAAGTAAGTTGACTTGATCTGGATTTAGCGCCTGATCGTAAACAGCAACGACATTTTCTACTTCATTTACTTCTTCGTGCACTTCCGGTTTTACTTCAACTACTTCAATTAAGTCATATGTATGCGAAATTTCAACATATTCTGCTTCAGAGGAAGATTTTGAACTGACAGTTAGAGAAGCATTTTTTTGGGAGACACGCTGATGCTGTGTCTGACCTATGTCTTCTTCGTCTCCAGAGGAAGAGCTTGACCTAGAAGAAATAGAAGCAGATTTTTGGGAAAATGTCTGTGTTTGTGTCTGGCAAATGTTTTCATCAGGTGCACTCAATGCTGATAAGTTTGACATAAAAGAAAAATCCTCTTTATTGTCTTCGGGAGAGTCTGTCGGACCACCTTCCAATGAACCATTTTGTTTGAATTCTTCACCACGGTGCTGATCTAATTCAGCCTTTGTAAAATGAGTTTCTACTTTCTCAAGTAATGTATCCTCGTTATTTGTCTCTTCAGCAGAAGGAATAGCTTCATGTAGTGTCAACTCGGCTTTGATTTCTCTCACAGAATTTGGCGCTGTGTCTAAGACACTTTGATTTATTTGCAAAGAAGTCAATGCGATATTTTTGATTGGCTCTTCCTCAGCCACAGAAGATGAATCATCAGAAGATGAAGAGCTGTTTCTGGCATGATGATTGACACTTGATTCGGGCAGGTCCAGGTCAAGTATTTCTTTAACACTTAATGCGTGAGAGCTCTCTTTCATTTCCTTATCCGCAAGGTCGAGGTCATTTTTGTTAACAGTCGTAGCTAATGATAACGCCTCATCAGTTTCAGTATGCACTTTATCCGAGATGCCAACATTGTCTGGTGGCTTGAATTCATTCATACTTGTGTCAGCTGTAGTTAATGGATGGAGTGTGATCTCTTCAGCGTCGTCGGTCATTTTGATGCTTACATTAAACTTTGGAACATACACAATCTCTGCACTACACGGCTGATATACCACTGTAAAGACATCAATGTTCTTCCTCTCAGGTTCCGGCTCACGGACGCTGACCGTGATGTAATCCTCCGAGGTGTTTCTATGTTTTGTATCTCCTAGGAACGTTTTGGGCAGCTCTTTTTTACTTTTCCCACCGGTTGAAGTCTTGGTGGGGAGCTTCTTGAATTTACTGAGAAACTTGCGTGGGTTTAAAAGATGGATGAGTTTCCCATCATGCTTCATGTGCACGTAACCAGATTCAGCATCATGATTGACAGGATGTTCAGCTTTGATTGGAGAAGAAACTTGGACTTTTATTGGAGCGTCACGTTTCTCACTTTGTACTGAAACACTGGGATCTTCGGAAACAATGTGCTGTAGACTCACGAAGGTTCCGTGAAGACCAGAATCTTCTCTGTTTTTATCATAGTCAACCAATTCAATAGTCTCGGGGTTAAGAACGGGACACTCCACAACCTCCCCGCTTTCTCTGTCCTGTATCACGTGACACGAGGGCTCAGTAGGTTCTGACTTAAGGCTTATCTCCGGTGCCAGGTCCTCAGATTTCCCAGACTCCAGCCCCATCCCCCCGCTGCCGCCATGGTCTATAATTAAAGTTAATTGCTCCATCAGGCCCTCTCCATCTTGACCTGCACTCTCCATGTGAGGTGGCGGGGACTGCACGTGTGTACATTCTGTGATGTGCTCCTCCGAGGCTGTTTCAGACCACTCATCTGGTGTGCTCCCATGGACATCTAGGAGAAGAAACAAAAACATTTTAAAGAAACTGAAACCACAAAACTTTCATGAGTATTTTATCTATTCAAACAGTGGTTCCCAAACTTTTTCCTTAACGGAACACTTCGCACATTCCGAACATTAAGCGGAACCCTTTATTTTTTTTTTTAGAGACATTAATTCAAGTAGTGGTCTACTACTTAATTATCAGAGCCGGTCTTAGGCCACTGCAACCTATGCGGTCGCAGTGGGCCCCGCGCTAACTCAATGTGTTAAATTAATTAAATTAATTAAATTGCAAAATATATACCCAAAATTCCTAGAAATCTCTTGAATTTATTAAAATAAAACTGAACTTTTAAAAATCTCCAGAAAAAAAAGACAAAATTGTCATTTGTAGTTGTCATTCATTGCGGAAAACGCTAATCATACACGCGATAAAAGAAACAAGGCATTGTTAGCTTTCATGTAATTATTTACTTTTATAGTCACTGTCATATAAAAATGCCATTGGTTACAAGGTTCGTAAAGTACAGATCGCAATTTTTAATTTAGTAGAAATGAATAAAATTCAAAGTCGAATTTTTTTCTTATACAAATCTTAATTTTCACTTATTATCCTTATTCCTACACAGGCTGGGCCCCGCGCAATCAGCTTCGCATAGGGCCCGCAATCGCTAGGACCGGCCCTGTTAATTATTCAAGTAGTTCGCGGAACACCTATTCAGACCTTGCGGAGCACCTAGGGTTCTGCGGAACACAGTTTGGGAAACACTGTATTAGAACAAAAGTTGTTTACCTAACAACATCAATAAACCTTTAGTGTTGTATCTATTAGAACAAAAGTTGTTTACCTAACAACACCAATAAACCTTTAGTGTTGTATCTATTAGAATAATAGTTGTTTACCTAACAAGACCAATACAAAAATCCAAATTATATTACAAACTACAGTAATCATTCTTTGGTATTGTATCTATAAAAAACAACATTGTATGCATAACAATAGCACCGTTTTGTAATTGTACCTCCAGATCGATATTAGTTTGTAAACTAAACCGAAGACTTTTGAAACTGAATTCTGCAGTGCTAAAAAGTACATAAAGAATTAGCATATATATCTTATTAAATGACATTGCTTAACATATGGTTTAACATATGATTTACTCTTATGTTGTAAATGAAATACTATAAAATGACATTTTATGTTTCAGTTAATTTGAAAAGTTGTATGTTTATATAATACAGTGTAAGAGGCAAAACAATTTTATCACCTCCCTTTCCATCTTAAGAAAGAGACAGCTTTATAATAGGATCTTCAATTCCGGTTTCATTATTATTTTTTAGATCTAAATGAGACAGACAGACGTATGGACAGACATAAAAAAAACAATAGCAGCGACATTTTACTACAGAAGCCGAAAAAAAAATACGCTGATGATAAACTAAACTAATTTTTCTTCTACCCCCCCCCCCCCCACCAATATTTTAAAAAATTCCAAGGAATGTTTCTAGAGTTACAATATTGATTAGCAATATGAAAGTTTTCCAATGGTGTTTCATGTCCCAGTTATAAATATGTACATTGTTTATAGGAAACATGGGATACACAGTTACTATGGAATGTTGCAATGGAAGGTAAACAGAGGCCAGCCCACATTCATGTTACATACTTGAGAGAGCCTTGAGTTAATTAATGACTGCCCGCCCTCTGGGAACACAATGAGATCTAATTAGAAGGCGGGCTTTCCTTTTGATTCGTGTCTCTTAGGTATAGTTAATATCTTGTAGGACTACTACTTGACTAACGAATTAATGTATCACGGATACAACTGTTGATTTACTTGATTCCGATTTAATTGACTGACGCAGTAGTTTGTTGTAAAAAAATGTTTTACATATTTCGGATGTTCCTTAGGAGTCCAAACCTCCCACAAGACGACTGGGGATGGGAGCGGCAGGGTTTGAACCCGGGACCATCGATAAATCCAAACGACAGTCCAGCGCAGCCATCCAATGTTTTGATTTGAAATCCAGGAGAATCTCAAACTAATTCGTAAGGAAGACCTGAAGTCACGTGACTCTACTTCCTTTTTTATTCCTTGACATTGTGCCAACTTTAATCTAATTTTTTTTTCTTCTTAAATCTCAGATCTATGCTTGTCCTTCGAAATGAAAACTCACAGGACCAAGCTTTGAAGGCAAGGGAATTGGCGCTCATTGTAGTGTGAACATTATTACATTTTTAATTCAAATCATTGAATCATAGAGCGAGAGAGAACAAGACACTTATAAGTGAATCCTGTGGGACAAACCTTCACACTTTAGCTCTATTAAAATCTTTCAAACCAGAAAGAGTTCCAGATTTTGACATTAACAATTAATTATTAAATATTATACCCATAGACATATATATATAGACTGGAAACAGGATCTTATTTTCATTTAGGAAGAGTCAAATATGTTTTATGTCCACATCTACGTTAGAAAAAAATGGTGGCAAATGAGCTATAAATTCTATGACGTAAATTTCAGTCTATATATAACCATGATCTTTAGTTTTGAAAAGTACAAAACTTCATTATTCCTAATATTAGCCTTTATAGGCTACGCATGCACCTATGCGCACCATATCAACAATTTCATATTGAAAGACATAGGAAAATATATATAACTAAATCTATGCTTGCCCAAATTTTTCCAATAATAATTTGTTCTTCATCGGCCAGTCTATATATATATGTCTATGATTATACCTTTTCTTTTCTTTTCCTATCGCACAATTCTCTACACAATATTTATTTCCCCTTTGCTTAGTAAATTTTCTATATAAAAACAAAACTAATTACTAAAGACTAATAGGGTTTGTTGCTGCTATTTCGTTTCGTATCGTTTTTCAAAACTATTGGGCCGGAAGTGGCTTTTTTCCCTATATAACTTTGCATTTTTCAGTTCTCTTTATAAATTAAACTGACATTATTATGATATAATAATAAGTGTGCCTGATAGAGAAAAAAATTATGCACAAAAATACGGGTGATTGAGATCAAACCAGATAGAGGCTATAAAAAGAAAAAGAGTTAAAAATAGCGCGGGAAAGTGCACATTTACAGTACTTTATTTGATGAGTATTTTACCCAAGATCTGTGTTGTTTTTTTAGTACTAGCTTATTTCAAGTACCCGGCATTTTTCGATACACAATTTCATGAAGTGAAAAATTTTTTTTTTAATGATTTTAAACTTTAAATGATTTTATTCCTTGTAACTTCTTATGTGAGTAAAGAGGCCAATCCTTTGTTTCTTCACCATTATTTCTACTTGGCATCTGCAATCGAGGACTTTCTTTTAAAGGTTACTTTTCTTGTGGATCTATCCAGTGCCACTTTTTCCCAGCTGTTAGTGCCGAATTTGAAGAGCTTTATGTCGCGTTTGCATACACCAGTGTACCTTAGAAATGGAAGACAAGCGGATCTCCTGCCTTCTGTTAAATCACCATAGGAATGTCTGTCACGGTCATGAGATCTTTATTCAAAAGAAGCATCTTCCAAGATCACTTGCACTGTAGCATATGATACCTTTTACTCAAGCTACCTTCAAAGATCTTCTTTGACCGTGACAACCCCTCATCATCATCATTTCTTTGGGTTCCTCATAGAACATATGACCTCAACAAAAACACGTCACTCTCCACAGTCTATTTCTAGTTGTTTTGTTTTTTTATGGTTTCCCAGCTCTTTTCGATCTTCTCGGCTTTCTCTAGTATACTGCGTCGCCTGGATTCTGATTAAATCTACATCTACGTAATAAAAAAACACACCTGGAAGAAGTATTTCATTAATATTTTTTAATGGCTAAAACGTGACTACTCAGAATTCAGAGGCACATCCCTGTGGGCGCCCATAATTGCCTCTTCCATAAAACTTTGTATTTAAAAAATAAATATATCCAATGCTTGAGATCCTGCTTGTATACTTAGGCCCTATATAAATCGATCTGGTATCAATGTATTAAGTAGCAATAACCCCGCAAAAAAATGTAATGAAAGAAGATTGAGTTATACATATATTTTTGTGATGGTACGCACCGGTACTTGTACCGGCACCTTTTTTCAATGTCGGGAAAAATTATTACTTTTATAGTATTTCAACGTTAATTGTTAATTTATTCGTAGTTGAAAGTTAGCAATCTATCATGTGTACCGGCACCTATTTTTTTTTAGTACTTTTATATATGAATACAGTTTACTTTCAGCCGACATTCTCTCTGTGGTATTTTACGTCTCGTGAGACAATGTTTTCCCTTTGCGACTTCTTGTGTGGCTAAAGAGGCCAATCCTTGATACACAGCTGCGGTTGCAGGTTGCCGAACTTCTGGCAAGCAGCAGATAGTTTGTAAACCAGGGTCTGGAGCTGAATATCAGAGTCAGCTACAATCTGCATCATCAGCATACAAGAGTTCCCTAATAAGTATCCTCCTAACCTTGGTTTTTGCCCGCCGACATTATTAACCGTATTACTAACAACATCTGTATGTGAAAGTCTCAATCATCTCGAGTCTTAGACAGTCATTATTTTAGACTAGATTTAAGTTAAGTCTAGACCTAGATCTAGTAGGCCTATTACTATAAAAAAAAACAGTCATTAGAAATCATTAGCATTTTTTTATTAGGTCTAGGCATTGAAAAGTAAATTTATTATAAACTATAATAGATCTAAGTCTAAGTACTAACTTATTAAATAAGAAGAAATATTATAATGAATATTGTATAGATCTAGATTGACTAAATTATAGATAGATCTATAGATCTAGTTAAGTACATTAAGTTAAGTATAGATTATGGTAAATGTATTACGGTAGCCTAAATTATTAGATCTATGTCCTATGTCTATATTTAATAATCTAATAATTAATCAACTTTAGTCTTTATTAATATCTATACTTTATTCTAATAAAAAATGACTATAGGAATAGCATAAGATAGAATCTATACTATTACTAGATCTATTCAAAGTTTATAGGGCCTATATGAATCTAGACTGGAATTAGATCATAGATCTAAATATAGGACTTTACTAACAGAGAAATGATATGTACAATTGCACAAGAAAAGAAACTGGGTTTTTCTAAACTCTAATACTTGGTATGCAATAGTAAAACAGTAACCACTAAATAAATCGAAACTCGAAATCAAAAACGTAAATTTATTGTAATATATATAGGTCTGTGGTTGAATTTTATATAGAAGATATATAGAAGAAATGTCTTTTGTAATTTCCTTTACAGAAAAATTGGGCTATTCGCGTCTGACACATATATGTTCAGCAACAAACCCTATTTCACTATCACTTATTGTGCAACCCGCCCGCCACTCCTCTAAAATTATTTTGTTCCTCTTTACAGCTCTTATTGTGTAAGTGTACATTAAACTACTTCAGAGATAAGATCTTTAGGTCAAATACCATAAGACAGGGGTTCTCAACCTGTGGATCGCGACCCACTTGGGGGTTGATTGGTGATTTGCCAGGGGTCGCCACAGACCATCGAAAAATGGATTGTTTTTGTTTATTCTTCCAATGCTGTGTGTGTGTGTGCCGGGGGAGGGGTCGCGGCAGAGTTGGGGATTGTGAAAAGGGGTCGCCAAGCTTAAAAGATTGAGAACCGCTGCCATAAGGAGAGAGTGAGTGTTATGTTCTTTGATCTTGGGTATTTCATGTGCAAATAAAGATACAGGTATGGTATTTTTTTTTCTTTTTCATACACGAACGTCAATTAGTACGCCCTTAAATATATATATATATATTATTTAAAGTCTGCCGATATGAGATACGCGATCAAAATGTTACTGAATGTGTTAAAGAAAAAAAAATTTAATAAATTACCGCATGGGCGTATGCCAGGATTTATTTCGGGGTGGGTGTGGTTTGGGGGACCCCCCCATAGATCTATATCATCAAAAACAAAAGATGTTGACTGTAAGCATTGAAATGAAGGCCTGTCGAATTCTTACATAAGTTGACTTTCATTCAGTGTTTTATTGGATTTCTGATTAAAAAAAAAACATCATGAAAATTGCAAAATGACAAATTGATGTAGTCTAAACCATATTAGTATGATGCAGCATTTTATTTGTCTGCATCGCCAAGATTATCACAGGTAATACGACAAATTCTTAGCTGCGATATTTTTTTTATTCAAGTATATAATCTAGTCTTTCAATAAAGTCGAGGTCTTAAATTAGACTTGTTGCTCAATAGGCTATAGGCACTATTATAGTTGTTGAAAGAAAAAAAAAGATGATCCATTTATAGGTACTTTTCTCTACAATTATTAAATTGATATCACTCAGGACATCAAGA
>JADKLZ010000003.1:28617695-28632316 GCA_021533235.1 Biomphalaria straminea
TAGAACTTAAAAAAAATCTTTATCGATAATGAATGTTACATTTTAAAATAAAATAAAAAATTGGAACATGTTTTGATTTGTCAAATGCCCCCCCCCCCTACTTTCAAGAAAGAACTCTGGCTAAGCGAGTGTATAGATCTAGGCTTCAAAAGTTCCAATTACAGGCCTTTATGTCTGACCTAGAAGACGATGAGCAAATGTTCTTATCTAAATTTAATTTTAATTCTTTTTTTTTACTTTGAAAATGTATAACGGTTAAACTAGAATTTTCCCAGTGTAACCAATTATTTTCCCAACGGTATACAGCAACTGTCATAATCGTTAGAGCCGTTTTCAAGATTAATGTCCATCTTTTACATCCACCCACTTACCCAGAAGATTTTGGGTTCCACGAGTTTAATAGAGGTCTTGCAAAAACAAAATCATAGACATATCAAATGGAATATATAATATATATATATATATATATATATATATATATATATATATAGATAGATAGATAGATAGATAGATAGATAGATAGATAGATAGATAGATAGATAGATAGATAGATAGATAAATGTAATTAATTAGAAGTATTTTAGGAAGAGACTCACCGTGGTTCATGTTTTGATAGCTCGCTCTAAGTTGAATTGAATTAGACTCACTGAAAACTTGTTCATCTTGAATCACGTGACAGCATCCTACTGCGCTATCTTCATGTCGTTGCTGTGCTGGTTCAAGCTGCTTTTTACCAAGAATAGCGGCCCCCGGAAAAAACGTTGACATGAGGTTTCTAGAGAGCTCGGGTGAGTTGGATGAGGACGAAGAAGAAGACGATGATGATCGAGAGCCATTTGTTTTATGTTGTTTTGGGTCATCTGAGAGAAGAAACTCATGTTCGATATGGTCATCTTTTTCATGTTCTGGGAGAGCCACATGTTTAAATTGATCATCTTTGTCATGCTCTGGGACAAGCATCTCAGGTTTGACATGGTCATTTTTGTCATGCTCTGGGACAAGAATATCAGGTTTGACATGGTCATTTTTGTTATGCTCTGGGGCAAGAATCTCAAGTTTAACATGGTAATTTTCGTTATGCTCTGGGACAAGAAACTCAGGTTTGACATGGTCATTTTTGTCATTATCTCGGACAAGAATATCAGGTTCGATATGGTCAATTTTGTCATGCTCTAAGACAAGAATCTCATGTTTGATATGGTCATTTTTCTCTTGCGCTGGGACAAGAATATCATGTTTGATATGGTCATCTTTGTCATGCGCTGGGATAAGAATCTCATGTTTGACATGGTCATTTTTATCATGTTCTGGGACAAGAATCTCAGGTTTGATAAGATCTTCTTTTCTCTTATCAGGGTCAAGAATCTCAACATGAGTGTGATGAAGTTCTTGATTGCCTGAGATATAAAAGTTCTCTTCGCTGTGGTGAACAGCCTTGCTGTCAAATACAACACTATTGTCTTCTTCAGTGTGGAATTTTTGATTGCCAGGTACGTAGAAAAACTGTTCTGTGTGACAAATCGTTTGCGTGTCAAAGGTTAAGAGTTTATTTTGGCTGTCTGAAAGAGTTTGGTGGTCAGGAACACACAAATTTCTTTCAAAAGGATGGATGTTTTCAAAGTTGTTTTCAAACTGAAGACCTTCGTTCTGAAGGCTCCCTTGATTGTCGCAGGTCTTCAGGACGTCTACAACGATGTCACTCTGATTACTTTCACTGTCACACTTTGTGGGCTCCTGGTCTTCATAGTCTGACATGTCCGTGGAACTTTGATCTGTCAACTCAGGATTAACATCGTATTGATTCTTAGCATCAATATTGATTAGTGTCTCCCATCTTTTGACTTTGTCGTTGACTTGGGGCTGATCATTGACATCTTTGTATGAGTCAATTGGAATCACTTCATTAAAATTATTGACATATTTGTATGAATCAATAGGAATCACTTCATTAAAACTCTGAAAGTCGTAGGGAATGACTCCAAATTCTGGGTTGGAATTCTTTTGAACATCTTCGTTCGTATTCTGCGAACCAAATAGAACATCTTCATAATCGTTGGAAGTTTTCTTCCCATTGACGTGTTCTATTGAAGCAGCTTTAGTTTCATTAACTAGTAATGCTGCATTCTCATATTCCCCTGAAACCGAGCCAGGAAAATCAGTTGTGTGATTTGAATTTGAGCTCAATATATTGTCATTATTCCTAAGAGACTTTGCATTAGCAGTGAAGTATTCTGGAGTTAGTTCATCAGCATTGAAGTCGTCGGGAGCTTTTTCATCGCCTTTAAAGTAATCAGGAGTTGGTTCATCTGCGTAGGAGTAGTCTTGGGCTATTTCATTATTATTGAAATAATCTGAGAATAAATCATTCGTATTAAAGTAAGTGTCAGATGTTTCAGAGGTTTGGAAGTAATCTGGTTCGGGCTCAGTTTCTTTTAAATCATTGGGAGATATCTCTGGAGCCATTTTATCCGCATTAATTTTAACCGGACCTGTGACATGAACATTTTCATAATCCTCTGGGATGGTCTCGGTAGTCAGGTTGAAGTAATTTGGAACTGTTGTTGTAACATTTTCATAGCCACTAGAGGTTAGTTCTGTCACGTGGTCGGAATGTTTGGACTCTAGCGATGTTTTTGATCCGTTGTTCGGGATTTTAATCTCAAACATTTCTTTCTCGTTTTTCCTATAGCCTCGCACATCGTCTGATGAACTGGAAGAGCTGCTAGTATCGTCTGCTCGGGAATTGTTTTTCTTTCTTTTCTTCTCCTGAGGAGAGTCGTGTTCTTGTTTTCTCCAGCTTCTGGTCAGACGTTCAAGCAAGCCGACATGTTTCTTTTCGTCTGCTCTCGTTTTGACTTCTGCTGTCTTTGAATCTGGAGGTTTGAATGGATCAGAAGTGATGTCTGTCACTGGCGTGGAGAGATCTGTTTCCTTTGAGTTTACCTTGACTGAATGTGAAATGTCTCCATTTTTCTTTTTTCTTTTAGACGTTTTATCCTGGTTTGACCCATTTGGTGCTAGCGAGCTACTGGGTGAGTCTTTTGTTTGAGATTTGGTTTCCGGGAACGTAACATCAACAGCTCGTTCATTATACTTGAATGGCTCACTTGGTCTGTTGTTACCTCTACCATTGGAGAGGTGATCACTATTGTCCAGGAATGGCGGTTCTAAGTCAACGCTAAAAGACTGATCAAGCCTTCGGAAAGTCCCACTGGACGTGGAAGAATATTTCTGCCGACGACTCTCTAGGTCATATTTCCCAGACATTGTTGTGTGGAATGTCAGGCGTGAACTTGCTCAGACAATGGCAACACCAGTTTCATGTCCAAGAAGTGAGTCTAACACTGTCTGGTTTCAGGTTTCTGCTCAGTTCTTAGCTCGAGGCTTTGATCACGTTTGGAACGTATAAGGAGAGAAAGCAGGTCAGGGCAGGGAGGATTATGAACGTGTGGCACTAGTATCCATAGAGTTCCAGAGATTGGTTAAGACGTAGTTGAATAGTTTTAGTTGAATGTACTCTGTGGAGAAAATAGAGTATAAAACAAGCTAGAAATTGATTTGTGTTAGTTCATATATAATATATATGAGAGAGAGAGAGAAGAGAGAGAGAATAGAAGAGAGAAAAAAAAAAGAGAGAAAGACAGAGAGAGGAATCTAAGGAATAGTAAATCAATTCAACAATTTAATATTTCGGGCTAGTAAAACTTTCATAGCAATTAATTTCCTGGTCATTGAAGCTATCGACACCACGCGCACGTCATGAGTCCTGTGTACCTCAGTGTGTTCGAGATTCCACAAGTCTAACAATACAATCAACATGAATGTGCCGAGACTTTGTTTGTCTTAGAAAAAAAAACGTTTCAATGATTTCATGTTAACTTACAGGTCTACTTACACAGACACTGCAAATCTCATTGGAAATAGTTCACGCAAAAAATCTAATATCTATAACGTTTGAAACAAATGTAATATATTTATAAATTGAGCCTTATATTCTCCCGCCACTACAGTCCGTATGAAGCTTGCACTAATGTACACTTACAGTTATCGCCAATTAAAACAAATATACACCACTAATGAAAGACAACCTGTTCTCTCCTATGCAAACTCTGCTCAGCATAGAAAAAACAAATTCCGACTTAACATTTTTTTCCTTTTGAGTAAAATGTCAACCTTACTGTTAAAGGGCAAGTTCACGCACCTCCCGCTGAACCTCGGGGCGGGGGCCCCTACCTAAGAATTGGACTGTTCCCTGGTCATGCTCTGTTTAGCCTTTTCGTATTTCCCTTAAGATATTCCATCTCACAGGAGGAGGGCAAAGAATGTAACCCAGGGTCAAGTCGAGTATCAAGCTCTAACACTAGCAGTATTTAAGGAAGTATGGAACATACTTATAAAATACGAATGCAGTGATATGTCGTATTGATGTTAATGGTATTTGTAGATACACAATAAGGCTATAGCCTAGGTGAAGTCGAGATAGTATTAAATATCTGAGGTTTTCTCTTTATCAATGTAAAGAATAGATTACTAGATCCAGCAAGTTTATTAATTAATATCAAATATCTAATCACATACAAAAAATTCACTTACTTGAAAACCTTTAGTTAAGGTTAAGCATTCGTAAAATTTAAAATTTAGTCTTGAATCGTAAGCATAAGCAATTTGATAAAATTGGGCCGCATTCTGATATACAATTAATGTAGTTTGCGCTTAAGATGGTTGCAGCGATGGTCATGAGTTGAAGTCGCAGTCCCCTCCTACCGCCCTGTCCCAAGCCTTTTTCTTGTTAGACAGAACGTCTGTTAAGATTGAATTTAGAAAGTCATAAATAAATCGAGATAAATTGAACAGTTCAAATAGATTCCATTATAGAGTTCCAGTTATAATTCAGTATAATGTATCCGACACAATATAGTTTAAATACACCTCAATATTCTAATCTATAAATGGTCATGTGATAATAATGAGTTAATGTAGACCTAGATTACAAGTGGATTACTAGCGCATACATAACCTACACGCACACACAGTGTAAAGTCAAATATAGATCCATTTGATTTTAACAATGAATGTTTGAAAAGTCTTAACCAGGTCCCATAACACTTCTAAGACGACCACGGGGACAGGTAGGTTACCTACCCCTTATAGATGCACACAGTACGCACAACGAAAAGAGAATTTGACAATCTTTTTTTTTTCCTAGACCCGCCTTCCATTCCAGGACATGCGCATAACAGAACTCCCCGATCCCCCCTTTTTTTTTCTCAGACAATTGTAGGACTAGGGGAGGGGCTCCGAAGGAGTGGGGAAAGAAAGGTGTGGACATTTTCGTATATGGTTTGGGGAGGAAGGGGCATTGCTTCAAGTGACCACCAGAAGTGTTTATTCATTGGAGTTACATAAATATCATTTCGTAGTTTTACATGAGCGAAATGTTCGCTAGATATACTAAATATATGGACTTAAATACATGCATATTGTCACTTGACATTTAAAACTATAGATTGGACTGTGAGCTTAAGTAACCAAACATACATCTGTAGACCTATTTATATAATATATATCTGTATGTCTATATATGTCTTTAACTTAAGATATATCAATAGGTCTGTGTAACTAAAGATACATCTGTGGAACTATTGAAATAATATATATTTGTATGTCTATATATGTCTTCAACATGAGATATATCAATAGGTCTGTGTAACTAAAGATACATCTGTGGAACTATTTATATAATATATATCTGTATGTCTATATATGTCTTCAACTTGAGATATATCAATAGGTCTGTGTAACTAAAGATACATGTGTGGAACTATTTATATAATATATATCTGTATGTCTATATAAGTCTTCAACTTGAGATATGTCAATAGGCCTGTGTAACTAAAGATACATCTGTGGAACTATTTAAATAATATATATTTGTATGTCTATATATGTCTTCAACTTGAGATATGTCAATAGGCCTGTGTAACTAAAGATACATGTGTAGGTTTTGATAACAAAATAACTTATATATATGTAGGGCTATTTAATTAATGTGGGATGCAAGAGATATATTTTAAAGTTGAAAGCAAGAAAAAAATATGATTATGCAGGAGAGAGTTGATTAATATTAAGTTCATCGTGATAATTCTTTAACTATAGACACTATTTAAAAATGAATCCCATGTAGGCACTTGAAAGGGGCGTGACAATTTTATAGTGGATCTTATCTAATTCTCACCCCCCCCCCCAATCCGTCAACGCCACTGGGTAGATTATAGGGCGTTGGGCCTGGGTGGTGGGTCAAGCCGAGACCAATCGTAATTGAAAGCCTGAACACTGACCTGCAACTTCTTAACTTATGGGCAATGGAGACCAATCAGTAGTAGCCACATCACTGATCTATTTGACTTTGATAGAGAAGACTGTATCATCCCCATAGACATCCCCTTTGTAACTCTTGTGTAATAGAAAACGATGAACTCTATTTGTTCTTCTTGAATTGTAGGCCTACATTTTTTTTCTATGACGGATAACTAACTCTAAATAGTTAGCTATTTGGTGTACAAAAATAGAAAGTTTTGATTAGCAATTGGCATGGAATTACGAGAAAAAAAAAACGCTAAAATGTGTGCACTCTTTATTACTAGAAAATCAAATTTCTAAGCTCAATGGCTTGTAGTACAAATGAATTATTTTAGATGCCAACTGATCTTTAATTACATCGTCCTTGACATTATATAGAAATAAAAATGTATTGTGAAAATCTCCAATCAAAGAAAGGAAGCAACACCGACTTCAAAGGCTGGTTAAACACATACACCCCCCACATACACCCCCACACACATACACCCCCCACATACACATAGTGGTCTTCTCTAAAAAGAACCAGCTAGGCTCAAATGACCAGCGGAGAGACTCGTAGCAGTGTAAGTGACCCGCCGTTTGAATGTCCACAAGATCTCACGTGAACTATCAAGTGGCCTGAGTCACCACTCACCACAGACGTCAGCGGACATGGTGCAATGCGGGAAACCTGATAGCCAGTGGGAAACTGACCATTACATTCTATTCAGAGAAACAAACATAATTCCAGCAGCGCCTGGTTTCAAGAGCCTGCGATGATAGGCTGAAAAAAGAAAACAAAAGCACACGCCTTCATAGCACGACAATCTATGTTTAAACCCAAATTTCAAGGCATGCAAGAATTTGTTATTAAATATTTTTTATCATGATTTTCAACCAGACAGCTTAGTGAAAGTGGCAACGGGACAAAATCCTCGGAGGCACTTTTCTTACAGAATCTCTACTAACATGTCATGTACATAAGACATAAATAAATATAGACTGGCCAATAAGAGAGTTTTATGAAGAAAAAATTTGTGAATTGGATTTGTGTATACTTTAATTTATGTCTATAAATTTTGTTTAATCTCTAAGACTGAAGATCATGCAATTTTTTAATTTTTCAGAATTCGGAAATCCGAATACAATAGATATACATGTTTTCAAGTTACATAAAGTTACTTCCTTTTTCCAGTCTATATTTATTTATGTCTATGGTCATGAATAAATAAGTGAAACAATGGAGACAAACACACATAATAATTGTTCTAATTCTGTTTTGCACATCGCCACACACAAAGTGCATGCTGAAGGTACGCACTATCTTGTGCACTGTACCAGACTGAACTTAGGAATGTTTGTGAGTGACAAACGGAGTCCATCCAAGTATGGTAGCTGAGACGATTATTAATTATTTTTTTATTTAGAATAATGGAGATAAATATTGCAGTATTGAGACATATTATAGGGCCCACTTTGTCGGCCTGAGGGCCAAATATATTTTTGACACGCGTGTCATACAAGTCTTTGAGTTCAATGAGACCGAGCCTCGTACCAGCAGAGGAGCCGGTTAACATCACATCATTGGCCGAGGATGTCCCGCGGGACGTATGTAGACATTGTATGCTTATAACACAGTCTCTTTGAGTTTCAGGAACCTTATTCGTAAGACATTATTGGTTTAATTTTGTTTTAGATGTTTCAGATGTTCCTTCAAATTTAAAGACTTTTTACATCCCAGACGCGGTGGCTGAGCGGTTAAGCGCTTGGCTTCTGAAACGGAGTTCCCGGGTTCGAATCCTGGTGAAGACTAGAATTTTTATTTTTTGGGATCATTGGGCGCCTGAGTCCACCCAGCTCTAATGGGTACCTGACATTAGTTGGGGAAAAGTAAAGGCTGTTGGTGGTTGTGCTGGCCACATGACACCCTCGTTAACCGTAGGCCACAGAATCAGATGACATTTACATCATCTGCCCTATAGACCACAAGGTCTGAAAGGGGAATTTTACTTTTACATCCTAGACCAAACTTCCTCAAGATGGCGTGGTGCAAGACTATCTATCTATCTATCTATCTATCTATCTATCTATCTATCTATCTATCTATCTATCTATCTATCTATCCGTCCGTCCGTCCGTCCGTCCGTCCGTCCGTCTGTCTGTCTGTCTGTCTGTCTATCTATCTTGGTTTTAATTTTTTTTTTCATTTTAATTTCAAACGAACAAGATTTTTATTGTCACTGTAAACTTTTTACACACATAGACATGTGAACATATATATAGCCAATATGTACAGGCTAAACGAGCCCTGTTAAACTACAGTGTTAAGGATACCACAGTATACGAAAGGTAATAACGTATTTTGTTTCCTTTTCTACTTTTCTACGCAAAAGATAATGTAGTTGTAGTTCTACTGATGTTTGCCTTTTTTTTTTAAATTGTTTACTGTTTGGAATCGTGTGACCTCTGACCTAGAATGCACACTTCTATGTAGTCTAAATGACTGTCGTGTTGGAATGAAAGAGGGCTCGGTTTATCTTTGAAGAAAATATGAAATAGAACTGACTACAAACTGTGGGGACTATCAGCTCTTGCTGTTCCACTGTTTTGATATGCAGGCAATGGTGAGAATGAGATTCCATTACAGATTATAGTATTGGAAATTTGAACAAGACAAGACTGCAAGAAATAAACAAATAAAAAATTGGTCTATTTGGGGTTTCAAATGTATTAAGCTGTTAGGTCTACATTGGTTGTTAATCCATTCCATATACTTTTTTATTTATGTTGGTGAATGGGAACACTTTTTATATAGGTCATTCCACTCTCAAGTGTTCTAAAACAAACAGCCCTTGATAAAGTCAATTTGAGTCCTGGACAGTTATCTCTCTTACCTAAATAAACACGTACGATCACATGACCATATTGACTTTTGTTTTTTAGTTTTGAGTCACAACCTGTTGCTTTCAACTTGTTTCCATGGTTTTTGTTTATGGTTTATACCACTTCCTGAGTGACAAACAGGTGGTAATGTTAATGAACTGACAGTGTCTTCGTAGGCACAGGCACGTGCTACGGAATCAAAGCGTGACGGACTGTAGCGAGCTCTTGTTGAAGGTATACATTACTGTACAAAGTAAACATTGAAATTTTGTTGTGATCATTTCACTATATGTGTGGGGGGGATTTTTTTATTTTTACACACTCACACACACATACGTAATTAATCTTCATTACATTCATCATTCATTTTTTTAGCATAGAATAGGTTCTTTCTGGAGTTAGTGGAAAGATAAAATACCTCTTGGCTACGCTCAAGGAATTTAGTAACTGTAGCTTGCATTAGATTTTTTATAGAAAAGGGGAGTTTCATCGTCAAAAACCACCTGTGTGTGTGTGGGGTTAAACTTGAACCCCCTCACCCCCTCTCTCCGGTTAGGCTAATAGAATTAGGGGACTATAGTTTGCTTTAGTTTTATATTGAAAAGAGTTTTTTTTAACCTTTAAACACCTCTAGGGAGGGGTGGTAAAAAATGAAACCCCTATGGTTGCATTGGGGCAAGTGATGTTTGAAAATTAAAATCTCATCCACAATAAACAAAATAGTAAAGCAAAAAAAAAGTGACAAAAATCCCTACGCGTTTGTGTGTGTGTGTGTGGGGGTTCATTTCGTGTTTGTGTTGGGGAGGTTTGAACTCAGACCCCCCCCCCCCGGCTACGCCCATGCACTGTATGCTCATATCAAACTGAATTGGAAATATTAGAGCGAAAAGGTGAGGAGAAGAAGATAGCAGAAGTCACACGCTGATTGCCACTTCCCAGATCTTGCAACTAAAAAACGAAATCACCTTGAGTTCTGTACAACATAAGACATAACTGACGTATTTAGTTTTAGAGATTATTATTAACTAGTCGACCGGCGGCACAGCATACGCCGCTATTTTGCAGGGCAGGCCTTAGGCACTGCAACATATGTGACCGCAGTGGGTCCCGCACTTTCTTTGGACACGTGCTAATTTTTAGGTGTATAAATTATTAAATTAAACCATTTTATAACATATAACAGATTTCCCGCGGCCTCTTGATTTACCAGGAGCCCCTGGAAATCTCCTGAAATGTTATTAAATATAGGCCTACTAAAAAGTCCTGGAAATCTCCTGAAATTATTAAAATCTTATGTAAAGTAAAAGTAAAGTAAAAAAAAAAAATATCCGGAAGAGAATTATGCTATTTTGCGAATGAAAATAGTGCGGACTTGGACACACCATTTTCCATTCACACCATGCTGGCCATGGGATCTTCCCTTTTGCTTGTTGCATGTTGCTTGTGTGTTTGAACTTTTGAACTTCTCGACTTTGAGAATTATAAATATAGATAGAAAATACTTTAAAGCGCTTTTTTCCATGCTCTTATTGCATTTTTTGGCATTAGTCGATTCTCTTTTGTGGATTTTGTGTGTGTGTGTGTGTAGTTTTGTGCATCATTTAGGAGCCCAGCAAGTGTAATTCCGCTCGAGTTTAATCTCCAATTAAAAATCGGGATTGAACTCAATTTCATTTAGTTAGGTGGCCAAATGATTTATGTCAATCATCCTTCCAGCTGACTATTTAAACAATGAATTGACAAACTCATTGATGAAATGTTCCTTAATTTGATAAATTACTAGAAAAGTCTGTATTTGATCCTATTTGATGTAGTTATAGACCACAGACACAGCCTCACAGTTTTGACACACAGTCTCAGTAGCAAAGCTTTCTTTCTCTTGATTTTTCGAACCACAAGATTCACAGACGCCTCTCACTTTTTCTATTCAATCCCGTGTAGATCTAGCCAGTTGTTGAATGGGGAAGGTGAATGACAAGGGGGGAGCAAGGTGTGAACTTGCTTGGATCAGGACAATGGAACAGAAGTAGGCGACTATTGTCATTTATGAATTAGTATGGCCTTGACCGAAATGAATAAGAATGAATTTCACCACTGCACTCTACCAAATCCATTGTAATTCTTGTATCACGTGATATGAATTTTTTTACATTCCAGTAGCTACAAACTATCAATACAGTCTTTTTGTTTGTTTTGTATTTACTTGCATTAACTTTTTCTATAATCGTTATTATTGTCACAGAGAGAGTGTAATGTAGAAGAGTAAAGTAACCCTTTCAGACCTTGCGATCTATGGGGCAGATGATGTAAAGGTCATCTGTGTTTTTGTGGCCCACGGTTAACGATGGTGTCATGTGGCCAGCACAACGACCAACCGTCTTTACTTTTCCCCAACTAATGTCAGAATCCAAAATTCAAAATCCCAGTCTTCACCAGGATACGAACTCGGAGCCCTGGGTTCGGAAGCCGAGCGATTTACCACTCAGCCACAGCGGCTCCTAAGAGTGTAATGTACTGTATTAATTAATATGAACAGCTTTGATGAGTAAGTGCATGAACACTTACACAGAGATCTACATATAACTGAAGAATTGAAGAAGTGATGCCTGTGTCTGGCCTAATAAAAGAAAATACCTAGATTGAATGTTTATTTGAAATGATGTAGATCTTATGGCAAGTCATTATGTTTTTTTTTACCTAATGGCAAATGATGAAATGATTAAACACAGACACCTTTTAGTACGAATACTTTTGCATAAATGTTAAGAAGAATGTCACATCAATACCTACATAAGTTCGAGGAATTCCCGTTGCCCACTTTTGTTCGTAATAAACAACACGCGTCACGTGACTATCAACGTGCATTGCTTTTGTGTAAGTGTTTTTGTTCCTGATGTCAATTAAAGTCTACAAGAGCTTATTGAATATGTGTATAGAATAACAAATTATACTTCCAAGTAGCCTGAATATTAGAACACCAGCTATTTCCAATACATTATAGTTTATAGTTCTTTTGTTTTCCCATATGCGTGTGTGTACGAATGTGCCTACATGTGTTGGCTGTTACTACAATGTAACTTTCGCAGTGAAATCCTAACGATAGAACGAATGTTCCTGTTGAGAGCAGTAGCCTATAAATCTTGTACAGTTGTATCCTACCTGAAGAAGTTGGCCTCCCCTTTTAGTTTGTATTCAAAGTTGGCACTTAACCAACACTTTATAAAAACAAACAAACAATTAATGTGACAAATTGTAAGTAGGATTTGTATTCAGGTCGTTACAGAATACTTGCACAAGGTCATGTGAGACTGGGATCACAAAATGGATTAGGGAATACTTGCACAAGGTCATGTGAGACTGGGATCACAAAATGGATTAGGGAATACTTGCACAAGGTCATGTGAGACTGGGATCACAAAATGGATTAAGGAATACTTGCACAAGGTCCTCCGGCTACAGAATGGCTATATGAACCAGTGCTGGAGACCCCTACCCTGTTTTAAAGACAATGCTCAAAGTAGTTCTACTTACGAAGCTAATAATACATGTATTCACCTTCTTTTTAAAAACACTTATTTTTTTTTACTTTGTGGATGTCTCCCATTGAGAACGTGGTATTGGGTGTTGCACTATTTGCACTGTCCGGTCCTGTTATGAAGTTTCATTTCCACAACTCTGGAAACAAAACGGGCATGTAGGGAGATCTCTGGAACCTAAATTACAAATTGTATGGCCCATAGTTAGTTTAAAAAAAAAAGGTTAATTTCTGAGTAGACTCATGCACTGTATAGTAGAGCCAGACTTGATACTTAATTTACAAACCAGTCACGTGATCAAGAAAAAAAAAACAACTCTTGCCGTCTGGTTAAAGTGACCTAGTATCGAGTTTGTCCTTCTAATACTAGAAAGATGTAAATTAGTCTCCCCTTGTCCCACTGACACAAGAGAAAAGAGATGTAGTTTTTTTTTTTACGGATGACTTTGATCTAGTAGGGAATGGAGCAATTAAAAATTAACAAAATGACCATAGCATTACTTACTAGGGATATTAGGCTTGAACAATACAGAGAATAGTTTCGAATTTTTTTTTGTCTCTTTCTAATTCACTCACCACTGGATCTTGCATGAAATAAGTCAATCCTCAAAATTAAATATGCAATTTTTTTGGGGGGAAAGGCGACATTTTAAAGTCAAAGTACAAGACAATAATTCTTTCCGCTTAAGCAATTATAAAAGCAAAGATTAAATGTCCTAAAAATTGAAGAAATGAAGTTCAATAGAGTCTATGGTGTACATTTCTTTTCTCCATGTTTGCATGACAAAATACGACTTTGAAATCCTCTTTAAAAAAATAGTTGGTAGAAATTGCAAATAATTTTTTTTTTGGTAAATTTAACCACTGCGGTTTTTATCTAGAAAATGGCTAAGTTGTCCCAGGATTGAGTTAAGAAAGAAATGGTTACATTTTCGGCAAGTAGAAACATTGGATCATTACTATGAGTGAGTGGTCGGGACAAAAAATTCAATATTATATATATATATATATATATATGTAGATATAGATAGATAGAGAGATAGGGAGATAGATTGCATATGAACTCAGATTAGTTTTGTTATTTACAGTTTATTTTGTTATGGGCAACAACTATCGTGAGAATAGACTTTCTTTATAATATGCTACTATCGTGAGAATAGACTTTCTTTATTTTGCTAAGTATAAATTCTAAAATCTACATTCAACTGCATACATTATTTGTTACAAATATATTCATTTCAGATGTTAAAAGTCAGACGCTGAACTACCTTAGTAAACATAAACATACCAGTAGACATGCATTCTTTTTTTAAAATACATTACTATCATCATACCATTGGATTTACATTGCAATGTTCAAGAATACAAAACGATATAAAACAATACAGAATGTATGACCATGTATAATAATATCATAAGGTTATGGAATATGACGCCACGGTCAGCCTGAGTGTTCTGAAGCTCAGCCACACGCTGTTGATACTCTTAATGTGTGTTGGTCTTGAGGGTCAAGTAATGACCACACCTTTAGCCACACATTCGCCACTGTGTCCGTCGATAAGAAAAGGCCAAAGAAAACTTTTAATTTCGTCCAGGTCACTGTCTGACGTGTGGAATCTCGTGTGGTAGTGTGGCTGGAAAGACACAGAGAACAAAAACAAGTCTGTAATAAGAGTTGGTTAAATAGCTTCTGGCTGAGTGGTAAAACGCTTGGCTTTCGAACCATGAGTTCCAGAGTTCGAATCACCGTGACAGCTGAAATGTTCAATTTCTTTACTTTTAGGGTGCCCCTGATTGCACCCAACACTAAATGGGCTGGCATTCGTTGGAGAAAGTAGACTGGTTGGTCGTTGTGCTCGCCACA
>JADKLZ010000003.1:28637731-28652565 GCA_021533235.1 Biomphalaria straminea
CTTAACTTCTTTTTACCCTAGCCAAAGATGTGCTGTGAATGCAGTCCAATTCAAGTGCTAGCATATTTTACCTTAGTATTAACAGATTAAGACCACCTTTTGGAGATATTCTTTCTTTCTTACTGTTTCTTGTCAAGTGTTTTTTTTTTTGTATTTTCATAGATAGTTTTTATCAGTAATTCATTTCATTTTCAATAATTAAGAAAATAAACTGATGCATCAGACAGCACTTTCAAAACTCATATATCAATCTTATTTCAAATGTGTTGTAGAGTAGTTCTATATGTTCATGTAGAGTAGTTCTATATGTTCATCCCTTCAACTGAGTTGCCTTTTTAACCTCAGTTATATCTAATAATCTTTTAGAATGTAATGAAATAGACCTAATTAGTTAGAATGTGTTAAACTTTAAAAAAAAATTAATTGAAATAATATATAGTGTATTTTTTTATAAAATTTAATGTTATTTTTCAAATAATATTTAGCCTATTGAACTACTTGAAGCAGGCAAATCACTTGAAGTTGATGCTTTAGGCCTTTGGTTTAGTGCTGATCAAACGGAAACCAACAAAATACTGAATGACTTGATTGCTTTGGAACAAGGCAGGTTGGTTGTTGAATACACATTATTATATCCTAGTTCATGGGATTATGTTTTGTTTAACTGATAGCGTGTTAATACTGTACAGTAATTTGAACATTTTGTTTTACAGCCAGCTCTGTCTAATGGGGTTGAACTTAGTAAATTGTTGTTACAAATGTATTGTGGTCAGTAAAATTACTAACCACCATTACATTACCAGAAGCAACCATTTCAATTTTTATGAAATTAGTCCAGGACTATTTTAGATTTAGATTCTGCAGTGTTTCAACCTGTATCTTGTTACCTTTTGGGAAATACGGCTGGACTCAAAAACACTTGAGCTCGTTTGAACATTAATATTGTAAAAATTTTATTTAAAAAAATATTTTGTGTGTGTGTTTCCCTCATTTCACCAAATCATTTGATGTAGTTGAATTCAGATAATTAAATAATGCAAGAAAATTGATAAAGTTAATACTTCTATATGTAAAATATCTTTCTTTGTCTATCTAAACCAAGAGAAAATCTGTTTTGCTGGACTTAGATTTTTTTATTTTTTTTTGATTACCAGATAGAATGTATTTTTTTAATTAAATGAACAAGATTTTCATTTCAATTTAAAAAACACCAACTAGTTAGTGCTTTCCTGGATTATCTTCTGTTTTTTTTCCCAGTAAGTTATGTTTGCTTCTTTTAGGATTGTTGCCAGAGATATTGGAGGCTCAGATCCTGAAAGAATGACAGCAGCCAAAGTTTTGGCTTACTTAGAAAATGCATTCAAAGATAGTTCTGTTAAAGTAAGTACTTAGAGATAAATAATGCATTATTTCTTCTTAGTTTATATAATGCATTAATGTTGTGGTACATCAAAAATTGTAATGGAATTTTTTTCTCATTTGTTATTTTCAGTATTTTTTATTTTTGCTAGACATCCTTAAAAATGTACCTGTGTTGTTTAGGTCAGTGCTATCAGTGATGTGGACACATTAACTAAGGAGTATCCATTGTTAGCCGCTGTTAACAGGGCTGCCAATAGTAAGTTATAGTGAATATGCATTTTATGTTTACTTTTGCATTATAGATATTGGTCTTTCCTTCTTGTGAATTGTATAACCCAGAATTGTATAACCCAACAATTATTATCTTATGTCCTACTGATAAGAACTTCAATATAGACTAAGACTAAGCTCCCCACACCATTCTGCACATAGCTCTCTCCATAGAGATAGTTCATAGACCATTTCCACAGCCTGTTCCCAAATGGTGCCCATAGATTTAAGGTCTTCAAAAAAGGTGCAACGCACTGTCAAACTCTTTATGAGTTGGGAAGGATTTTTGTTTTTTTTTACATTCAAGGGATTGCCTTGTATTTGGCATGGGACTTCCTACCAGTAAAATTATCCCCATGTTCAAATTTAGCATTTTTGTTAGCTATTTAGGTTTTACAAGATGGAGCTACCAGCCCCATGCCAAACCCTTTTTTGGCTAAGTTCATATTTTAATCTGTTAAGCAGCTTTACATAAACAGGACTTTTAACTTCTTGATTATTGCCAGAAATACAATTTTTCACCATGAATACATCTTACATCAGTGTAAGAAAATAATCACCCCAAAATTCCAACATGTTACAGTTTGATATGAACATTTTAACATTTATGTTACTTTGTAATTCATTGTTTTCATTTTGGAATAAAACATATGCACTATTAAGCTCAAATATTGATGCCTTGGATCTATGCAGTAAATTGTGCAGAAGTTAAAATAAATGTATCAGGAAAATTTTTGTTTTGTGTTTAAAGAAATCAAAGAAATGGCTGCCAGGCCATTGTCAGTAGTATGTATGGTGAGATTGAATACATTGTTTCTTTGCTGTTATTTGGGTATGAAAGATTTATATCCCTTTGATTTTATGAATATGAACAATATACATGTTATGAAACTTATAATTGCAATTACAAGTATTTCAATGAATCACTATTTTTGTTAAAGCTGTTGAAAGACATAAAGCCAGGCTTATTTTTCTGGAATATGAAGGCAAACAAGAAATCACAAAAACACTATTTATTGTTGGCAAGGTATATAAAAAAATTATATAATTACTGTTTGATCACGATCATACTGTTTTGAAATATAGGTCTACTTTTCAAGATTCTACATTTGAAATATAGGATTATGGATTATATTTCAGTATATTGTATATATATTATATATGAGCAGATACCTGTGCTGCTCTATGGTTGAAACCCCCTATAATAGAGTATGCACAAACTCTTCTTATGCCCATCATTTTTTTTCTCATCCATCCGCGTTGCATGCAGACACATGATACAGCCCACCACCCCTCACTATACACATTTTTGAATTATAGAAGGACTGATAAATAAGTCTTTGAAGCTTTGCTCTACCAGAGGAACAGTTTGAAAGAGGAACATCACTATTTCCTGTGATTCTGATCATTAAAATGACTTAGTTGTACCCAAAAAGTAGTAACTTAAATTTGTATATTTGCTGATGCACAGCAATTGGAATATTTAGTTATAACTGGTAAGGTCCAAGGATTTTTTATACATATATTTGGAATCTTAAAAACTATTCCTTTTTTCAACATAACTTAATCAAAATATAATTATATTTAAAAAATTCTTATTTATTATTTTTGTATTATTGTGTGTTGCACATTTGTATTCAAATTGTTACAATTTAAAACTTGTATAGTTATACCTTTATATAATTTTAGTGTTTAACTTTATTACTAATACTTTTACCAAAACATACCTTTATATAACAGGGAATAACCTATGACACTGGTGGAACAGATATTAAGGCTGGAGGGGTGATGGCTGGCATGCACAGAGACAAGTGTGGTGCTGCTGCAGCTGCTGGCTTTATGAAGGTTATTTCACTTTTTTTTTTCTATTTGTTATCAAATAGTTTCAGCATCTGTTTGTATAAGTAGAGGGGTAGCTAGCCATTTGCAGTTTTTCCTTCTCCCTTGAGCTTTTCAGTAAAAAAAATAGGATAATATACTTAAGACTGAGCGACATTGGAAATTGGCCTGAAGATATTACAGATGATATTAGTATACTGGACATAATTTATATTCTCTAAAAGCAGAATCTAGCATTCTGTTGGCATTTCAAATGAGTTAAAGAAGAATTAGACGAAGTCAGAATCAAGGCAATTTCTTAGAGTTAGTGAAACTACTATCCAACTTTATCAATACTTTCAAAAGTTATAGAAATTTTGGAAACATTTACAAGTATAGATCAAAATTCTACCAAATCTGTACAGGCAGATTGTTATTTGCAGGCAGAATTTCAAATTACTTTGGATTTTGTTCCTGTGTATTTACAGAGATAAACAACTAGTAAGTCTTTTAAAAAAAGGATTGTCAATTTGAGACTGTACATTTAAACTCATATCATAAAAGTTTATTCAAAGACATTTTTATCTATTTGTTGGAAGGACATTTATATTTTTGTCACCTTCCCAACTATTGAATCATAGTCAATAATAATTGTTTTCCTTTTGACTTGGAAAAAAATGAATTTCTCCAGGGGCATTAAATGCTGTCAACTGATTTTGTTACCCTTTCCTCAGAAGCCTCTGTAACTCTAAAACTAAAACCAGCTTAGCTATTGTGTTTTCTAAAAAAAAAAAAAAAGGTTAGAAGATTTATTCTCAAATATCATTATCTTGGCTTGCAAGTTTCTGACAAGTGAGGTAACTGTAGCTGCATGCAAGCTAAGTTTCTTAGAAAACAGAATTATTTGCGATCAACTATGACAATTTACCAATCCCTAATTTGATAATATAGTCCAATGAATAATAGAAGATAAAAAAAGTATTGATACTTTTGCTTGCTAGAAAAGCATGTAAGAGTAAGATTTTTTTAAATGTTATTTTTTGTCTGATTACTTGTTTTTGTATTGAGGAACTGTAGCACTGGGCATCATATACCCTAACTATGCCACTGTATATAAGCACTTTTTAAAATATTAAATAGCTGAAGGTTCTTCAATTCTTTGCAATCTCTAAAAGAAAAATTCCTGTTAAAAATTTGAATCCACCTACATGTATTATTATTTAAAAACTTTTTGTGTTTGTAGGTCATAGATTCATTAAAACCAGATCATTTAAGAGTTGTAGCTGCTTTATCGATGGTGAGAAACAGTGTTGGAGAAGGTACATTTATTATATATAAATTTATTTTCAGATAGATATTTTTTATAGTTCATAATATTTAATGCATAAGACTAAAACAGTTTTTTAGATTTGTAGACTTATTTTACAGATCTTCTATTTTCTTGTTGTAGAGAGCTATGTTGCTGATGAAATTATAACATCTCGTGCTGGTGTAAGAGTAAGGGTTGGCAATACAGATGCTGAAGGGAGAATGGTTATGGCTGATGTTTTGTGCCATATGAAAGAGAAGGTAGTCCCAAATCTCAAAAACTATAGATATTGTGGATCAAATTTTAAATATTACAAATATTGTGGATTGAATCCTTAAAACACATAGTGCTTAATTCACTTTTAAGTTTTATCAATTTGCTCTTCTTTGTTCAAGATCAAGTTTTCTTAAATAAGAGTGCATTAATCCAAGAAAAATAATACTACCAAGAAAAAAATTTACAATTGCTTAAAAATGCACATTTATAATTTGTGCTGAAATAATAATTTTGTAGTCCAGGAATATGCATCCAGGAAACTCAGATTTTCAATAGATTTAGTCATGCAAAGTTGCATATTTCATTGTGTATGTGAAAAATTATTTATGATATGGATACTTCATTCAAATTATTCTATTTGTAATTAGTATTGGAAAACAACTTGTGGAGAGGACTTTAATTGTTCCACTATTCAACAAATTAATCCCACAGTCTGTATATTTGATACAAATTAATTAAATTAATGGAAAAAGGAAGCTTTTTTTTGGCATTTAGTTGTATGAAATAATTGACGAATTTCATTTGTGTCAGTCTGAGGTAATCTGTGGAAAGTGCATTTAAGTTCATAAATGAAAAAGATTAAAATATGGTAGGTTATCTTGACTTATAGAATAGAAGCAACGAACACCTCTTTACCTGCTGACAGTGTTACCTAAACATACAGATACATTTCTGAAGATTCATTGTGTATTATCTTTTGAATCATCAAGTCAGGATTTAGAGTTCTTGAGAAGGTTCTTTTTTTTTTAGTTTTAATGATTCATTGTCATTGGCTGAGTAATATCACATATTGATAGTTATTAAATAGACCATATGCCTGGTGGTGCTGTATGCATATTGGACTGTTATTCAATTGTCTCGATGATCCAGGGTTCATACCCTGCCCATTGCCATCCCCCGTCATCCTGTGGGAGGTTTGGACTAAGAAGTAGATTATCTTCAACTTTGAAGGAACATCTAAAACATGTATACATTTTACAAACATCACCAATGCTAAGTGTAAAAAAAAAACTTTTAAAAAATTTCATTGCTAATTTATTTTTATGAAAATAATAATGATGTCACTGACATTTCCATACCAGTATTTATTATTTTATTTTTTCTACCCAGTACTTACATCTATGGGAATGAATCTCCTGGAAAAAGTTTAAATCTAAAACTATCTCTAGCTGCCAATTTTTGTTTTTAAACCTTATTTATTTAATAATGTTGTACTTTAATCAAATTGGCCTCAAGGTTTGCATTAGATATTTCATAGATTTTTTTCAATTACATTTTTCTGATTTTAGAAATGTATTACTTTCTATAATTTTTTCTAAAGGCTTTAGAAGCAGTAAACCCTCAGCTATTTACCATTGCCACTTTGACAGGACATGCTGTTCGTGCTGTTGGCCCTGATTATTCTGTAGGTATTTTCTTCTTTAGCAGTCTTTTAGTTACAATTTTTTTTTATTTATTTTAATATTTTGTACACTTTAATTCCTAGATTATCCTGGACAATGGGCCAGCCAGAAATTGTAACACAGCTCAGAATATTCAAGCTAGTGGAGAACAGTATGGAGATCCTTTTGAAATCTCCACCATCAGGAGAGAGGTTCTGTTGTTTTATTTTTTTAAAGTGCTAAATGAAACTTATGCGGTTGGAAAAACTCACTGTTTTCAGAACATTAGCATTAATGAAAGTATTCTTTTATCGTACAATGCTAACTTAAAATTATTTGAAAGCAAAAATACATTACCGGTATTTGATTTGTTCTTTTCTTAATATTAAATTGTGATTTTTGTAATTGAAATTTTTTGTATATCCATCCATAGTTGACACAAGCTATGTTGACCTTGTTCTTAAGTTGTACAATGTGTTTATGTGTTCATTGTTCTAGATCTTTCTTTTTGTTTTCTCTTACTTTCTTACTGTTTTTAATTGTTTAAGATTGCAATGATAAATTTCAACACAGGAAGTGTGTGCTTACAAATAAGTTTCTTTCACTACTTAAACAATAAATATTTTATTGGTATATATTATTTTAATTATTTTATTTAGAATTCTATTGTCAGACAAGAAAGTTTATAAAATAGCTGTTCAAATTTAATTATACAGTTTCAACTTTTGGACCTCACATTAATCTTTCAAAGAAAGAAATAATATTTAAGAATTTTAAACACATCATTTTTTCTGTGTTAAAAGTTATTGAAAGACTCTGTATTGAGTACATTTTTTTATATTTTTTAATTATTTGTTTTAGGACTATGAGTTTCATAAAGGTAAATCTGAGTATGAAGATGTTCTTCAATGCAACAACAGTCCATCAACTTTGACAAATCGTGGACATCAAACTCCTGCAGCTTTTCTTATCATGGCCTCTGGTTTAGATAAGGTGTGACTTCTGTTTTCTAAAGTTTAAACTTTAATTGGTCAAAATTTGTGTTCTGAAAAGCTCTTATCAAAAGCACATTCAATCACATTGGTGCAACTGGAATTCTTACCTTTCCATTTATTTGAATTAAAGTATCTGTTTTACATTTTGATAACTTTTTTTTTATATTTGTTGATATTCTTCTTAACATCAATTTTTGTATGTAATCACTATGATATTGCAGTATAACATGCCAACGACTTATTTACTTAGATCCTTCCGTTCAGCTTAACATTCAGAGCATTGGGCAGAGGCAAGCTGTCTCTATAAAGATCTGGCTCTGGCAACACCTGCTGCCTCTTCACAGCCTGTGTCCAATGCTGTGAGGTCCTCCATGTAGGTGTGCCAAGTTATATGATGACATCCTTTTTTCTGCTTTCCACATATTCCATGTTATTGCAACTCATGATATGCGTGAATCTTTCTCTCTAACGACCTGTCCTGTGATGCTCTTTAAAAACTTCATTGAGTGGTGGAGTCCCAATTCCCAATTCAGTGTAGAATTTCTTTGTGACCTGATCTCGGCTATTGACTAAACTTTAATTGAAAATTCTTGAACTCAATTAAAAGTTTTTATTATTTCATAACATAGTTGCTCATGAAATTTGGCATATAAAATGTCTAACATTGAGCATCGAAAATTAGTTTATTGACTTTACAAAGTACAATTAATGTAGACAAATAATCTTGTACATAAACAAAAATTTTTTTTTTCCAGCACGGCAAAGATTCCAGCCAACCCCTGCCTTATTCTCACATTGACATAGCTGGATCCAGTGGACCCTTTCCAGGATTACCAACAGGTGCCCCCATTGTTGCTTTGTCAGCAGCATTTCTGTTTCAGCAAAATCAACATACATGCAAAAGTGAACCAATTTGAATATATATATATATATATATATATATATACATTACATTCTATAATTTGTTTCGTGTCTGCATACACATTAGGTTTTTGTTTGGGAGACTTATAAATATTATAAAAATAAATTGTTGAAATATTAGCTGTCATAAAGAAACAGCAAGTGAAGAAGGTGTGGCCTATAACAGTTGAATCAAAAATGTCCAAAGATTACTACTAATTTACTAATACACTTGAGTTTACCAGCTTATCTAGAGAGAAGAGATAAATTAATTTGTTACTTATTTATTTAAAATGTTCTTTTTATGTATACACATTTTAAGTACTATTTGTTTAATAGACTACTAAATTGTCTATTATAATTATATTTGTGTATAATTTATACTTTTAAAATGTATTCCACGCTGTCCTATTGTTTGTATATCTGTGTTTGTTAGATGTGAAATGATTTTATTTGATGTCATTTTTTTGAAATAAACAGCTAAAAAAACACTAAGGTCTTATGTTTAGGCCTATAGATGTAAACTCATGTTTTCCTCCATAAGGCAACTGTCAGGTGGGTTTGCCGTTTACTTAACTAGGGGTGGACATACTTGCATTGAGTTCCCAGGTTCCCCAGCCCCACCCCATCCACCTGAACAGTGTAAGCCAAAATAAAAGAGTACTAGCATATGAAACTATGACTCGCTAAACATCGAATAAATGTCATTCAGCTAAACAGATAGTGAATAACAAGTGTTCAACACGAACAATATTTCAAAAACGATAAGTTAAATTAGTTAACAACAAGAGCACAAGTTTACAAATGAAGTATTATGGAAGTCTCAATGGCATTCACAAAAGCAATTACACATAAATTATTTACAAAAGATATAGCACACCTAATGCTCGGTGCCATAATTCTATCTCAACCCAATGCCAAGCACGGACCATACCAAAACAAATCACTGTTAATCAGGTTGACTCCAACAGAGTCCCAAGCCTGCGTCCCCAATACTGGAGAAGAAAACAAAAAAAATCCGCCATCAGCAAAAAACACAACAGACACATCAACTTAGGAACTAGCACACAAACCATTATGGTGCATACAAGAAAACATCACACAAGAAGCAATTCTAACTGCGCACGACAGCAACCTGCTCCTTGCTAATATCATATGGAAAAAAAACAACATTATTTTAAATATTATTTATTTTTATTTTAAAATTATAGGCTATACCGTATTAAACTGATCTCCAGAATAAATGTCTGAAGCTTTGAAAAACAACAATAAAACGCCAGAAGATAGTTTGTTTCTTCACACAAATTATATATTCAAACCTTAAATTTCACCCTCCCCCTCCCAAAAAAAAAGATAATAATTATTGGCCTATTACTATTACTCAACTACATTGCTTTTCTTTGATTACTTTTACAAGCATGGCAGATTTAAGAAAGTGGGGGGGGGGGAGTGTTTGTCGGTTGTTGTTTTGTTTTTTTCGTCGTCTGAGCCTGTGTTCAACAAGGGGCTTCTTTGAGTCTAAAATGTGTGTTCTGTGACATTCGTTACAGCTCTCCATCTCTTTTAGATGCTTTCCTCTTTGTCAGTGAGATCAAAATGGCGCATAAAGTGGATGTTTACAGAGCTTCCTGGGGGGCACCATCATTTATGACATGCGATCATCCCCAATAATAGGTTCGACCCATCTCGTTTTGAACGGTAAGAAGTGTCCACAACAGCAGGGCCGGCTTTAAATAATTGGTGGCCCTAGGTGAAGTAAATTTGGTGGCCCCAAATGAATCAGCCAGCTACCAGGAGAACCTGACCAACCCTCAAGCTGGCGTCCAACGCTATCCGCTTTTCGGAGATGTCCGTCAGGTTTCTAATTTTTTAAAACTCCTTGACCATAGACAGTGTTTTCTGAAAGTCAATGAGGTTATCAAGCTGCTATAAGTACATTACACTTCATTTTCGTTAAGCGACAAATCCAGCAAACATGCATGGAGCAGAACCTGGACTTGTACGCTGCCTTCATTGATCTTTCCAAAGCTTTTGATACAGTGACTTGCAATGGCTTGTTGGAGATGTTATTGCTGCTCAAATGCCTTCAAAGAGTTATATCTATCCTCAAACAACTGCTTGCGGATCAAAAACATCAAATCAGATATGCGTACAACGGTGACCTATATAGACTTAGGGTTAGGGTTGTGCAGGGTGTGTGTGCTTGCTCCAACACTTTTCGCAATATTCTCTAGATTAATGCTGAATATAATGAGGTGGTGTCTGTAGGAGGACGTCTACAGGAAGTTCCGTAGGCCCTACCAGCGGCAATATATTTAACGTACAACTCTTGCTCTCTCATACTGACATTTAAAGAGATGATTGTTTCTGAGCTTTTTTATGCGGATGATTTCACCCTTCTTGTAGGCCTATACACACCAAACAGGAGCCCTATAGTTCGCCCATCGTTGTTCGATGTTGACCACTTTTGTCATGTATGCCTCCTCATGTGACTGGTGAAACCAATATTCGTAAGTCATAAATGTTCGGCTGCACACTGGGCAGGTTATTCCAGCGGAAGCTTGAGGTGAATGTATTAGCTGAGGCTCTTCCTCGTTTGGTCTATCCAACTTCAGGAAAACGGAGGTCATGCTTCGGAAGAAGTCCCCAAACGGAACTAATTTAGCTCCACAAATCAATGTGAATGGACATCTCCTGTCGTCATTCCACGTACCGTTGATTAGAACTACTATTATTATTAATCTGTATATGAGACTAAAACATCTGTTTGGGATCATTCTATTCAAGAAAACAAAGAAATTATAGGCGCAAAAGGAAGCTAGAGGTTTTTACATTTAAATTTTAACTAAATTAACACAGTAGTAAGGCAAAGATAACTATACACCATGGGCGGACTGGGTGTTTAAATCGGCCCAGACATTTCTATAAAATCCGGCCCACAAATTGTATATCATATGATGAGCATCCATTTTTAGGTCTACCTGTCCTCAATATCATTCTGTTTAGTTTGAAAGGCCTAATGTATCGATATCTGAACGCATGCATACAAAAATATAGTAGGCCTTATGTTACTTTTTATTTGCTAAAAGTGAAAAAAGGCCCTAAAAGGATGAAGTCTAATAGTAACACTGTCTACGGATGTAAACTATTACTTTATTTCGGACAATGTGTTAGATTAAATTAGCATACACTGTTGAGTCTAAAAAAAAATTTTAACATGACTCTCAGAGGGCACCTTTTACAATAAAATATTATTAAACTTTTAACAATTATAACAATTTAATACGTTCTATAGTGGCATTCATGAGGCCCTTTGGGTGGCCCTACCAGCCCATTTTGGGTACCGGCCCACCGGGCATTTGCCCGAATGCCCATATAGCCAGTCCGCCCCTGCTATACACAGAAACACTGGCAGTTTGAAGTCTAGAGTAAAAGATAAAGTTGTAATGCTAAATTATTGAACATAACTAATCAATTTACAAAAAAAATAATATACCTAACCTATATAAATTACACTTAAAGTGAAAGACTCAACGGCACAATTCTTAGTCCACAAGCTATAGGACAAAATCTTAGAAGTTCTCTCACAGGCATGCTTATATTTGCCTCATGCCTAGTGACGCACGGGTGAAAACGGTCCTAAGAGGAAACTGTTAATCCGAATGGGTAGCGAAACAAGACTCCCGTGGGAGTGCCTTTATAAGGGGTGCAAAAGTATTAGGCCATACTATTGCACTGTGCGGTGTTGTAAAAGAGCTAGTCCCACGACATTGTCAACATGGGCTACTCACTCCACATTAGCACAGAAATATCAGACAATATGCTACACTACATTCAAGAAGAGCATTAAGACCCCATGGCTATCTGTTCATTTTTTTTTTGTTATTAGATTAGTTTTTTTATTTATAGTCATATTACTATTTTTAGCGGCCTCCAAATGGAGAAAAGACGCTATTAGTTTTGTGTGGCCTGTCTGTCCGTCCGTCTGTCTGTCCGTCCGTCCGTCCCGTTTAGAACTCAGAAAGTACAAGAAAAAGTGAAAATAGGACATCACAATATTTTAGATCATTCAAAGTTCTGATGCAACGGCTACTTTTTCTTTTCTAAAAGCTCATAATCCAATTTTTAAAAAATCACTTATGCAATCAGATTTTAAAGAGAAAAAAAAACTAATTAGTATGCATTATAAATCAGACCTAATTTAAGACAATTAATAATGTTATAAACTGCATTTTATTTCACATTTTTTATGAAGTAACCAACTCTAAAAGAGGCAAGGATTCCCATACACACAAACAATGTTTACTAATTTTTAAAGAGAAAAAAATATATTTAGTATGCATTATAAGCTGAACCTAATTTAAGTAATGTTATAAGTTGCATATCCCCCTTTTTTTTTATTATACGACATATTATGTTTAAACTTTGGCATAATCGAAAAAAAAAAGAGGATTATCGTCTTAGAAAAAAAAACATGTTTTATTAGCAATGTAATCTCTTCAATACTGATTAAAAAAGAGGATTCGAATTAGAGAATTAGCCTTCACAAAACAATTAGAACAATTATAAGACTTCAGACGGTCCAGATTCACATCTAACTTTACATTCACTTTCACCTATCCTTTGATCTGCTGGACCGCTGGGGCACTATATAGATCTACATAAGATCTGTCAATCTTGCATCTACATCCTTCTGTCATTTGTCTTTGATATAATTTCATTCGGATGTTGTTTCTGAAAATATTGAAACCTGCCTAGGTGGACTATAGTTCCATGGGTGGACCACTTCGGGGGTCGATTCTAATTGTTTAGATATCGTGTTTATGTTTGTAATGTTATCACACTCACAGCAGAGCCTTGACTTTACATTTTGTTTGAAAAAAGGCCTATGAATGGAATTATTATTATTAATCCAAGCGCCTTTCACATAAAGGGCGAGCCTCGCACGGTCAGCCTATAGATCTAATATTGCGCATATTTTTTTAACAATTACTCTTCATATTTCTAGACAAAAATTGAAATAAAGAATATTCTACATCACACTAATTTTGTTTTCGCATTTTCACAACGTTTTATTTTTTATTTTAACATCCGGTTCTAAAAGATTGTAATCATAATGTGTTGTGTGTCAGTTGTGTAACTTGTGTGTTTTCTTCTTCAAGTTTTACTATCCTGTTCAAAACACTACTGCTAGAATAATTAGATAGAGTAGATCTATCTAGAAAATCTAGATCTAGTCAAGAACTCTAGATCACAAGTAAAAGGTAAAATACTAGACTCTAAATCTAGATCTCTATTTAGACTAATTTAGAGTTCTAGTAGTCTGAGAGTCTGATGTCAGTGATGTAGATCTAGTAATCTAGTAGAGAGTCTGTCTACTAGTCTAGATCTGAAAAAAATCTAACTATTAGATCTAACTATGTCTATTCTAACTAAGTTTACTAAGGCATCCAAGACTAAGTCACTAGTGACTAAGTGAGTCTCTTAGTCTTACTTAGAGTAGTTAGAGTAAGAGTCTTAGACTACTTAGACTTAGTTGAGTACTAATAAACTATAAAGACTAAGAATAAGTTAGTACTGTAGGCGTAGTCATGTAGGGGGGTAGTACTAGTAGATAGATCTAGTAGTACTTACAGGACTTACTAGATCTAGTTACTAGTAGTATAAGTAGACTAAATCTAGATTCTAGATATATCTAGGACAAGTGACTTGTGACTGTTGTCTTGAGTGTCGACTTGACTTGAGATTAACTACGTCTCTCTTGACTGACTTGAGTAGTAGAGTCATAACTAAGAGTGTCATTACTAATTACTGCATGTCTCAGACTACTCAGAGATGTCAAGTGTAGATTAGTGATAGATCTAGAATCTAGTCCTAGTCATGTCTAGTGTAGGCTACTCAATACTAAGTACTAAATACTCATGATACTGTTACTGTAGTTGTAGTAGTCTTTAGATGATCGACTTTATACTATTTATAGTATAAGATTCTATGATTACTAGAGTCTAGTAAAGTACAGTACTAGTCTAGAGTGTCAAGAGTAGAGTCTAGAGACAGAGTCTATGACTATGTCTATATACTATATTAGTAGATCTAGATATATATAGTAGATTAGATCTATTCATCTACGTCATATATATATATGACATCTATAGTGACTATAGACTATAGACTATCAGAGTCTAGAATAGTCTAGATTAGATCTAGAAATCTAGATTGTCTGCTCTACTCATCTACCTACTCACTGTTATCTAGTCCCTTACTCTACTAGTTCTAGACATTTATTATTTTAGCGGCAGCCTAATCTAGATTCTAGATTATATTATTCTAAATAAAGTTAGATCTTCTAGTATTCATTAGTAAGATCTTGATTAAATAATAATTATAATATATATATTATATATATATATTATATATATATATATATCTTATTTATTTATATTATAATTTATATTATTTATTGAAATATTATAAATATAGTATAAGTATAAATAATCTAGACTAGACTAGATCTATACATAC
>JADKLZ010000003.1:28702419-28727778 GCA_021533235.1 Biomphalaria straminea
ACACCAATGATAACCTTATAGTTCTTATATGTGACACCAATGATAACCTTATAGCTCTTTATTTTTCTGACTGTTATAATATGATGGAAAAAGATTGCCTAAAATCTAATTCCCATTTAAATTTATTAAATCTCCTATAATTTTGTTAAAAAGATAACTATATCTAGTGAATAATCATTAATTACTTCTAGTCATTAATTTTAAATGAAATTTAAAGTATACCAAGTCATAGACATTCTAGACAGGCGATATTTTCTTTAGGTATTTAGTGTACTGATCAATACAAAACCTTCAATTAAGCCACAAATTTAGACATATTTTAACAATGAAAATATAAAACAAAATACTACCTCTAAGTAAGTATTTGAAATAGAATATTTTTCATATCTTCTTTCAAGTAGTACTTATGTATGTTTTTCTCAATAATTATAAAATACAAGTACAACTGAGATTGATTATTCTGTGGACAAAACCTAACAAACTAGTCCTCAGTAGATGACATCACACAGATCTTCAATGATAATGTCAAAGTCTCTCAAGATAGAGTTTCTAAATCTTTAAATCCTTCAAAAAAATGTTTGATGTATTGTATTTATACTTTCAATTTCTTTAAGCAGATCTTTATCTGCATAATTACTAGTGACACTTACGGTGAAGGTCTACAGACACGTTTTTAAAATTTAAAATGAAAGATTAATACCACTGTTACATTATTTTATAGGGAAAGTAATATATTAGGAAGTTGAATTTATAGGAGTAACACACACACACACTGAGCAATGACACCAATGCAGCACAGTACAGGATAAATCAGAAGAAAAAAAAAACAAGAAAAATAGAAAAAATACTTAAAAAAAAAAAATATATGAGAAAGAAATGCACATGAATGGATATACCCCCTCAATACTGTAAGATTTATTTCCCTTTTCTATTTCTAACAAAAAATATAAAATACCACTAATTATTTTATCAATAAGTAATTTTTTTGTTTCATGTTTTGTTAGGGACAACTAATGCTTGGGCAAAGTTTAAACTTGATCTGAGAATGGGAAGTGGGGGAAATAATGTGTTCAAACATTGTACCAGACAGAGTCAGTGGATATAATGTGTTCAAACATTGTACCAGACAGAGTCAGTGGATATTAAAATAATATCTTAGATTCATAAAAAGTTTTCAACATGTACAGCTCTAGATATTTGGCATAAAAAAAAATTATATGCATCCTAATTCTGAAGTGTGATTGAAAAATGTGTAATACTTGATTAAATGTATTTAATATATAATTATATTTAATTATACTGCATAAGGTATAGTTATAAAGCAATTGAAACAATAAGTTCTTATTATGTGATATTTAACCATATTTTGTAAGAGCCAGAGTAACCTTTTAAAACATAAAACTAACATAGGTATAGCAAGCCTACTACAAAAATATTTTATAAAAAATGTAACAGGTGCAAAAAGATTTCATTATACTATTAATGGCAGAAACACTGCTACATTGAGTAGGATAATTTCAAACACTCCAAAATATTGACAGGAAAGATGTCTGTACAATGTACACATTTTCAAGCATTAAAATGAAAGATTGAAACCCCTGGCATGTAACTTACACTTTAAAAACTACCAGGTATAAAGTTTGATCATATTTTTTTTTAAATCTCATGCAAGAGCAAGTAATCAGTTAATGCTTATATAAAAAGAAAATAAACCATCTTTATTTTATATTCCTTTGCCATTACAGATGAAAATAAAACTAAATAATAATGACATAAGCTGAAAGATTTAATGCAGAAGTGAATTGCATAGCACACAAGATACCATAAAACTCTATGCAGGAAGGAGAATGTGTACAATTAATAGTTTGGGAGGAATGAAGCATGTATCAAATAAAAATATATTTAATTCTGTTAAAAAATTGCAACCATCAAACTTTATCTTTTGGAAATTAAATTTAGATTTGATATTGAATGAATTTTGAGTCTTTTATTTATTGAAAGACTGCTTGAGAGGAGAGTCAACCTAAACAAAAAAATATAAAGTAGTAAACAAAAGACATTGACACTTTAAATGAAAGGCAAGAACATGGACACTATTCAGGCAATGTTGGGACTATATGTGTGTCCAAAAATATCAATACTAATAATATCTTTATTGAAATTTCAACAATGAAAACAACTGCATGAGAACCATTACTAGAGCAATATGAATAAAGATAGGTATAGTGAAGACTGTAGTTTTACTTGTATTATTAGTAGAAGCAAAGTACTAATGAAACCTCTCACAGTTTCTATCTATTCTTACTAAAGAAGTGAGAGAGAAGAAGACATTTAATGACCAACTAGTTTGACTTTACCAACTAATGTCAGGTTTGCAATTCAGATTAAAAAATAAACCAAAACACCAAGAAAATAAAATCAAAACTCAACATTGAATTCAAACTTGAAAATCCATTCAATTCAGTTGACTAGAATTTCATAACTAGAAATACAACCTAATCTGGTTAAGCAGGACACCATTGACCTGTTCCTAAAAATTCAATGGTTCAATTACACTAGCATTATATTTTAAAAGGAATTACTAAATTCCACTCAATAGTTGAAGCACTTATGCAGTGTAACCTGACTCGACCTTTTCGACACAATTATCACAAACATTTGGACTGTCTTTAGCTCCCCCCTTCCTTTCAATGAAAAAGTGATGCACAATTTCAATACATTTCCTAATATCCTGCATAGTCCCTTTCACCATATCATTAAGAGCATCATCATCACTTTCCTGAACTTCACAAGCTGTCATATATCTGTGATTCAAGCAACAGTTGCTGCATTGTAAATCTTAATTTTAGCATTGATGCTTATTGTTGATGGATAAATTGTTGAATAAATAAATAAAAAAGAAATGGATGAACCTATAATGCATCAGCATTAAGAAGCTTAATCACTTTCAAGTTCTTTGGTCTATTTAAACTGAATTCAGTCCAAATTAGTCAAGAACCTTTGCACATATATGATTGATTTTGATACTTTGGGGTTTAGTCAGACTAAATGGCTGGTTTGATTAGCTTATTAAATGGTCCAATGAACCAGATTTTTTTCTGTTAGCTTTTACCTATGCTTCAATGCCATCATAAATCTAAAACTGAAAATAAAAGCTAAAAGTATGAGCTGCTAATGCACCCAGGCTTTAACAAGAAAGTTACAATATGTTGGTCGAATTACAGTCAATTATAAATTCAATTAACTTCCTTAGTTCTCAAAATATCCTGAAATAGGTTGAATTTAAAAATATAATTATTAGGCTACCGGTACTACTTTTGTTTGATATAAATCTAATATCAGCATAACTATTTCAAAAGTAGACATTGTAGTATGTATTCATAAGTTACATCTGTTGTAAAATTAATAAACATTAACTTGCCAGTGTAGCATTGTAGGTTGGACAAAAAAATAAAGAATCTAATGTATATTTGATTGTTAATAAGAAATTTTAGATCTTGATCATATAAATAGCAACTAGTGTAGACATTTATTTTATAAAGTATATATTTGTTTTATTATATTTTATAGACCACAGAATCAGATGACCTTTACATCATATGCCATATAGACCACAAGGTCTGAAATTGAAACTTTTTACTTTTTATATATTTGTTTAGCCCAATCAAATTTAGGTAATCTTGGTGGTTAGAGTTATTACTTTATTTTTACCAATCCAAACTGTATAATTTTTTCAATAACTTACTTAGACTTAGGTCCTTCCGCGCTGTTTAGCGCTTTGGGCGGAAAGCTGTGTCCACAAAGATCTGTCACTTGCAATTTTGTTGGAGAAAATGCCCCCGCAAACCTCACGTGACACTCTGTCACAACCTCATTAAGTGTTCGACTCCCAGTTTGGCATAGGATTTCCCTGTTTGAGAACCGATCTGTGTAATTGACTCCCAAAATCTATCTCAGCCATTTTTGTTGAGCCACATTTAGTCTTTTCTCAATTTTGACAGATGACTTCCGTGTCTCACATGCATATGTTGCTGTTGGGATGACGATTGTCATGAGAATGTTTTGTTTTTTTTGTCTCGTGCAGCATTTGGAAAAAAGTAACTTCATGTAACTTGAAAATATACATCTACTATTGAATTCAGATTTCCAAATTATGAAAAATTTAAAAATTGCTTGATCTTCAGTCTTAGAGATTAAACACAATTTATAGACATAAAATAAAGTACACACAATTGCAATGCACAAATTTTTGTTTCATAAAACTCTCTTATGAATTTGTGTAGCAAATGGAAGGGAGGTTTAAAAAGTGGAAGCCGGAAGAGATTATATTGTGTCGTAAGACTCCTGAAACTAGAACGACAATACACAGATAGATACTACTTATCAGGTTTGACTTTAGCGCGGGAAATCTGTTATATCATGTTATAAAATGGTTCAATTTAATAATTTATACACCTAAAAATTAGCATGGATCCAAAGAAAGTGCAGAACCCACTGCGGTCGCATATGTTGCAGTGCCTAAGGCCTGCCCTGCAAAATAGCAGCGTCTCATGGTATGCCGCCGGTCGACTAGTATTTATATAAAATCAATGTGGTCACAATATAGATCAACATGAAAATGCTATATTATATTTAAAAAGAATTAGCTGAGAAATGTGTAATTTAATAATAATAATTGGTATAAATCGCTAAACACACACATCTTTTTTCCTCTCTCTCAAACTTGATATACAGACAGATAGATAGACATCTATAAAAAAGGGACAAAGTGAAAGGATCCTCTAGATCATTGAGGCCCAATCTTATTAAATTTGGGCACATAAATTTTGGATGTGGGCACATCAATTAAAGTGGTTGATTAAAAAAGCTTGTTAAAAAAAGACTCATTTCACAGAAAAATACAACATCGATTTAAATTTTACAAGCAGGAATTTTTTTTCTATTCAATCAATTAGATCTGGGTCTAGTTCCCATTGCAGGTCTGTAGGAGTACTAAACACTATAACCATAAATGGATTTTCAATAAGACTTATGTAAAGCTCTTCTATTCTCTTTTCTTGAGCACTTTGACCCTGAATATTTCTTAAGATCTCCCATTTCATTGACTCAGAACTTAATATTTGCATTGCTACCTAAATAACAAGGCCAGTTGGGAGTGGAAACCATCAAAAGCTAAAAATAGCAGTCAGCTTATTTTGAGGAAAACTTGTGTTTCCTTACAGAGATAACTAGAATCATATTGGTATAGAATATAGAATCAGTACAGTATAGATTTAGTATTTGTATAGTCTATAGAGTATAGACTAATTTAAGTCTCATCTCTAGAGACTTGATCAAAGTTGATCTCTTGCCACTCTCTGTGACCTCTCAGTCTAGATTGTATATATCTATTTGGTTCTAGACTAGATATCTAGATTTTTTTTCTACTCTGAGTCTGAATCTATACTATGTGTAGTATGAGACTTCTAGAATCTACTGTCTCTAGAGACTAGGAATAGAATGTAGTCTAACATACAATTTAACTTTATATAGATCTAGATGTATCCTAGGGCCTATCACTGACTTGACTAGTAAATATCACCTACATTTTAATTTATCTTGAACAAATTAATCTCTTGGATCTTTAACTTTAATCTTTGTTTGGTTTAGAGTTTAGACTTAGTCTTGTAATTTATAAATTTAATAATAAAATTAAATTTTAATAGATTAATATTATTTTATAATTTATAGATCTAGTTATAGATTATTATAAGAATCTACAATACATATTAATATAATAATCATATTGACTATTGACATATTTATTATTATAATATTATTATCATAATTGACATAATTGGGACATAATTATCTAGATTCTAGTTAGATCTATCTAGAATCTAGATCTATCATCTACATATGATGATATGTTAGCTGTTAGACTCAACAGTCAATGTAGACTTAGATCTAGATCTAGACTCTAGTAGTAGTTATCTTAGGTCTTAGTCAAGTCTCATGAGTCAAGTTGAGTAGACTACAAGACACAGTCTATTTTTTAGACTCAGGACTCACCTCCAGCCTTGAGTCAGACTAGTCAGAGTCAGAGAGTTGAGAGAGCCCACTCTTTAACTTTCTCTTGATTTTACTCAGTATATGATATTAATTATAGATCTATGTAGATATATCATATAGACTACGTAGACTTAGATGTATTATTTATATCTAGTATTTCTAAATCTAGACTCTATACAGCCTGTTCGCTGTTGCCAGTGTTGATCTTACATTTGTTTTGATGCGTAATCTACAACTAAAGAAGATGAATCAGTAACTTATCATTATACAAGTGATGTCATTTCCGTGTATTCGGAGTAGTGGTTCTTGCGGTCTAAAAAAAATCATCTTTTTTAATTATGGTAGTCTAGAATCCATTACCACTAACTCACTAACACAGTAACCCTAATATTATAACTGTATTAACAAAGGAGTTCTCTAATCTAGATCTATATTTTAAAATGTCTGCACGTAAATTAAAAATCCCTTCTTCAGCCAGAAGACACATAAGATTGTCACAGTTTTCTCAGTTTGTAAGGTAATATTTTAAACATAGAATGATAGATCTATAATTCTACATTTTCGCGGTTGGTATCTAATGACGCTGACATATTTTAATTATTTACCAGTTATCGATAACTTTGTGTTAACAATAGATCTAATAATATTATTATAATTTATTATTTATAATTATTATGCCATTTATAATTAATAAATCAATATATTTAAATCATAATTTATTTATATATTAAACAGTACAATAGCTTAGAAACATTTTTTTCTGATTTATTATATAATGGATATCATTATAAAGTTAAAGTATAATAAAGATATTAAAGTCATAATTATAATCATCATCATCATGGTCTCAATCGTGTCATGCTGTATTATTAGTATTATTATATATCTATCATATCATCTATAAGATCGTGATCTAGAGTGAATATGAAGTATGTAATTGTAATGCAAATGCAGAACTTATGGTATGCGCAGAATTCAAGAAGTCCATCCTAGAATTCAAGAAGTCCATCCTCATTCATTCTGCCAATTCAAAAAAGCCAAATGCAGTCTGGCCAGGTAGTGTGGTCAGCTTCTACTCTTGCATTGAAGTCACCTAGAATGACCATGTGCTCTTTTTGAGGAATAATCTCAATGGCTTCCATTAGGTCTTTGTAGAACTTGTATTTGTCCTCCTGAAGTGAGGGGCATAGATAACTAGTACTATATAGATAATGGATCTAGAACCTATAGATGCAAGTTAATACTACTAGTAATAGGAATAGCTTAGAGCTCTAGAATATAGATTTTGAAATTCAGATCTAGATTTGTAATAGGTAGGCCTATAATTAAGAATAATATAATTATATAATTATAACCTATACTATCATCAGCAAACACAGAGTGAGGACTTGAGAGTTGCACATTCTTTCTTGCAAAAGCCCTGGACAGAAACCCTGCTGTTTAGCTTAGTTGCTTAGACTATAGATATATAATATCTATCAGTAATTATATTGAAAATTTAAAAATGTTCTTTTAATATGACATTAGAGAAGAACCATTTCTATGCACATGCTTATCTTGCTTTTCAAAACCTTGCTCAAATGTTTAATTTGTAATTTATAAGTCAATGAAAAAAAAATACATCCCCATTTGCCATAACTATAAAGCTTTAAAAAAAAAGAACATTGTAATAATTAGGGGGTATGGTGACAGAGTAGTAAAGTGTTTGGCTTGCAAGCTGAGTAATCTCAGGTTCAAGTTCTTGTGAAGACAGGGAATTTGAATAAGGCAATTTTTAGGACATCCCTAATCGAGTCTATCCAACTCTAATGGATAAACATTAGCTGAGGAAAATAAAAGTGGTTGATCATAGAGCTGGCCACATACATGATATCCTGGTTAACCATGGCCATAGAAACAGATGACTAACATCGTCTATCATGTAGATTACAAGGTCTGAAAGGGTTACTTTACTACTGTAATAATTAAGATGTACAAATCATAGAAATACTCATTTGATTAAAGACAAGTATAATACAAAACATTAAAGTAACATAATTTTATTATCAATCACAAAATATGATAGCTTTAAACAAATGGCAAACTTAAACAGTTTGCCAGTGGGCAGTGGCGTCACTTTGGAGGTGTACATTTGTGCTCATAATTAAATTTTAAACAATTTATTATTCAGACTTCCATTTATTTATTATTCTATTGCATATCCACATTTCACATGTTGTGAACTTCAGTGACAACTTGACAAAGTATGGATAACAGTCTTTGATACAGTAAACTTTACACCAGTATTTACACAAAGATTTTTTCTTGGAGATGGAAGAAGAAGGTGCAAGACAATCTCAAACAGAACGGGAGATGAAACATTTTGAATACCAAGCATGGGTCAGATCTGCTTGGTACAGCACATTAGAATATAGAAAAAAAACAACTTCCTATGATGAATAGAAGAATTCCAGGACTTAAGCAACCCCTGGCAATTACTCATTCCACCCCCAAAAGGGTCGCAACCCACAGGTTGAGAACTACTGCACTACAATGATGACCTTCAAGACCAGTACAAATAACAATTAGAAAATGAAACAATGTCACATTTTTAAAAATCTAATTGTTTAAATTTTGATAACTATGTTGTTTTAATTTTGATTAATACTCAAATATGGATCTATTACAAAAATATAAATACAACAGATATATAGTTTGAGAAACACTGGTTTATGCTAACATTACTATTGAACCATATTCTATTTTCCTGGCATTGCTTATTAAATACATTTTGTTTTACAATTGAAGGTTGTATTTTGTATATTAGTTTGTAAGTAGATCTTAATGAATGTTGTTTTTTTAAAATCTTCTAGTGCATCTCGTCTTCGACATGTTCAAAACATTTTAACAGATAGAAAAGCTGGGTTACCTGATATGGATGCTATTCTCTGTATAGCAGGTAAACACACAAGGAAATAGAGAATTATAACAAGCAGAAAAAAAAAAACCTTTAAAAAAAAACAAAGCTTATATAAAGTGTAGTTGTCTCAATTAGTTTGGATCAGTCATGTAATTAAATTTTTGGTAGACCTAGACTAATGAATAAAACTATAAAACTATGCGATTTGAAATATTTGTACCATTTTTTTTGTGTAGCGCAATTTTATGCTTAGTAAGCTTTCTCATTACACTATGATCCTATCATTTGTCTGGACCAGTTGGAAGGGGGGGGAGGTGAGAAGAAAGAAGGAGGGTATCTTGGTGATTGCTTTTTAAATGTATTTAAATAAAAAAAAGTGAGTGACCTGAATTCAAACTCTAGGGCTAAGGCCTCCTTAAGCCAATACATTAATTACTGTGCTAGGAAGCTGGTTATGAAAATAGGTTTTATAGTTATTTATAAACGTTTCTTTCTTCAAACAATAATGGGGACTAATTCAACTTACACCCCCTTATCAGTCAAGTAAATATTTTTCCCATTACCAATATTTAATTAACACATTGGCTAGGTGTTTTTTTTTATATTGATTCTTGTGTTGTCAGGTAAAAGAAATAATTGTGCAAAATTTCAGTTTGATCCGAGATTCGGTGTGGGAGAAATAAAGTGTACAAACTTTTTACCAGACAAATAGAGTTGTAATAAGCTTTGTAAATAAATAGAATATTTCATTAAGGATTGTGAAAATGCACTGAATGATTGCCTGGTTGTTTGATATGAGCTTACGACTGTTATCACTACTGTCTAGGGTTTGCCCCCCAGCCTTTGCCACCCCCTCCTATCCTTCAAGAGGTTTGTACTAAGATGTAATAATCTTCATTTCTCAATGAAATATCCAAAACTTATAGCACAATTAAAAAGCATGTGATCCAGTTAATTTTTTTATCAAAAAGAATTTCTGATTAAAGCACTTAGATTAAATCTAAATAAATTAAGTCTATTCTAGATGATAGAAACACATTGCTGTAAAAAATATTAATCATCATCATCATCTCTGCCTGTGGTCCCTACTGGGGCATAGGCCACCAACCAGCTTTCTCCAGGCATCTCGGTTTTGAGTGAGTCTCTCCAACTGTCCCCATGTCTTGCCCATCTGCTTGGCATCTGTTTCTAGATCGCGGCGCCATGTATTCTTGGGCCGTCCTCTCTTCCTCTTTCCTTTGGGGTTCCAGGTTAGGGCTTGCCTTGTTATGTTGGATGCGGGCTTGCGCAGGGTGTGACAAATCCATCTAGAGCGTCTCTGAAGAATATCTACTTCAGTGGGCTGCTGTTTTGTTCTTTGCCACAGTTTCTCATTCGAGATTTTGTCTGGCCAGCGGATCATAAGAATCTTCTTCAGGCATGTATTGATGAACACCTGGATTTTTTCGATGGTGGTGTTGGTGGTTCTCCAGGTCTCTGCTCCACAAAGTAGTATCGCCAAAAGTTATAAGCCAAAAGATATAAATACTAATAATTTAAGTCATAGTTGAAGCTGAGGATCATCAAGGAAAGGAAGGTTTGATATAGAAGGAGGTTCTTACTATTGTGATAATAGTTTTGTAATAGTATGTCCCTTTTTTAAGAACATTTTTCACAATAACAGGAAAAAATCATGAATAATTTTGTGAGTTAATTTCATTCAAATGTGATAAAATGTGAACTAAAATTGTTTATTAGAGATTGCTCTTAACTTGATTTTGAGTTTGTCCAGTCCAAATCTAAAATGCAAATAACAACAGAAAAAATAATGAGAAATTGTACAGAAAACATAGTTGTATTAAATATTTGAATAAATAAATGCAAATATGACCATCACATAAAAATTGGCCCAAAATAAAATAAATGTTCTCTCTTACACTGCCATGTTTTTCTTCTTTCTAGTAGTTCTATTTTATCCTTTCATTTGACTTATCTTAGACTATTTTGACCCTACTGTTAATATAAGTTCTTTATAATTGTCACATATGCCATTCTAGGTTTATTTATGTTTTTTTTTATTTATTAAGGCCACTTAGAAAAACCTAGAATCTGGGTTGATTGCTGTATGGGTTTTGCCCGGGAGTTATTTATAGCTTGTCTATAGACTTCTAGAATTCAAATCTATTGGTTGATTTAAAATAAAAAAAGACATTTTTTTAAAAGAGTTAGCGCCAGAGAGAATAAGACGCGCCAGATTCAGTCTGGAGCGAGTTCTTTTAATGATAGGTTGGGTTTCTAGTTTGCTCTGAAATATTATTGAAGAAAGAAGCCTTTTTATTGTATTCTCATTTTATTAATATGTACCTTGTACATAAGCTGTACTTACGTTATATTTAAATTAAGTTTCTAGAGTTTTATTCTCAACAAAGAACCAATTATTGTGAATCCTAGATCTTCATTTGTTCAACTGTTTTAATTCAAGTAAAATCCCCGGCATCACACGTTCAACATAGAAGAATATCTAGTGTGACAATAATATTGAAAAATATTTAACATTGCTAGATTTGAATTTTATGTTTTATGTTCAACTTTTGAAAGGTATAAAAACAAACTTTAGATGGTTTGAAAAGCTAGGCTAGTTAAGATATAAAAAAAAACAATATTTAAAATTTTTCAACACATTATGTTTTAATCAATTGTATGGTATATATTTTCAACTTTTTTACTGTTGAGTCTTGTCAATAAAAATAATTTGAATGAAGCCAATGTTAAAAAATTACCCCAGATTTTCTACTTTTCATGTTGTTTTTTTCATAAAATCCTCATTTTTCTTAAAATTTCTTGCCATCTTAACAAAATGTTTTATTTCACTTCATGTATGGGTGTTTGATCAGAGACTTAACAATAGCATTAAAAAACCACAACAAAATGCTCTTCACATTTTCACATGTCTAAGTGAAATATTTAGAACCCCTAAAACTATGTCTAAACAGTTTATGAAATTCATTCCATAGTTTATTTTATTCTACATCTTAATGTATTTTATAAAATTAATTTCATTAAAGGTATAGACAGCCGATACAATGAAGGAATGTATGAATTATTAAACTATCTTTTGTTTGGATTTTTTGATATTCGAAAAGATGAACTAGAGAGGTAGGCTATTATATACTGGAATATATATTATATATATATATATATATATATATATATATATATATATAAATAAATTTAAAAAAATATAATGCCCAACTAATAAAGAAATTTGAATAGTATTATTTAAAATAAAAGACATAAAAAATATAATTAATTAGGTTAAAAAAAATCTGAAATATTTAATATTAAGAGTTTTAGTTGATTTTGTATGTTTAGTTCAGCAATTAAAAAGCTAAAACAAACAATATTGTGTTTCTAGAAATGAATGACAATGCATTGACTTGAATATTAACTGACTGGTACTTATAATAAACAAAAAAAAGTGGTATTTTAATTCATTTCAAATGAACAAGTTTACATGCACTTAAATTTAACTCATCCGAACTCATTTCTTTTCTAATTTTTATGCTAGCTCTGGATTTCCTGAAGAAATAATAGATGGTAAGCATTTATGTTTCTTATAGCTAGTATGATTGTTATAAGAAATGTTTCTCAGTGATACCTATATTGATTCACTATGAAAAACTAACACAAAGTTGTATTGAATGTTCTAAACTTTTTATTCCCTCATCTACAGCCTCACTGATATTTAACATGTAGGATGAAATGTGCATGGAAAATGTCAAATGTAACTTTACACTATTGATCCACTTATTGTATTTTCAGAATCTCTCTTTTTTTTTTCCTAATAAAGTAATTGAGATTTTCTAAACTGAGTATCTGTATTAGGAAATTTGATTGTTTATTTTGTGCTTGTGGAGCAGAAATTGTATACAATTATGAAAAAATATCCATTTCTCTTCCAGACATGGTTATTTTGATCTGTCAGGACCATGTACAAATTTATTGTAACCCAGTCAATTATTGGTATTTACTGCCCTATGTTAGCCACTGGCCAGGAATACAGTTTCATTGTCTGTCTGATAATCAGGTTTTATTTCTATTTCTTTGTAGACACATTATTAGATACATATACAGTTGTAGACATGTATAGTCAAAATACTATTGTAGTAGATTAGTCTGACATTGTCATTTTAACACTCAAACATGAACATATACACAGATGTATTAATGTACAGTGGGTTAGTCTGACATGATTCTAACATTTACTTTAAGGATTTTTTATATTCACTTTTAAGTCAGATTTAGTACTGGGCAAAAAAAAAAAATTCTCATTAATTTTTTTGTTGTTCTCTTAGTGAAATGTATCTGTGAATAAAAGTCTCAGGTGACAGACAGTTGTAGAAACTAATGTCTTGTGATTTCCTTTTTTAATTTTTCAAATTTTTTTTTTTTTTTTGTTTTTTTTTGTTCTGTCTATAGAGTGAAGGTGAAAATGATGACGCAGCTGAAGAATTTAAGATTCACTCTTTTATTTCTATGATGAGTGAGTGCAGAGTTATTGGTCTCCCATTTGCTGGACAAGGTGTGTGTGTGTAGCAGTTAAAATTGATATTATGTTGAAGGATAGTAATATTAATACCAGCAGCTATTTCAGCCCGTATCAGTTACTCTGAGAATCATGACTATTATGATATGCTTAACTATAAGTAGTATTACTGGTGAATTCTATTTCTTTTTTTTTTTTGTTCCTGTCGGGAAATCTTAATTAGATTGGAACTAGTTTTTAGAATTTATTTTTATCACCTGCTTATTTATATCAATGTGTTAAACATTATCGGTTACTCTAAGGATCTGATATGTTTGTTTGTTAAAATATGATTGGCAAAATTTAAAATGTTATATGGGTATACAAATAAAGACAAAATGGAAATGATGCCAGAGGAAAAACTAGGTTAGGTAAGGGGATGGCAGCATGTAGGGAAAGGGAAATTGGCCCAATTTTTTTTGACATTTTTCTTTAAATAAAAATCATTAACAGTTTTAAAGAATTAGGCAATAATATGAAATCAATTTTTATTACTTTTTAAATATTATTTTGTTATTTAAATATATTTTTCTCTTTATAAGTTAGCATTGTGGGGCTTAGTGCCTTAGCACTTGGTCTCTAAACTGATGGGTTTAGAGTTCAAATCTGAGGAAGACTTGGATTTTGAACTTTGGAGTTTTGGGGATTCCACCCAACTCTAATAGGAGGCACAGTGGCTGAGTGGTAAAGCACTTGGCTTCGGAACTGGGGGTTCTGGGCTCATACCCTTGTGAAGACTTGGATTTTTTACTTTCTGGATCTTTAGGGTGCCTCTGAGTCCACCCAGCTTTAATAGGTACCTGACATTAGTTGAATAAAAGTAAAGGCTGTTGTACTGGCCACATGACACCCTCGTCAACAATGTACCACAGAAACAGTTGATCTTTACATCATCTGCCCCATAGAATACAAAATCTGAAATGGAATCTTTCCTTTTTTTTTTTACCCTACTCTAATGCGTAACTTGACATACATCTGGAAAGTAAAGGTGGTTGTTTTGCTACTTTCTACTTTTTTTTTTTTTTAGTTTAAATTTATTTTTTTAATTACCCACTTTGTTAGTTATATTGAGTAAACAAATTAAATCATTTTGTTTAATGAAATAGAAATTTTGTCTAATTGAAGGCTTTTAATGGATATAAGTCATAACCTTATAATTTATCACTTAGTTGTATTCTTAACAGGGCACACATCTGAGTTTACTCCCATGGAAATAGAAAAGTGGCCACTCATTCAAGCTTTTGCTCTGGAAGATTTTGGAGGGTAAGAAAGTATAAGGAACATTGTTATGTAATTTAAATGTTCAATTTGTGTGCAGTGGTCTGGCATTGTCTAGAGCACAAACAAAAACATGCTGGCAGGTACCCTAACTAAAACAGTAGTATCCTAATGCCCTGGACAAAATCAGCCATTGCCATAAAACTGAAGCAGCCAATGACTCCACTAAAACAAGGATAGCCAATGTTCTGAACAATATAAAAGCAGTCCTAATCAAATCGTTCTTTATACAAAATGTTCTATCTTATTTAATTTTATCTTATACAATACAGACATTACTTCAAAAAGAAGATGATTATGTCCTATGCGTCATCCATTAAGTCATGCTTATTAACCAATTACCTAAATTCACAGCTTTTCCTGGCTAGCTCAGGCAACCCATTCCATGCTCTATTAGCATTAGGGAAGAAGGAGCATTTTTACAAATTTGTCCTAGCATATGGAATGAGGAATGTGCCTTTATCTGTGTCTTTCTGGTTCGGTGTTTATACATAATTGCTACTTTACTTTTGAGTCTTCTATCCTGAAGACTTTCTAAATTTAGTGATTTTACTAAAGGTGTTACTCTAGACAAATGTGAATATTCGTTTGTTAAAATCTCACTGCTCTATGTTGTGTCTGCTCCAGTTTCTTAATGTTTTCTTGAGGGGTCCTAAATAGAGGATGCATATTCTATTATTGTCCTAACCAAGGTTAAATAACATTTAGCTTCTTTCCAGTCCATTAGTACTCTGCCCTGGTTAAGAGATGCCTGAAAAAGTATTTTGAACAATGGTTCTAGCTCATTGTTTAGTTCTTTGATTGATATAGATGTTTTAACATCAGGTTCGGATGCTTTATTTGATTTAATGTTCACAACAGTTTTTGGATCCCCTTTTCTTGTACTTCTTTATCTCTTATATTGTCTAGTTGGTTTAAATTAAGTAATATTTCTTTGTCTCCTGGGGCTGAGAATGCTGATGCAAAGTATTTGTTTAGAATGTTATGCATGTTCTTCATCACATAATAAATATTAAATAAGCAAACAGGGTGCCATTCAAAACACCAATGACAACAATGTCAAGCATCATTTGGCAAGGGGGGGGGTAGTCCCATTACACACAGCAGATGTCCCCTTCATTGATGTTTCTTGCTAAAACACACTGAAATCTTTACGTTGTCTATGTTTAAAATAATTTTTCAATTCTTATGCATGTTTCTTAAAACATAATATAATAGCTACATAGTTACACTAGATATATTTTTCTCAGACTTCTTTTAAATATTTTCTATTCATTAAGTTAATACTGCTGAACCTAAACAGGTTTTTCTCTAGTAGTAACTCCATGATATTATTTACATAGGCTCTTACAATGATTAATAATATTTATTTTATCATTAGAATAGATTTATCAGTTAAAATGTTGATTATTGCCTACTGAGTCATTGAGCTTAAGTGTTTTTCTCTAACTAACCATCAGGGACTTATTACTTATTACCCAGCAGTTGAACCAATTTTTTTTGTTTTTTTTTGCAATTTGTCATATAAATGTATATCATTTTTGTAATAAAACTGCACGGGAAAGTTTGCATTTATAGAATTAATTCACTAAGAAATTAGAACAGAAAAAGATGAGCTACTATTCTTTGATTCTATCAGTGACTAGTAAGTTGGACCAACAACTTTATTTTTAAAGCTGATAAATTGTTTTTGTGCTGCACTAAAGAATGCAATGCTCTAATCATATCTGTTTTATAGTTAACATATATTTTTTAATTGTAATTATACATGTTCATTGTCAGTGGTGTCTATGCTATGAATAGAGAGCTTTAGTTGGCTACAACCTTTGAAACTAAGTCACAGTGAATAAACAAAAAGTTATAAAAAAAACCACCAATCTATTCATTTCTTTTAAATAACAATATAATCTTTATTTTTACAGAGGTGGATTCTTTACACTTAAGCATGAAGTAAGTAAACAAAGTTTTTTAAACTACTGTCTCATGAAACTTTACACATGGTGGCAACATAAGACTTTGAATTCTATGTATTTGATTTGTGATTTTTGAACAAGGTCTTATTGTACATAATTTTATACATAGTTATGGAACATGTAGATTGTAGTTTAAAGTATGGAAATTTTTCTGAATGAAATCTGGAAAAGAAAAACTAAAATTCTTTATTAAATAGCTGTGATGTTTAAATTGGATTGAGTGTATCTTCTGTAGTTATATTTCAGCAGATTCCTTGTCCTCATATGAAACAAATTGACTTTGAAATTAACTAACCACTTACCAAATGCAAGCATTTAATTCTGAAGACTAATATTACTATGTCAACAAAGTAAAAAAACAACAAAGCTCAACATTACACAGCCAGCCTACTGGGTTGTGCATTTTAATTTTGTAATGTTAAAAAATGATAGGGCTTTATTAGATCTTTGAAACTTCCAGATTAATTTCTTCCACATAAATTTTTTCTAGACCACATTTTTGCATGGAGATGCGGCGATTGAGTGGTTTAGCACTTGGCTTTCAAACTGAGGGTCTGGGGTTTGAATCTTTGTGAAGACTGGGTTTTTCAATTTTGTGATTTTTAGGCACCCCTGAGTCCACCCAACTCTAATGGGTACCTAACATAAAATTGGAAAAGTAAAGATAGTAGGACGTTGTGCTGGCCACATAACACCACACTCATAAACCCTTGGCCAAAGAAACAGAAACTGAGGACATTTTTGCCATGTCACAAGCTCAAGAGTAAATGAAGCCCCTTTGTTATTTATCCTTTTTAATTTACTTCTAATCATCATTTTCATTAGAAATTTCTCTTTTTTTTTTTTCTTTGTTTTTAAAGTAAATTATTGTTAATTTGCAAATATATTCTACAAAACATAATTTTAGCACAATGGTTTTCAAAGATAAATCTGAGTTTTATGAGTAATACTCTTTTATTTATGATAATTATGTTCTGTTCAGCTCTAAATTTCCTGAACTTTTTTTTTTTTTTTTTTGGGGGGGGGGGGGGATTTTTTAAATTTAAATTAAGTAATTAATTATGCTTTTAGATTGTCATATGAACTGTAAGAAAGTCAAGTTTAACAAACATAATATCCTTTGTGTAAACCACTGATTCATTATTATGTTATATATTGACTGTAAATATGTCTGCATAGTTACACTATAATTATGTCTGTGTACTTTACAGGTTGTTTGATATAAATCTGTTTGTATACTTGAACAGGTTGTTTGATATAAATCTGTTTGCATACTTGAACAGGTTGTTGACATCAGCTCTCAGCTTCATCACATTCAAGACTTTCAAGACTCAGTCTCAGTAGAGTTACTTCTGACAGATGTAAGTAAAGCGTAAAGTAGCCATGATTCATTTCAAAGAACACTTTTTCATGTGACTGTGGAACCCTAAAGAGATATTCTCATCCAAACGTATAGCTGTTTAAGAATAATGCTTTATTGCTGTCCATAGCTTTAGTAGTCACCATAGCATCTGTCTCCATATAGTAAATTCTAGGGTTATATCTTCCCAGTGGTCAACATTAATATCCACTGATTTGAAGTCCAGTTAGATTACAGCCACAATGCCAGTGGTGGAGGGAACCAATTTTTCTTGAATCAGCTGCAAGTTGTCCAAAATGAAATAAAGTAACCACTGTCACATGAAGTAATGCTTAGTTTATTCTCAGTAGATTTACTTAAGACAGATTTAAGTAAATCATATAGTAACCTCTAGAAGATTAAGTTGTATTCTATACAAGTTTATTCATTCTTAATTATTAAGACCATTCTTGTCTTCTCATGAGCTGTGAGTTGGCACCACAGTTTGTACTAACTTATTGCACCACTCATTAGGCCTATATATTATGAAATGTCAAACTGAATCTATGTTTCATTTGCTGGATTGAATGATTTGATATCTGTTTTTTTACTTTTTCTCTATTTGGCTTGGACAGATTTTTTAGTGCTCACAGTAAGTGCCAAGAATATCTGTCTTTGGCTGCAGTCTGCCAGGCAGGCATTGTCCACATTGCTCTCAGAGATAATTTAAGAGTCTTCTTGTATCATTCTTTGCAAGCATTTTCCTTTTCTAAACTTGCAAAAGATATCCTTTTAAAAGTATTAGATACATCCATGTAGGATTAATTACCCACCATTCTAACTGTTAGTGCATCAGGATAGTCAAGATTTCTGGCACATCTGCTCTTGTAACCATTATATTGTCTATTTTCTTGTGATTTGATGCTAAGAATATTCGGATATTCCATAATCAGGGAAAACAGAAATGTTTAAGCTTCTTGATCTGTCTTTAGTACATTTCTTTTAAAATAAATGTTTCTATCTGTGCACACTTTACTAAGTCTTACAAGTGAAGTCCCAACATAGATGTATCAGACTGATATCACTTTTTTTTTCTTCATGAGATTACTCACAAATCTTGTCAAATCAAACAGATTTGGAGGTTTGACTTGATTATTTATTTGTTTGCTAATGTAATCTCAAAATTAGCTAAAGATAATTTAAATTAAATTTTAACAAGATTACAAAGAGAGTTTGTGTGATACACAAACTCAGAGGCGGCCCCCGTCGGAGTCGGATCCCTGTTAGATCTGCCTATTCGCAAGATGTTTCGGATGTTCCTTCTAAGTTGAAAATAATTAACTTCTCGCCGGACGACGGAGGATGGCGAGAAGGGTATAAACCTGCCTTATCTTGATATTTGCGCACTAGACTTTAGTTCGGATTTATTGTTGGTCCCTGGCTCAATTCCTATATGCTCCCTTCCTTAAACTATCGCAATATTTCTGAAAGAACAGTAAAGGTTAAATTATATTTTCAAAAGCCTTTAGTGTTTTTTTTATTTAACCGTGACGTACAGACCAACCAACAGATAAAACGCACAAAAATATGCTTGTTTCATTCTAATGGGGGCACTAAACAATTTTTGTTAAAAAAATCTGATTTTTAAAACAGTTTAAGAAATTAGTTTAGAATCATGTCATTGCCAGGCTTTATGCTAGTACACGAAAGTCGCTGCTAAAAGTTCATTTTAAAAAATGTGCCTGATATCCAAATATCGAGAGCATTTCTTATAGTAACATTTCCTCCCTTACATTTACGTAATTGTTTTAGAATTGGTGTTTTTTTATTAAAAAATCGCTTGCATAATTAATTTTATAAATTAAACGGTTTGCTTTTAGAAAACTAAAAGTAGCCGTTGCACCTAAACTTTTCAAGCCGCATTTAATGGTGAAAAAATATTTTTCCTATCTCTTCTAGTTTTGGCGCCCTGAGTGTGACAGACGGACATTTTGAGCAAACCTAATAGCGGCTTTTCCCCAGTTTTGGGCCGCTAAAAAATTATAGTATCATATATTCCAATTGATAATATGTACCTGCAATAGCTGATTTTTAAAGAAATTATTTTCTACATATCAGTAACAAAATTTTATTTTACATCACTTGCTAGTAACAAAATTTTATTTCACATCACTTGCTAGTAACAAAATTTTATTTCACATCACTTGCTAGTAACAAAATTTTATTTCACATCACTTGCTTAGAATTTTTTTTTGCAGCATTTTCCTTTGATGTCCAGACAATGGAGTAACATGATGCAATGTGTCAAAATATCTTTGTAAGTTATTTTTTTAAATTCATTGAAAAAAAAAACATACATATTATATTTATATATGTATTAATAGCCATTACCTTACTGGAACCTAGAGGAGGTGCTGTGACAAGGCATTCAGCCAAGGCTCTCAACTCTCTCTCAGTTGAAGCTATGCTCAGTATAGTACCAAAAGACAAACCAGTTTACTGTTATTACACTACCTTTCATTCATTCATTCTCTGTAGTACATGATGGGCAGAAGTTTGTCAAGCAAGTTGACCCATTTTTTCCTAATAATAAATCAGTTTTCATTACTAAGGAGCCCCTATTGTTTGCTTACAGCTTATTGATCTATAACCATCTAAATATCTGGAATCATATTCCCTTAGTTTTAAAAAACACACATCTAGCCTTATTAGAGAATTAAATGAAACACTGCCTACATGAAGGCATCTACATCAAGAGCTGTAAAAATTTTGCCCTCGCTAGCATAGAGGTATGTAACTGTCAGCAGATGGTCTTTGAAAGAGAGAGCTCCCATGAAGGCTGTGGGACAGACATTTGAAGCCTAAAGAAAAGCTCATGTAGAAGACAGGCACAGAAGATCTAAAGATGAGTTTGTGTATAACATATTACATACATATTTCTTTTAAAATTTGTTTTATTGAGTCTAGTATTGCTTTTCATTTTTTTTTCATCAAAATACTATCTTCAGTCATTTCCTTGTGCATCTGAAAACAATGTCTTCACAGTAGGTTCTTTGAGGAATATTAGGGCTCTGTCTACTAAACACATTGTCTTCTCTATAAATTCATTTTAGAACATTAGGTCTCTGATAGAACATCCTCATCAAGTCTACAGAGAAGGTAAGTTCTACTGTTTAATGACCTATTCAGAAGTTCACCTGTTTTTATTGCTGATATTTTACATAGTTTTTATATAACATGCACAATGACTGATAGCTTGAACTTTCCTCCCTGTCAAAGAAAGACATTGTATTACTTTATAACTCAATAACGCTGCACACTATCATCATCTGCTGTGGTAATTTAAAATTTAGGATTCATTATTTTACTAATGTACTATATGATCCACAGAGATTCCAAGTGTCAAGCTTTATCACAGAAGAAAATATCAGAAGTATGTTTTTTTTATACAAATATTCTTCTCATGTAGCATTATAGCATTTATTTGAAAAATAAATGGATAGACTTGTCTTGCTTTTTTTCTTCTTTAAATGTTTTTTTCAAGTGCATCTTTCATGCTATAGTAAAGTTAGTGTGCCTTGGCTAAATCCCATTCGTAGATATAGGGACCGGGGGGGGGGGTTATTTCAGAGATGGTTTCTGTGCCCTTAGTAAACACAACCAAAATTCGAATCCAATGCCTGCAGATGATTGATTTAAGGGTCCTGCATGAGTTTGATACAGATGTTACTGATAAGGTTCTAGAGGGACCATGGAAAACTTTTTAAGTAAACATAAAATTTTAATCTGTTGTACTGAAATGTAATTAGTGAATTTATTCACATAAAGTTATGCATGATCTACTGAGATTATACAAAATATAAAATTTAAGCTGTCAATAATCTTTTCATCAAACATCAGGAAACAGACCTGGTCAATGATTTAAAGATAAAAGTTTGAAAATTACATTTTTTATATTTTTCTTTTCTCCTATTTATATTTTTTTCAGGCATTTTTATTTATTTGTGTCATAGTTTGTTTGAATTGTGAACATTTTTCTACAGCCTCTGCGAAGTTATTTCAATCATGGATTCGTTGGGCATAAGGGAAAGTAAGGTTCAAACATTTTTCATTCAGGATAATTTAATCAGTTAGATTGATATTTACAATACAATTCTGTAATAAGTAAAATGTAAAATGCAGCCAATGATAAATGTTTTGTTCCATTTCTCTCCAGGACTGGAAAAATTCCTTTTGTGTTGTTTCATCAAGATACTCACAAAAAGCAACTTGAGAAAGCACTAAATGGAGAGGCATTGGAGGCTATAGATTTGTCTCTAAAAACAAATGACAATCACCACATGGTATATGCTTATACTTTGTATATACCTTTTAAGTTTGTATATAGATTTAGATTTTTGTTTCCTGTTTTATAAACAACAGGTTACAAAGACAGTTTGTGTGAAAATTGACCCCATAGGTAGTCTGCTCATGCAGGTAAAAAGACAGGTATCAACGTTTTCAGAAAGAAATCAGAAAGTATGGACTACAAACTATCAACAACTACAACCCTATCTCTATTGATATGTAAAGAAGAGACCTGCTCATGTTGAGAGTGTTGCCAATACTGTTGTATTGTAAGTTCGACTAATGACTTGATACTCACAGGATATATTTATTTATTATTTATTTATTATATTTATTAATATTATTATTATTACATTGTTAATATTTATATGTATTCAATGAACTGATAGTTATGAAGATGTAGTTAATATTTATATGTATTCAATGAACTGATAGTTATGAAGATGTAGTTAAATGTGAACCTGAACTAACTGATGTTATTGAATGAATATCTTATTGATTTTATTGTTTTGTCAAAGGCCATTCTCTACATTCAAAGCTTCAACAAAGAAACTTTTCCCTTTAGTTCAGGGTTTTGGTCTCTTATGTGGTAATCGAATCTTGATGTGTATAATGTACAACACTACTTATTAATTGTTGTTTTAAATTATATTTGACTTAAATGCATACTATATAGATTTTTTCTCTTTTAAATTAAAGTATACATTTAGTTTAAAATGTAATAGCTAGTTTGAGAAAAAGTGCCTAATTTAGTAAAAAAAAATTTGGAAAAAAAAATGTTGACAAAAAATCTCAAACCGTTTGCATAAATGTGTTAGAAATATGCTAAAAAAAATCATCTTAGTAGATTTTTGCCCTTGTTTTTTACTATTAATAGTGAATAGTTTTAAATGGTGTATTTTTTACAAAAAAAAACTGATTGCATAGTTGATTTTAAAAAATAAATTTTTCGCTTTCTGAAAAGAGTAGCTTTTCCATCGGAATCTTGAAAGGTCTAAAATATCATGATATAAAAGTTTTAATCTCTTTTCTAGTTTATGATATCTAAACTGGACAGACAGACCACACAAAACTAATAGCTTCTTTTTGAGACAGCAAACAAATAAAACAAAAATGACAACATGCAAATCACATTTGATTAGTTTTTATAATATATTTGGATCACTTTATTGGAGTTATTTTGAAATCTTAATCTTATCTGTACATTATTTTATAGCTAGGTTTTATAATATCTATGAAAATTTATTCAAATTTCTAGTCTCCTTAATTGTTAAACTTTTAACTGTGTTATACTCAGTCCATAAACTATGAATTATTAAATCTTATCAAATTTTAATGAGACATTCTGAGATGAAATACAAATTTTGTAATTGACACTTACATTAAACTGAACATTTAAAATAAATTAAACTAGTCAGCCAGCAGCGTAGCATGATCCAAAGGGCTGCTAAATATCAGGGATATGGAGAGATGTTGACCCGGATTGTAAACTCGAGGAAGGTCATGCGGGCGTTCTTGGTTGTGAATATTGATAGGTGTGGAAAGTATTTCAGACATCACCACGACTTCAGCCTCGCCACCATAAATGCCGGAAGTATTCATGTAGGCAGTGTATTGTCGAACAGAGTGTATGAATATGCTTCCATGAGTAAGAACAACGGACAGGGTGTTGCCATAGTTATCCTAATGTTAGCAAAAAATGCTTACAGCCATCTTGTAAAGTTCGTAGATGACATTTTTCCAGAAATATGCGACTTAAAGAAATAAACAGTTACCTGCTGCAGGAATTTTGACTACATTTAAAGACCTGTTGACTCCATGAAATATATGTTAAGCTGTGGCCATGGTTAGGAAACAAAGGGCAATACCAAGGGGAAAAATCAAAACAAAGCTACAGAAAAAACATGCAACTATTTTAATGGCACCAGATATTGATTAGTGTAAAAAATGCACACATTAATGTAGTCAAATGTAAATCGTATAAAGATAAAGGTTACTTGTTCTCCTCCCAACCTGCTCTTTTTTTTTTTTAGCCATGCTCTCTGTTGCCACGCAAGTTACTTGGGGTAACTCTTAGTTTGATTTGCAGAAGTAAAAGAGTTATCTTTCCATTACTTTTTTTTTTGTAGTGTCCCGCATGGTTGGGCTATGAAGAGAATTATATAAACAGATTAACCAAATTTAAACTGCTTCCAGTGAGATCAAAAGCATCAATTTTATGAAGAAAAGTGTTACTTCCATTATATTGTTTCTTGTACAAGTTAATGCTTATTTGTAATGAGACTTCACTAGTGATGATTATTATGTCCTAGCTTAACCTCATGCAGAGCAGCAGGGAATGGCAGAATGCAGGGTTTGAACCCATGACCATTCTGATGATCGTTCAGAGTGCATACCAATGGAGCATGCAGTCACCTTTTTATTTTTTCTTTTGCAACGCAAGTGAACAAGACAAAATATTTAGCTGGGTTCTGTAAATCAAAAGAAGAAAGTTTCTTAAATATTTTTTCATTTTTTTTAATTAAAAAGAACATTTTCCTACAGCAATGAATGACATTGTAGAAACATCACAATAGAGAAGTCTTGAATAATCATGTAATCAGTATAGAATACTTTTAAAAGTTTGTTTATCAAGAACTTCAACTTAAAGTATCTTAAGAATAAACAGAACTATTTCCTTTTCATTTACAGATTTGTCAAGCAGCCTCCCCTCACAAACCTTTAGTGTGTGCTCGAACTTATTTCTTCTGCAACCAGCCTTATGACATTACAAAGGGTAAGTACAAAAGCTAGTTTTTTTTTTACAACGCTTATATTAACTCTGTATCTTTCATGTACAATTGGATTTTTGCAAGAAAATTTTCAACCACTTCTCTGATCTAATTGTCTTCAAATTTTCAACCACTTC
>JADKLZ010000003.1:28743939-28762385 GCA_021533235.1 Biomphalaria straminea
ATTTGGCACCAACTCAGTTGCAGAAGCTGCCGGAGGGAATTCCGTAGATGATACTCCCAACGCCTAAGGGGCTTCACTCCTGATTTTTCCTCGAGGTTGTCTCCTGAAGCCTTAGTACCGCAAGGCAGCGTGGGTTTGAAGTCAGAGTACCCCTCTCCTAGATGAATTGCCTTACTAGGCTGACGAGCTCCATCTGCCCGAAGCAACAAGAGAGAGCAAGTGAAAGGGGCATAGTCAAGGTTAGATAGAAAGAGAAAACAAAAAGGAGAAAGAGATTGTGAAGAGATAACAGGAGTGAAACTCACAGTGAAAGTGATGTAGTCCGGTAAAGATATATGAGTAGATGTGTGCAAGTCGAGGGAATGAAATTTCCACTAATTCTGTGACATCATCATTAGAAGTGTGTCGACAAAATGACAACTGTGCTAATATATGATATTACGTCATTGTTTGTTGTCTATGTTTTTAAGTGAACGCAAAAGAATGAGCGGAAATAAAAGAGTTCTCTAATGTCTACCTTAATGAAGACAAGTCTCGTTACATTATTTATTGTTAAATTGTAAAGTCTACAGTAGTTTTATTAATCTGTGACAACAGAACATGGTGTCAGAAGGGTCAGATCTTGTGATCTGGTGTCAGAAGGGTCAGATCTTGTGATCTTGTGTCAGGTATTGTGACAGATCTGGAAGGTATTCGTTTCTAAATTGCTTTTAAGTACACTGTATTTGTACCAAGTGGCCGTGGTATCATATCACTAGACTAGTTCATATTCAACGTTATTGAATTGTTTTAGATCTAGACATCTAGACATAGAATCTAGAATCTATATGCTCTACGAATAATGGAATTATTCGATCCTCCTAAACCGTTGTCACTAGACGGCAATCTATCTGAAAGATGGAAAAAATGGAGACTAAGTTTTGAACTGTTTATGGTTGCCACTGAAAGGAACACGAAGCCCGAACCAGTAAAGAAAGCTTTACTGCTACACCTGATAGGTGAACCCGCTCGAGACATCTACAATACTTTTGAAGTATGTGAAGATGAGACTGTAGACAAACTCATTGAAAGGTTTCAGAATCATTTTATGCCTAAGTCCAACACTGTTTATGACAGATTTAAATTCTTCACAAGAAGTCAGAAGGACGGTGAAACGTTTGAACAGTACTATACAGATTTAAAGAATTTGTCAAAAGAATGTAAGTTTGACAACCTTCGTGAGGAACTCATAAGAGATCGATTAGTATGTGGCATACAGTCGGATCGAGTGAGAGAGAGACTTCTGAGAGACGTAGACTTAACTTTAGAGAAAGCAGCAAGCATCATTCGTGCTGACGAGCATACACAGAACCAAATGATGGATATGAAAGTGGATATGAAAGGAATACAAATAGATGCTGCTAATAAGGTAAAGAGGACAGAAGAAAGAAAGCCAGTTAAAAACTCACAGGAGAGTATGGCAAGGAACCATGTTACAAGTACCATTAAAGATTGCAGATCTTGTGGTAGATCGCATGGAAAACACAATTGCCCAGCATTCGGACAGACATGTCGAAAATGTAAAAAGAGAAATCATTTCGCTGCAAAATGTCGTTCGAAATATTCCAAGGCTGTTGATTTACTGGAAGATGAAAGTCAAGCAAGCCAAGCAAATGAGTTATGGTTTGAGGCAATTGGCACTGACAACAATGTCAGAGTTTGGATGGTTGATGTCAATATTATGGGAAAGATAGTCAAAATGAAGATTGACACAGGAGCACAAGCTAATGTGGTATCAGAGTCAACGTGGAACACTTTAGAAACTGATTGTCAGTTAAAACAGTCAAATATTACCCTACGAGCATTAGGGGATGAAGCATTAGAACTGAAGGGAGTTGCATCAGTCACATTTAAAGTCGGCGATGTAGAAGTTAAAGATGATCTATACGTGATCAAGAAAAGTATAAATCCTATACTAGGACTGAAGACATCTATTGCTTTAAAACTAATTGAAGCAAAGAGAAATGTTGAGGTACATGATGTCAAGCAACAGAATGAAGTTCCACAAGTGTTGATGAAAAAATATAAGCAAGTATTCGAAGGACTCGGTACATACAAAATGAAGTATCACATTAAACTAACCGCAGATGCAAAACCAGTTATTCAATGTGCGCGCAGAGTTGCACCATCACTGTATGAAGAATTGAAAAAGAAACTCACACAAATGCAACAAGATGGAGTGATCACAGAAGTTGATGAACCAACAGAATGGGTTCATAACTTGGTTATAGCAAAGAAGAAAGATAATTCTTTGAGGCTGTGTTTAGATCCCCGAGAACTGAACAAATATATAATGAGAGAACATTTCACTATACCAACATTTGATCAAATCAATAGTTCACTGGGAGCAGCAAAAGTGTTTAGTATACTTGATCAAAAGGATGCATATTGGCAAGTTGAGTTAGATGAGCCAAGCTCTTATTTATGTACATTCAATACTCCATTTGGAAGATACAGATTTTTGAGAATGCCTTTTGGTATATCCTCAGCGAGTGAAGTACTACAGAAACGTGCTTATCAAGTATTCGGAGACATCCCAGGTGTACATAACATGTCAGATGACATGCTGATTGCAGCAAAAGATGAAAAAGAACATGATCAAATTTTCGAAAATGTTCTGGAGAGAGCTAGAAAGAACAATGTTAAGTTCAACAAGAACAAGATACAATATAAACTTTCTGGTGTTAATTATCTCGGAAGACAAATTGGAGCAGATGGTATTCGTCCAGATCCTGCTAAAATCAAAGCAATAATGGAGATGCCAGCACCAACAGATCGCACAGGAATTCAAAGACTGCTAGGGATGCTGAACTTTCTGTCAAGTTTCATTCCAAACATGTCAACAATCACAAGTCCGTTGCGTGAATTGCTAAAGAAAGATGTATTGTGGCAGTGGAATGCAGAGCAAGAAAATGCTTTCCAGCTAATAAAGAAAACTCTTAGTGAAGCTCCGGTTCTACAGCTGTTTAACCCTGAAAAACCAGTTACTATTCAGTGTGACGCTTCTTCTAAAGGGTTGGGAGCATGTTTAATGCAAGAAGACAAACCAGTTGCGTATACGTCAAGATCATTGACAGAAACAGAGTGCAGGTATGCACAGATAGAAAAGGAAATGTTAGCTATAGTGTTTGCGGCTGAACATTTTCACCACTATATTTTTGGACGAACTGTGACTGTACAATCAGATCACAAACCTTTGCAAACTATTGTGATGAAGCCTTTACACAAGATTTCACCAAGACTTCAGTTGATGATGTTAAGACTATTGAGATATCAACTAACAGTAACTTACACTCCAGGTTCAAAGATGCAAATAGCTGACACGTTATCGCGTGCGTACATCAGTGGTCAAGAACAATCAAATTCAGATGATGACATGGTTATGAGGATTCATAGCGCAACAGCACAGTTTCCGGGAAGTGATCAGAAGATTATTGAAATTAGAAGGAAAACTGAAACTGATGCAAAATTGAAAATATTAATTAATTATGTCAGAGAAGGTTGGCCAAAGTTGAAAGCTCAAGTGCATGAAACAGTAAAGGTGTACTGGTCATTTAAAGACAGTATTCACGAAGAAAATGGAATATTGTTTTACGAGAACAGAATCATAATTCCTTCAAGCATGAGAAATGAAATTCTCGACAAGTTGCACACAGGTCATTTTGGTCTTGAGAAAACCAGGTCGAAGGCAAGACAGAGTGTGTTTTGGCCAGGACTGTCTAAAGATATTTTTTCAACCATAATGAAATGTTCAACCTGTGCAACGTTTAAAAGAAACAATGTAAAGGAAAAATTGTTACCTCATGCTGTACCAGACAGACCATGGAAAAAGGTTGCGACAAATTTGTTTGAATGGCGAAACAATGATTATTTGCTAGTTGTGGACTATTTCTCAAAATACCCTGAAATAAAACGACTGGAGAACAAAACAGCAGAATGTGTTATCAGAGCACTGAAAGGTATTTTTGCTAGACATGGCATACCAGAGGAAATAGTGAGCGACAATATGCCATTCAACAGTTATCAATATAGAGAGTTTGTTTCTGAATGGAATTTCAAGATAACTACATCAAGTCCCAGGTACCCTCAATCAAATGGTCAAAGTGAGGTGTATGTTGGTATCGTAAAGCAGATATTCAACAAAGCATACAAAAGTGGGAAAGATCCATATCTCGCTATGCTCGAGTATAGAAATACTCCAATAAGTGGACTGCCGTATTCACCATCACAACTGCTGATGAGTAGAAGACTCAGGGACATAATTCCAACTGATCCCAAACTATTTGAACCATCGATAGCTGAAAATGCAGAGAGATTACTCAACGAACGACAGATGAAAAGCAAAGTAAAATACGATGCAAAAGCAAGACTGCCTAAAGATTATTCTGTCGGAGAGAAGGTGAGAGTGCGTCTAGGACAAACATGGCAGAAAGCTGTCGTCATTAAGAAACATCCATCACCCAGATCTTATATCATAAAGACAAATGATGGAAAAACCTACAGAAGAAACCAACGGTTTTTAATTAAGAGTTTTGAGGAAGACATCTCTGGGTACTATGATACTGACGAAGACAATGAACAACAAACTGTTAGAACAACCGAAACAGACAGTTATAGACCAACGTCTAGAGAACTTGTCGTGCCAGTCAAAACAACCAGAAGTGGCCGAGTTGTTAAGATTCCTTCTAGATATCAGTAGACCCTAGAACTTTAAAAGGAAGGATGTGCTAATATATGATATTACGTCATTGTTTGTTGTCTATGTTTTTAAGTGAACGCAAAAGAATGAGCGGAAATAAAAGAGTTCTCTAATGTCTACCTTAATGAAGACAAGTCTCGTTACATTATTTATTGTTAAATTGTAAAGTCTACAGTAGTTTTATTAATCTGTGACAACAGAACAACAAATGTGAATGGCAGATAGAATGATATAATGACACAGAGACAGGTTTTCTTTAATCGTCTATATTTATACATATTATTGTTGTTCTGAAATGTGTATGTAAAATCTGAGACGCTTGTGCATTCTTGTTTATTTCTAGTCATGACAGAACTTCTTATGGATTTTTTAGAAGTTTAATAAATTTGAATTCTCTAGACAGCTAATGTTCCATATGTAATTTTTTTTTCTTTTACAACGTATGGTCGTACCTACACATCTAAATGATCCACCAGATTAAATAAATAAAAAAAAAACAAAAAAACATTTGAATCCATATAAATATTGGTAAGAACACAATTTTTTAAAATTCATTTTTATTAAAGAACCCTAACTCTGGAATGCCATTTTGATTTCCACTATCTTCAAACAGACACAAAATAATTTTTATACATAGATATGTTACAAACAATATTCTAATTTAAGAACAAGTAGAATTACCTTCTGGAATGTAAAATATTAATAATTACAAATTTTAATGTTACAATTGGCCAGCAAAATTTGTTTAAAGTTTATAGTTGAATCAATTCTGTACTTGAATAATTAAAACTGTATTTCATTGTCCAGTGCCATCATTATTATAAAAAGCATGTATTGTAAAGAGTGAATGATATTAAAACAATAACCTGAAATGTAAGTAAAATGCATGTAGAATCATTACAAATATATGCATTTAGGGGGTGGGGAATGCATGGCGATATTAATTGGAAAGTTTTTCAGTTTTATATGAGGTCAAAAGTGAAAGGACTAGAAGAGCAGAAGTGAGACTGAAATACATATAGGTTAGTGCATGTGCCCTTTTGTCCTAGCACTGACTACATAAAGGGGTGAAAAGTGTGAACTGTCTTGACATCATTAGAACAATCTTTTAGTAAAAGAATTAATTGCTTTCATAAACAAGGCTTTGAACTTTTTGATAGAGTTGAACGTCTTTTAGAATGTGTATTAAGGATAAAAACAATTTAAAGCTACATTAAACCCTAAATCATGACAACAGTTTAAGAAATACTTTATCTGACAAAGTTATTTTAACAGCTCCGCAACATTTAACTATCAGCTGGATCTAGATAGTTTTCACTAGTTTCAATAAGCCTCCTCATAGCCTACATATAAAAAAAAGTCATAAATATAAATATAGGCGTGTTCTCTGATCTAGTACAATTACTATCTATTATATCTAGCAGTGGCATAGCTAGGGTGGGGGAAAGGGGTCCAGATTCAAAAGTCACCCTAGGCCCCCACTTGAGGGGGGGCCCCAAATGAATGCCTTAAATTTTTTTTTTTAAATTTAATATTAGTCCACTGCCATGTAATCTTGCTAATCATGTGGTGTTATAACTACTAGACAGCATTGATCTAGATGATGTTATTGATGCCTTTACTGCACAGAAAGCATGATGTGATGCAATATGAATTGAGATTTGTCACTTGTGCATTATGATTTGATTTGATTTTGGTTTTAGGCACATTGGCACAGTATAGGCCATGTGTGCCCTGGTGCATTATGTCACCAATAAACAATGCCATTATTCAATAAAAGAATTCCTTAATTTTTTTTTGTTAATTTAACTTATATGCCATACCAATTTAAATTTAGACAGACATATATTTATTAAGTACATTATCTCATGTCATGATGTCGAATGATAAAATGCAGGGGCCCCTAAATCCTTAGCTATGCCACTGATATCTAGATCAAATATATACTAAAATAATAAAGATACAAAATATACATTTCATATATGTAGTCATAAATGTACAGACACATGGGAGAGCATTCCAAACATTCTTTTCTAAAGTACATTGCATAGACATAGTTCAGTGCACCTGTATGATGTTCTTTATGGTCAATAAGCTGGACAAACAAATTGAATAGGAAAAATATTTTGTTTTTTAAAACTACTGATAAACCATTTAGACAGTTCAAAACTTAATTAATAAGATTTATAAATGTACTATTTTCACAAAGTACAAATTGAATCTACAGAATACTTATCACCTACATGAAAAAAAAATGAAATACTGATTCTTATTGGATAGTTTAAAGTAATGAAGTCAAATAAAAAAAAATGTGCAGTGCCTTTGCTGCCTGCAGGTATTTGATAAATTCTATATGCATGTAATCTGAGTCTTCAGATATGTTGACAAAGTAGAAAATAATCACTAAGGAAGCTTACAACACTTTGACAAATACAAATGAATACAGATTTGAATGAGTTTTAGAAGTTGATTATAAAGATAAAATGTATATGTTCATAATCAGAACATCTAAATACAAAATAAACATTTTATCTTCCAAGCTAGCAATGAACTTTATTATGTACATCAGGTAAAGAAAAAAAAAGTAGCAAAATTAAATTTCAGAAAAAGTATTTGTAAATGAACTGGTGATGTCTCATTACAAAGGTCTACTAGTTTTGTATGTTTTGTTTTCTAAGAAATATGGATTTTGGCTCTCCTGAATAAATGTGCATATTTACTTTTAGCCATGCTAATGAAACCGTAGTTCAAACTAAAAACAAGGCTTGTTCTAAAACTCTTTCAATGTATTTTTTTTTCTTTTTTAGTTTTCTTTAAATATAGTCACGGTAACACTAATTTCAACTCTTATTTGTGTGTGAATGTGAGGCCATACATGCTAAATGAATGAAGGTCAGCCCCTGATGTCATGTACATGCATGAAGGACTGACACTAATGTCATGTACATAAATGAAGGACTGCCCCTGATGTCATGCACATAAATGAAGGACTGCCCTGATGTCATGTTTAAGTTTCAATGGTTGGAAGAATCAATCACAGCAGTGGAATGTATTAAGTGAGCATACTGAAAATACAAGAACATCAAATATCATTCAAGGGATTACCCTGCTCCTATAGGCAACCATATACATACACAAAGATATGTACAAATCAGAAGTTACAAAAATTATAAGCTTTTTATTATCTACATTCATTGTACAAGTATGGGAATACTTGCTACTCTATACAAGTCTATGTACAAGAAATGATGACTACATGAACAACACTTCTCTTGAACATTCGCATGTCTGCCCTCAGTTCTATTGGCTATCAAAAAAAAAACAATTGTTTCAGCAACAAAAAAATGTTTACATATGTTTGTTTTTAATTAAAAGAGGCTTTTTAAAATTATAAATTGTCTGACATTTAAAAAAAAGGAAAACACACCAAATATTGATGAGAAATACCTGAGCAAGAAACAAAACAAAAAAAATGTCCAAGCAAGCAAGAAAGAAATATTTGATATCATCTGCCAATGTTATAATCTCAATACATGTCCATACTGTAAGACAAAATAAAGTTAGGAATTTTTATATTATTGTATATTGATCATTTAGATCTTTAATAATCTTTCAAAACTGTACCTACAATCTGTATTATCTAATTTCTGTTTTGGGATTGGGATTTTGTTTTCAGGATTCTTAGTCCACCCAACTCAGGTACCTGTCATACATGGGGTAAGTAAAGACTTTTGGTCCTTGTGCCTGTCACATGGCACTCTCATTAACAATGGCCCATAGAAATAGATGACATCATCTGCCCCTATAGATTGCTGCAAGAAGTATTTTCACTTAACATAAATTTCATTTTTATTTTCACTAAAAAAAATAAAGTGGCTAAAAATGTAAAAACATTATGTCCTTACAGCTTCCCTGCTTACAATACACTGGTATAAAGCATCATCATGAGTCAAATAGATTGACAATGTCACAAGTTATCTAGTTATATAAAAATATAAAAACATGAACAATCTGCAGGCTTTAATGTGATATCTGAACAATGAAAAATGTAGTGATTATATTTCATGTACAAGATAAATGTGTTCAGATTAAGGCACAAAATTTGTTTTCATAGTTTTATGTCTCAAGATACATAAACTAAAGGCACTATTAAGTAATAAAACAATTTAAAAAAAAACAGGCTAAACTAGCTAAGCAAACACTTGAACAAAGAGATTTAATCCCCTGATTTTAAACTTTATCTCTGCTTTTAATTGCATGCTATGGAACGTCTTATATTTGGCATATCAGATCTAGTAAGTAAATGAAAGTGAAAAACATGTTTATGTATATGACAGAAAAAGAAAATATTTTAGTTTTACTAACATGTTGGTCTTGGTAAAGAACATGGTTGCTATGGTTACATTCATTGTAATCGAGTTCATAGTGCAGTTGTTTTGTTAGAGATAAGGAAATACTAGAGAACACTACTGAGACCATGTAGGTAGGAAAAGCTACTAGCTTTATATGCAGAACAGAAACTGAATAGGGACAATGTCTACCAGCCATTAGAGCTGAAGGTTTCTATGAAGAAGCATTGTCCAGGGAAACTAAAGTTTCAATTCAGGATTTTAAGCCAGGCCTAACAAAAGTTGTCTTTCAAGGATTTTCTATTTTTTTTTTACTATTAATAATTATTGTACTGATTTATGTACTGTAAAAGACTATTCATATGGCATGAAATTTTAAAAACGTTGAACCTAAAACAATGTAAATGGATTTGAAAGATCAACAGAAACTGTACAAATAAATATTGCTAAGGGAAAATATTCAAATGTAACTGGATTTTTCAAAAACAATCACTGGATCATTGTAGAGATCAAGAGATTTATAAAATATTCAGTTATTGCTTATACTTGATTTTATCTGTTTAAAAAATATTTCCACATTTGTATTATTTTATTTAAAAAATGTTCACCAAACAAATAATATTAAATGTAACTTTCTGCAACTTTGCCTGCAACACTTGGCGAGTTCACCTTCTGAGAGAAGTGAGACGGCAACAATTCTTTAGGTGTTAGTGTCACAGCACTCTTTGGTATTCGAGAGTGATTATCTTGGCTAAGTCCATTGACTCTCTGTTTGTCTTTCTGATCCTGTAACATATTATTAACTAACTCTTTGTGTTTTTGTAGTGCTATAGAGTCATAGTCTTGGAATGATGGATTAACCAGTCCAATCTTGGGATCCCTCTGGTTAATCAGTGGCAATCCATCATTGACATACTGGCTTCGTTTAGACACAGGTAGATGTGTTGTGTCATTATAATCATAAGAGCCTTCCCTAGATGGGTGCCCTTCAGTTTCAGGGCTGTATCCACTGTCAGCATTTGTGGACCGAGAAGACCGGTCACTGTCCTGTTTTTTCAGAGGTGCATTGTAATGATGATAATCAGCAGCAGCCTCAGGATTACCATACAATGATGTTGAGGTATGATATTTGGTTGAAGCAGGTACTTTTGTTCGTGCACCATTACCACGAGGTGGTTTGACAACAACATTAGCATCTATATGTCTGTTGCTATCTGGGACCTGTCTGTGAGAGTCAATGTTTCTATCCCAGTCATCATCCACACCTGAATCATTATGTGAATGATATTTTCCCGGATATCGTTCAGGTATATGGTTAGTATCATTATATCTGTCATCTCTTTCATATCTTGCTTCACTCTCTATATTTAAATCAATGTCCTCTGGATATGTGTAATCATAATTGGTATCATAGCCAGCGGCACCCTGAAGCTCTTCCTCATGGTAATTGCTGTAATCAGGTTTCTCAGCATGATGTGGCTGTTGATTTCTTGTGCGCTTCTTCTTTCGAAAGCTTTCATACAAACGACCAGCTTGAGCATAGCTGTAATTATGCGAAGGTACATCTTCTCCTATGTCTGACAAAGGTGAAATGGTATTTATTGTCCAAGCAGGTAATTGAGCACGTAATTCATCTGTAGAAAAGTAAACAAAATAATGTAGCATTAACAGAGTGGGAAGACCTAAGCCTAAGTACTAACAAACTAGTTGGGTATTGAATTGAAAGTTACCTTCAGTCACACGTGATAGATGAGGCTTAGTGAACTTCTGACCATCTAATTGACTCCATATCATTTCATGCATAGCAATATCTTCAAATTTGAAGGACAAATCAAGATTCTGTGCATAAACAAAAGTTTAAACTCACTAGTTTGGTTTTAATATATTATGTACATTATCATCATCTGTCACTTGATTTTTGTCTTAGGGGTGCTGTGACAGTTGACTGTAGGGGTGCTGTAATAGTTAACTGTAGGGGTGCTGTGACAGTTCATTGTAAAAGTGCTGTAACAGTTTATTGTAAGTGTGCTGTAACAGTTCACTGTTGGGGTGCTGTGACAGTTCATGTAACCACATCTCTACCAATGTTAGAACAATTACTTACAAGAAAATGAAATTATTTTTTTTTAGTAATGCTAATGAGACTTTCCTTTTTTTTTCTTTTGTATTATGCATTATTGAATACATCATGTAACAAACCAAGTAGTATGAAAAAAAGGAAAAGGGCATGTTAAGTTTTAAAAAAAAATGTTTGACTTACTGGCAGTGAATAGAGAAGAGAGGATCTATTTAGCCTTGCAGCATAGCCATGTGATCGAACTACTAGATTGCAATGTTCCCACTCTGCATATCGTAAAGAGACTAAACAATCCTGAATGCCACTAACAGATTCTTTGGCTTCTTCTTCTTCCTTCTGCCGGAGATATTCTCTGTACACTTTTTGAATGATGGCGCCAAACTCAAACTGAAAAGAAAAGTAAGATAAAAAAAGAATAGATTTATGCAAGAAAGTAATGATAAATGCAACAATCAGCTGTAAAAAAAGAAAAATTAAAGTAAAATATAAAAAATACTTTTTTAATACTAAAAAAAAAAAAGCTCAAATAAGGGAAAGAACTCTGCACTTACAATTATATCTCTCAAGAATGTTTTTTCCCTTTTTTAATATCCAACACAATAATTATTTACCAATAATTAATTGACTAATGGCTAACTTTTTAATTCATTCATGTTTTGTTAGGTACAAAAATATGTTTCAATTTCAACTTGGAATGAGTGTGGGAGAACTAAATTGTACAATTATCTAAGGGGACTAGATCCTACATATGTAGCCATATATGTGAAAACTGAAGGATTAATGTCCTTTATTGGTATCAAACAAAATAATTAATTATCAGTATTTAATTGACAAATCTGTTAATTTTTGTATTGACTCATGTCTTGTCTATTCCAATGAATAATTGTGCAAAGTTTCAACTTGATCTGAGCTTGGGTGTGGGAGAAATAACATGTACAAACTTTGTACCAGACAGAGTGAGTTGATATTAGCTTTGTAAAAAAAATGAACAGCTGTTTAAACCAGGAAATCCAAACATATAATTAATACTTAAAAAAAAAGGTTTAGTATCAGTATGTGTATAGATTGCATTTTTTAAAATGTTTTCTTTTAAAATTTAGGTTGGCCCTAAAGCACTTTGAATTCCTTTCAATATAGGTGCTCTACACCCCCACACTCCCAGAATGGACTTTGCAGGAGACAATTGACCAGCTACTTGGTTGAAGTGGAACAAGAGAATGTTCCTCAAGCCTACATACTTTTCTATGAGGCTCATCAAATCACCAACCCTCTCATATAACAAACACTCAGAAGAACTAAATAAGTAATATAGAAACTTCAGTTTTTTTACACCCCCTCTCCCTTGTTACACACATGTGAAAGTTGAAGAAAGGGGGCTCTTGTATAACAATAGATATGATCTATGAATATGTCTTGAATTTTCTTAATCCATGCAATGATTTATCTAGCATTTTTTTATTTGTGCACAGCATGTCTGTGGCATTTTTACGTCTTGAGAGACGATCTTTTCCCCTTGCAAGCTCTTGTGTGACTAAAGAGGCTGATCCTTGATACACAGCTGCGATCACAGGTTGGGCATATGTAGTCACCAGGCGCCGTTGCATTTTCACTCTTCTTTCTGCTTCTGTTGTGTATGGCATCTGCAATCAAAGACCCCTCCTTTATGCTCTCTCTACATGTGGATCTATCCAGTGCCATCTCTTTCCAGTTGCTGGTGTTGATCTTAAAGAGCTTCATGTCCCATTTGCATACATCAGAATAACGTAAGAGTGGGGGACCAGCGGCTCTTCTGCCTTTTATTAGATTGCCATACAGGATATCCTGTGGGAGTCAACCTTCTGACATTCTACGAACGTGGCCAAGCCAGACAAGGCGTCTGCTGCTGCATTCTACGAACATGGCCAAGCCAGCCAAGGCGTCTGCTGCTGATAACAGAGTGGATTTCCTGGTAACCTGCTCTTCGTAGCACTTCCTCATTGGTTATCTTATCTTGCCACCTTATTTTAAAGATCCGCCTTAGGCATCGGAGGTGGAAGACATTCAGCTTTTTTTCCTGCCATGAGTAGGTTGACCAAGTTTCACTTCCGTATAGCAAGGTGCTCAATACACAGGTCCGGTAGACTACATGTATATGTGTAAACTACAAAATGGAACATCAAGAAATAGTTTAGAAACTTAAATACCTTTTTTTTAAAAAAAAAAAATTATATTGAGGAACTAAAAAAGAAAATTTATGGCATCTTTACAAGTCACATATTTATCAGGGTTAGTAGCACTTTTCCATGACAAAATTTTAGGAGATTTTAGGAGGTTTTTTAAGGATGAAATGTATGATATATACCGGTATATTATATAGGCCCTATATGCATGTGTGTGTGTCCCGCCCATTTGTATGATATACATTGTAGAACATACATAAAACTATGCATTTATCAAATCAATAGTTAATGATTGCCAACATCCCTCCCAGAACAGAAACAATGTCATCAGCTGTGCTATGTCCACAGAAAAAGAAATAAAAGTTATTTTTTAATCAAGTAACAACTTGACTGTCATCCAGAAACCTAAAACAACCATTATTTTTTCCAAACAATTAGTAAAGAACAAAGGTAAAGAACATTAGTAAAGAATGGTTGCTATTCCATTTTTTTTTATAAAAAAACATTCTTAGAGATGCTTTCATGCCTTCTCTGTGTTGTGTTGGAAATGTAGCCTACATTTTTAGTTCCTGTGTATATCTTGTACATACTAGAGTTATGGTGTGCATTTAAGGTAATAATGTTTTATCTTGTTTATTAAATTAATTGCGCTTAAATCCTCCTCATAAACGGGGCCTGTAATATACAGGCGTATTTCTATTTGTATGTTTAGTTGACATTTGCTTACTAAATAATTGCTTTTGGATTGGGGGGGGGGGGTATATATAGACCTAAATTACTACTATTAGTAGTTGTTTTTTTTTCGAGCACAATTTTTTTCCCTGGCTTTTACAACCAAAATAGCTCTACGGACTTTTCACAGCTGTATGTAAAAATTTTTTCCTAAATCTACAGTAGATCTAGACTTGTGATCTATGTCACTAAAATTCGCGGACATTTCACGGCTGTGTGCAAATTATCTTTACCAAATCTACTGAATCTATCGTAGATCTAGTCTCTATAGATTCTAAAATTCGTGGACTTTTACGGCTGTGTACGAATTATCTTCGCTGAATCTAGCGTAAATCTAGACTCTAGATCAAAGTCACTAAAATTCGCGGACTTTTCGCGGCCGAGTGCGAATTATCTTCACTGAATCTAGCGTTAGTTGTAAGTTAGACTCTAGATCAAAGTCACTAAAATTCGCGGACTTTTCGCGTCTGTGTGCGAATTATTTTCACTGAAACTAGCGTAAATCTAGACTCTAGATCTAAGTCACTAAATTTCGCGCGGCCGAGTGCGAATTATCTTTACTGAATCTAGCGTAAATCTAGACTATATCTAAAGTCACTAAATTTCGCGGACTTGCGGACTTTGCCGAATGCAAATTATCTTCACCAGATTCTAGAGTAGATCTAGTGATTTAGCGTAGGCCTAAATCTAGAAACTAGCGTTTTTTTAGAGTAATCTAGACATTAGACTATAGATTAGATGTATCGAGATCAATAAATTGACTAAAATTCAAGGCTAACTTAGATCTAAATCTAGATAAGCCTACTTGATCTAGATCTAGATGATTTACGACTTTTCACGCGAACTCTTACAAAAAGATTTAGGTGAGGGAGGGCCCGGAGCGGTGTAGCCTACAAATAAAGCTGAGTAGGCTCTAATTATAGACAATAGTCACTATATATACAGACTAGATCAATGTGCAAGGTGAAATGCTTGCTTGAGCCAAGGCGCCCAAGGCCATCTTCAATCACGAGTTCGCGCTTCACAAGTGGGTGAAAGGCGGTGTAGACGCGTCACTGGTCAGCTCATTAACACAGCCAGCCCGTAACGTCATGCGATCAGAATGCCTAGTTACGCTGTTGTTTTTCCCCACATTTTTAGCAAGAAATAAGCAAAATTATGTTTAAAAAAATATTGGGTAAAAATTTTAGGAGAGAGGACGAAATTTTAGGAGGATTCTGGCAATTTTTAGGAGAATTTTAGGATTTTAGGAGACTTTTCATTTTTTAGGAGATTTTAGGAGTTTTTAGGAGCGCTACGAACCCTGTTTATACATTTTAAAATCTCTATTTCCTTTTTTAACAAGAAAATAATGATAAAATACATAATGATAGGTAACCTTAAGATAATGTTCAGGGATTTTATAGGCATTTATGTGTCTTTGGTTGCAGGCACAGGCTATTCATGCATACAAATGATGATGATAATGAAATAATACTTAGGCTTACATCATATATAAGCTTTTCACATGTAAATTACCAGTGAGTCTGGTGTGAATGTACATTTTGTTTTTTTTATAGTTACAATGTTTTGTTTGGTGTAATGCACTAATTGTAAGACATATTTCATTATGAACAATAAAGATTATTATTATTATTAAGATGAATATTTGTAAATAATAGAGTTAATGAAATTTCACATATATTAATACAAAAGATTTTACTTGTCAGCACAAATGTTGTGTTTGAAAGTTTTATCTAATGTGAAATGCATGTCTGTTGACTATTATTAGCAGATATAAATGTATTAGTATTTTTTTAACTTCAAAAGGAAATAAAGCACATTAAATAAATTTGTATGATTGCTTTATAATGCAGAGATTTATTAATAAAGAAAATAATTAATGTCTGTCTAGGTCCCAAACTATTTTTCTATGACAAGACTTAATTTCAAAATAGTCCAATATTCAGGGCAGGCAAAACAATAAATGTAACATCATTAAAAATAATGTATAACATTAACTAAAATAAGCAACTCAAATAAAACAAACCAAGCTCACCCTGACTTCAACTGCTTGTCCTCTCTCAATGGCAGCCTTTGCCATATCCAAACCCATCTGAAGACGGCTTAAGATTTTTGGATGTGTCTGATTTATTAAAATGACCCATGGTTCTGAAAGATTACACATGTATTCAAACATTAATTCTAATTCAAACTTAAGTTTTCCAAAAAAAAATCTTCAAATTTAAGATAAAAGATTCAAAAATTAATTTTAACAGTATAAAACGATGCGTAAACATATATATCCAAATATCCACAACATAAAATATAGTATTCATTTCCTTTAATGACAGGTAGCACAAATTGAAATTAAGTTTTATTGGTATCTGTAATAAGAACATCTAAATAGAATTTATGTTTTCTTTAAAATTATCAAAACACTCTGAGTTTGCACTACACAATATTTCAAGTTTTTAATAAAATTATCTCTTATGTCAAGAAGAAACAGCATATCACAAAAAAACTGTAGCTTTTATCAACTGTAAAACAAATTGTTTACATGCTGGAATAAGATATAATGACTTCATGTTGAACAGAGAAATACTGCAAACAATGTATCTTGCATTCAAAAGAGACTCTCACTATGATCAAATGGAAATATGCATTCAAAGTTGTTTTTTTTTTTAAGGAAAAGAAACACTTATTTACCATCAGAGTAACACAGACCACAATAGTGACCAAAACCTCTTCCAAAGTGTAAGACTGGCTGTAACACTAGTGGACGCTGCAAAATTTCATGTCTAAAGTCGTCTATTTCATTTTTCCTTTCCATGCAGTATGATCTATATGTAATGAAATGAAATACTATTAATATATATATATATAAACTGTCTATGTCAGGATACAGTTTCCCCTCCAACATGTATCCACTAACCCTGGCATCAAGCAAATAAATGGCATCATGAGAAATAATTAAAAGGTGCCGGGCATGGTCTTTATAATAGTTTGTGTAGGTGTTGTTAAGATGCATGACTGAGTCTAAGTGTAAACTATTCTTTCCTGTGTTTGAATACATACACATTTGTCATACCCATAATTTTATGCACAATCAATGCTTCATGAACTACAAGCAAATGTTGATTTCCATAATAAAAATGTATTCAAATATGTGTGTGTGTGGATTTTTTTTATCGAGTTATACATTATAAGCACTAGTTTTAAAGTTATTACTTTAAAATGTATTCACTTGGTTATAAATTTTTACCTTCTATGTGGTACAACATTAACAAGTCTGTCAACAGATTCAACTCCAGATCCATCAGGCAATGTACGAACCAAACGATACAAAACATTATTATTTCGACTCACTGCTTCTCTGCTAGCAATTACAAATGCTGGTGGAAATCCCTCCATTTTAGGAATCTGAAAAAAAAAAAAGTTAAATAAGAATAACAACACTAGCAAATGAATAAAAAATGTCTTCTATACTGTGTATAAATTTTAAAATATATTTCAATATATATATTGCCTATATACATAGGTCTTTAAAACATCCTCAGAACTTTTTGTATAACAAAATATATTTTTACAGCCTTCATTTAAAATGTTGAAAAATATAATGTACAACTTTCTTTTTATATTTTAAGAAAATAAAACTAAACTTTATTCTAAATACTATTTGATTAATGAATCCCATTTTCCACATTTCTATGCAATGATATTCTAGCCAATAATCAAAGTTAGTTAGATTTCGTTTTTTGTTGAATGGTTGGAGTATTTTTTTTGTGTGCTTAAGCAAAGGGAGTAGATCAAAAGATCTTAAATAACCATCAAACAAATTAAGTACTTCTTTGCTATCTCCATTTTATTGGGATTTGAGGTCAAAAACTTAAACTGGGTCAGAACTGAATATGGGTTTAATTACACTGCCTTTTACAATTCAATAGCTTTGTACATACAAACACATACAGCTGTATTCATATTAGGAAAAAAAAAATTCATCTATAGACTCTATTACTGAACCACATAGTAGGGACCTGCGAATATTCGATAGTCGATTCGAATTCGAATATAAAAAGAATATTCGAATTCGATTCAAAATTATTTTTAAATTTTCAAATCTTCGAATATTTTCCAAAAAAAGTAATGCTTTTTTTGTGGATAATTCAAGCTTGGTTTTGGTGTGTACTTTGGTGTGTAAAATAATACTTAACTGGTTTATAAAGCAGCTTCTGAAACCAGTATCAGCTGAAATTTCTACAGTTACTCAAACAAGATTCTTCTTGTTTTCGATTCGGAATTTCCGAAAATACTTTATATTTGTTCTTAAACAAATTGTCTGAATATTGTTACGTTTCTCTCTCTTTCCTATCTCAGGCTTCCATAAACACTGCTAAACACACAACACAACA
>JADKLZ010000003.1:28812310-28832838 GCA_021533235.1 Biomphalaria straminea
AGTTTCGTTAGGGTTGACGTGTTTGGTGTGTTAGACTGAATGTGTACAGTGGAAACACATAAGCGATATGGTCATTTAACAGTAAGATTTCACAGGTAATTCTGTCTATATATAGATATATAGATATATGGTAGAACAATTAGATGTTCATATCACTGTTCTCTATGTGAAATTTGAAGTATTATTTTGAAGTATTATATTTGTATGAAAAATGTTTTGAGTCTTAGTTTTAAAAACAAAAGTATTTAGGGGCCTACTTTTAGAAGACCAAGTGCAGCCATGACACCAAGTTTATACATGGTGTAGGTAATGACAAAATGGCGCTTGTAGGTTTTGGTATCTTCAGATAACAGACAGAAGAATGGACATGAATGGACCGACACATGAATGGACCGACACATGAATGGACAGACTACACAAAAACAAACACAGCTGTCCCCCTACTTTGAATGTTTATTTGTAGTCATTTAGATCACCAGTCTCAAACGTAATTCTTTCAGAAGTTAGATCTAGATCTAGTAACAGACCAGTTAGTACAGGACGGTCATGTCAGAAACGATATAAAGAAAACATTGAACCCGGGTGCCTGCAACGATTGTCAGAAAGTCAATTCTATCACGATTGTCAGAAAGTCAATTTTATCTTCTATCTTCTATAATACAGACGTTACGTCCTACGCGTCACCGGTGACTTAAATTATGCCAAGTCACTGGTTTTTCTGGCTAGCCCAGGCAACCCATTCCATGCTCTAATGGCACTAGGGAAGAAAGAGCAATTGTACAGCTTTGTCCTAGCATATGGGACGAGGAATGTGCCTTTAAGTTTTGTTTTTGTATTTGGGGATTATGGTTCAGTGATTTGTGTATAATTGCTACTTTACTCTTAAGTCTTCTATCATGAAGGTTTTCTAAATTTAGTGATTTTACTAAAGATGTTACTCTAGTCAAATGTGAATATTCGTTTGTTATGAATCTCACTGCTCTATTTTGTGTCTGTTCCAGTTTCTTAATGTTTTCCTGAGTTGAGGGGTCCCAAACAGAGGATGCATATCCTATTATTGGCCTTACCAAGATTAAATAGCATTTTAGTTTTATGTTCTTTTTTTTATTTATAGAAATTTCATTTAATAAACCCTAATGCTTTGTTTGATTTTTTGATAGTTTCATCAATATGGGGATTCCATGAATGCAAGATTAATATTCACGATGTATTACAAAGCTACTGCGAAGACCTGAACAAAAAGAAAGTCTCTCCCTCAAAGTAAATCAAAAGTAGCTGTTACAAATACAAATATTTATTTATATTAGCAAAGACTTGTGCTATAATCTTTACCAAAAATAGCTTGTTGACAAACTATTTATCATTATTCAGAGTATCCCTCTATTTTACATTCCGTCTCTCCTTCTATCTAATATCTATGTATCTTTTTATTTTTCAAACTAGTTAAGTTAGCTTGCTGGGTAAGTTGCTGGCTAAACCTATTATTGTAAGTACACATTGAAAATGGAGAATGTTAATAGATAAGTGTCTATTATTAACAGACTAGTCGACCGGCGGCATAGCATACGCCGCTTTTTTCCAGGGCAGGCCTTAGGCACTGCAACATATGCGACCACAGTGGGTCCCGAACTTTCTTTGGACCCGTGCTAATTTTTTAGGTATATAAATGATTAAATTGAACCATTTTATAAAACATAACAGATTTCCCGCGGCCTCTTGATTTACCAGGAGCACCCTGAAAATCTCCTGAAATATTATTAAATGCTATCCCGCCGGTCGAAAAAGTTTTGGAAATTTCCGGACCTTATTAAAATCTTTTTAAATTAAAAAAAAATATGCTATGCTATTGTGAATGAAAATAGTGCGGATTTGGATATATTATTTCCCATTCACACCATGTTGCGCCATGGGATCTTCCCATTTGCTTGTTATAAGTAAAAATGCGTGAATTCATGAATGAAAAATACTATGAATGGAGATTTTTAAAAAATGGCTAATTGACCTTAATTTACGCGATATTAAGAATATAGCTGCACTCATGTAACAATGCAAAAAACCTGGTTTTCTCAAGAGCAAAATGACCTGTGTGCAACTTGTTGAAAATTTCATTTCTCATACTTTATGGAATTATGATTCTGTTCTCGTAAAACAGTATTCCATTCTCTTCATGAATACTGTCTTTAAATGACCAATACACTTTTACTGATTCATGCACTTGAGTTTTCAACTTTGGCCAACCTTCTCTGACATAATTAATTAATATTTTCAATTTAGCATTGAGAAAGCATTGAGAGAGAGAGAGAGAGTTTCTTTGTAAGTTTAACAAATCAGCTTTTACAAACTTTTATCAGACAGAGAGATTAATGTTGTTAAAGGGTTCGTCTTCCTGATAGATCCAGCCATGATATGCTGTTTGCAATGTCCACAACTACACACATGCACAGCTTTCAGTATTTTTAGCATGTGTTTCAGAGGTTATGAACTTACAAACCATTCCTATAAAACATTAGTCTATGATTGAAACAACTAGCGTGAACATTGCACGGTATTCTATATGTGGAGAATGTGATAGCAACATTGGGTGTAAACCTTTCACCCTTCTCAATGTTTCAACAGAAAACCAGAGAACAGAGAAGAGGAATCATAATAGCATGGGAGCTTATTCAAAAAGCGTATTTGGACCTTTGAAGTCTAAATCCAGCCTTGTGTATATATATAAATAGATGTAGATCCAACTGAGATGGATAGGCTAATCCTATAAAAAAAACATAAGAAGTAGTGAGAGTGCAGGCTGATAATAACTATCTTGTTTTTTTTTAAACTATTCAATAATTTAACAACTAGCTCGAGCAGTAGCAATGTATATAGTCTATGTCTAGGCTCAGAATTTTTGGACGCCATCTTGACATTCTCTTATAATTATAAGACTAACTCGTTCAATAGGGTTTGTTGCTGCTATTTCGTTTCGTATCGTTTTTCAAAACTATTGGGCCGGAAGTGGCTTTTTTTCCTATATAACTTTGCATTTTTCAGTTCTCTTTATAAATTAAACTGACATTATTATGATATAATAATAAGTGTGCCTGATAGAGAAAAAAATTATGCACAAAAATTCGGGTGATTGAGATCAAACCAGATAGAGGCTATAAAAAGAAAAAGAGTTAAAAATAGCGCGGGAAAGTGCACATTTACAGTACTTTATTTGATGAGTATTTTACCCAAGATCTGTGTTGTTTTTTTAGTACTAGCTTATTTCAAGTACCCGGCATTTTTCGATACACAATTTCATGAAGAGAAAAAAATTTTTTTTTAATGATTTTAAACTTTAAATGATTTTATTCCTTTTAACTTCTTGTGTGAGTAAAGAGGCCAATCCTTTGTTTTTTCACCATTATTTCTACTTGGCATCTGCAATCGAGGACTTTCTTTTAAAGGTTACTTTTCTTGTGGATCTATCCAGTGCCACTTTTTCCCAGCTGTTAGTGCCGACTTTGAAGAGCTTTATGTCGCGTTTGCATACACCAGTGTACCTTAGAAGTGGAAGACAGGCGGATCTCCTGCCTTCTGTTAAATCACCATAGGAATGTCTGTCACGGTCATGAGATCTTTATTCAAAAGAAGCATCTTCCAAGATCACTTGCACTGTAGCATATGATACCTTTTACTCAAGCTACCTTCAAAGATCTTCTTTGACCGTGACAACCCCTCATCATCATCATTTCTTTGGTTTCCTCATAGAACATATGACCTCAACAAAAACACGTCACTCTCCACAGTCTATTGCTAGTTGTTTTGTTTTTTTATGGTTTCCCAGCTCTTTTCGATCTTCTCGGCTTTCTCTAGTATACTGCGTCGCCTGGATTCTGATTAAATCTACATCTACGTAATAAAAAAACACACCTGGAAGAAGTATTTCATTAATATTTTTTAATGGCTAAAACGTGACTACTCAGAATTCAGAGGCACATCTCTGTGGGCGCCCATAATTGCCTCTTCCATAAAACTTTGTATTTAAAAAATAAATATATCCAATGCTTGAGATCCTGCTTGTATACTTAGGCCCTATATAAATCGATCCGGTATCAATGTATTAAGTAGCAATAACCCCGCAAAAAATGTAATGAAAGAAGATTGAGTTATACATATATTTTTGTGATGGTACGCACCGGTACTTGTACCGGCACATTTTTTCAATGTCGGGAAAAATTATTACTTTTATAGTATTTCAACGTTAATTGTTAATTTATTAGTAGTTGAAAGTTAGCAATCTATCATGAGTACCGGCACCTATTTTTTTTAGTACAAAAAAAAAGAATTTTATATATGAATACAGTTTACTTTCAGCCGACATTCTCTCTGTGGCATTTTACGTCTCGTGAGACAATGTTTTCCCTTTGCGACTTCTTGTGTGGCTAAAGAGGCCAATCCTTGATACACAGCTGCGGTTGCAGGTTGCCGAACTTCTGGCAAGCAGCAGATAGTTTGTAAACCAGGGTCTGGAGCTGAATATCAGAGTCAGCTACAATCTGCATCATCAGCATACAAGAGTTCCCTAATAAGTATCCTCCTAACCTTGGTTTTTGCCCGCCGACATTATTAACCGTAAAACTAACAACATCTGTATGTGAAAGTCTCAATCATCTCGAGTCTTAGACAGTCATTATTTTAGACTAGATTTAAGTTAAGACTAGACCTAGATCTAGTAGGCCTATTACTATAAAAAAAAAAAACAGTCATTAGAAATCATTAGCATTTTTTTATTAGGTCTAGGCATTGAAAAGTAAATTTATTATAAACTATAATAGATCTAAGTCTAAGTACTAACTTATTAAATAAGAAGAAATATTATAATGAATATTGTATAGATCTAGATTGACTAAATTATAGATAGATCTATAGATCTAGTTAAGTACATTAAGTTAAGTATAGATTATGGTAAATGTATTACGGTAGCCTAAATTATTAGATCTATGTCCTATGTCTATATATAATAATCTAATAATTAATCAACTTTACTCTTTATTAATATCTATACTTTATTCTAATAAAAATGACTATAGGAATAGCATAAGATAGAATCTATACTATTACTAGATCTATTCAAGTTTTATAGGGCCTATATGAATCTAGACTGGAATTAGATCATAGATCTAAATATAGGACTTTACTAACAGAGAAATGATATGTACAATTGCACAAGAAAAGAAACTGGGTTTTTCTAAACTCTAATACTTGGTATGCAATAGTAAAACAGTAACCACTAAATAAATCGAAACTCGAAATCAAAAACGTAAATTTATTGTAATATATATAGGTCTGTGGTTGTTTTTATATAGAAGATATATAGAAGAAATGACTTTTGTAATTTCCTTTACAGAAAAATTGGGCTATTCGCGTCTGACACATATATGTTCAGCAACAAACCCTATTCCCTTATTAAATTTGTGTGCAAATTTACTGGTTAAATTCAATTCAATTTCTTACTTTCCATAGAATGTAATTTAGGAATATTTAAAAAATACACGATAATTTGCCTTAAATAAATGTGTCAAACCTTTTGTCGTAGTAAATGACCAGTTTATTATCATGCTTATTCAAAGTCCATCTCTTCATAATATGTTGTTCTGCTATTTTCACATGGATGTGTGGCTTAGTGGCTACATCGTTAGTCTCTCAATCAGATCAAAATCTAGTGGTCACGGGTACGGATCCAGCTAAAGGCAGAGCTATGTTTCATGGTTCTCAGTATTTAAAAATATAGATATAAAAAAAAAAAAGATAACAGATAATAAAAAAAAGATAGAAGATAAAAAAAAGATCTCTTGAATTCTAGTACACTAATACCAAAACATTAATAATTATGCAATATGAGAATTAATAAATATATCATTTATATGTTTCATGGTTCTCAGAATTTAAACACTTAGTACATTAGTTTAATCAAGTAATCACTCCTACCCCACACACGTGCAATACATAAAAGACACACAACACATGTGCCATACAAACACACATACTCTATACACACAAGCAAAACAAATACCTCATACACACATACTGTATACACCACACAAACAACACATCGCACACGCACCTAGCCTCACACAAACCCTTCAAACATACAACACAACATCCACCCGTACACATGCACTACACCTACACACCTACTCCATACACATGCACCACACCTACACACCTACCCCCCACACATGCACCACAACTACACCTATTATTCTTAGGATTTAAAAGAAATATTTTTTCACGGCCGTCGGGACAGAACAATGCATAAACACAACAAGATATTATATGAAAGTGAAAAAATGTTTAAATCACTTTACCTTAATGCATGGGCGCTCGCAGGATTTGCAAGCACTGGCGGATCCAGTGGGGGAGGGGACGGTAGGGGCGATCATCCCCCCCCTTGTCAGGTGGGTGGGCGCCGGCCCGGGGGGGGGGGGTTTGGGGGGGGTAACAACTCAATATTCAATATCATGTTTTTTCTGCCAGTAGTCTCTCCTTCCTCAAGATTACATCTCTGACGTGTTCCTCGGGATGGTCAAGATGATTTTTTATTATACAATCAATGTTACTGCTGAGCTGCTGTTGAGCGGCCACTAAGTTAAGTTGGAAAGACTGCAACACCATAGAAACTGGTTCAAGAACACTAGATTCTAGCAAATCATCCAAGTTCCCCCCTCAGTCAGATTGTCTTACTAACCGATGCGAAAACAACCCTCCAAAGCTTGCAAAACTTTGATTTCTCTTATATAAAAAAGCTCAAAACAGCACTTACAAAGCTCAACAACAGCAAAAAAAACTGTTATACAATGGGTACCAGCTGGAAGGAAATGAGAAGGCTGACACACTCGCCACTCACAAATAAACTCTGCACTCTATCCAGAAGAAATGAAGAACTTAATTGTAAATAAAATAAATGAGAAATGGACGAGCTCACATCCAAATCACAGAAAGATTATGCTTACTATAAGCTATCCCGACAAGATCAACGTCTAATCTTTCGACTTAGGACCGGACACAACAGAATGCAACAACACATGTACCGGAAAATTGGAACCAGTGAAATCTGCCCACGTGGAGTGTCATCAAAGAATGCCGACCACGTACTCCATGACTGCGCTCTTTACCAAGAAGCCTGTATAAGACACTGGCCCCAAAACACCCCTATAGAAAGAAAACTATATGGAGAGCTCCCTGATTTGGAAACCACTTCGCAGTTCATCTCATATATTGATCTAGTCATCTGAACCCTCCAACATAACAATGAGAACAAAGAGGAGGAGGCGACGACAATGAAAAGACAAATTAGAAACACAAGAGGCGGAGACATTTACTAAACATGTGCAGTTTACCTGGTACACTTGCAGTCGTTATTTTAAGATCCACCAAAAAGTCAAAGATCTCTAAGTTGAGACTTAAAGCTTGAATAGATTCGTATTTTCAGTTCATTGTGTCTCACACAAAGAGGTAAATTAAGCACCAACGCTATTTCTAGGGACTGATTCGGAAGAACATTTCTAGCCATTACAGGGCAGCCTTGACCGAGTAGTTTGTCCATGTCTAGACTGTACAATGACGTTAGACACATTTAGCATGTCTCTCTGATCCACAGGAACTAAACTAATGAAGTCGAATACAATCGCAATCAACAAACCGAATATTTAAAGACATCTGCTCAGTGCCTGAGATATCTGCAGTTTCATCACTAAAATGCCCAGCAAATGCAGTTAATTCGTGATGGTGCAGCTTGTAGGTTTTGGGCTCTTGCTGCTTCCAGTGCTCCGTTGATCCAAATCAACGTTTTGACTCGAATGACGACATGTGAAGAACTTTCTCTTCTATTGTAAACTGGTGCACGTGTTTAACCCGCTGTTTTATCGAGCGCTGTCACCGACCGCAACTATATAGCATTTATCACATCGAAAGATAATCGGCAAAAAAAAATATTTCTAGACTTTAGCTAAATAAACAAATAATTGTAGCATTGTACGTCTCAAGACGATTTTTTCCCTTTGCATCTTCTCGTGTGACTAAAGATGCCAATCCTTTGCACTTTCAACCTTCTTTTTACAACTATCGTGTCTGGCATCTGCAATCCAGGAACGTCCTTAAATGCTCGCTCTTCATGTGGATCTATCCAGTTCCACTTTCTTCCAGCTGTTGGTGTCGACTTTGAAGACCTTTATGTCGCGTTTGCATACATTAGTATACCTTAGCAGTGGATGACCAGCGAATCTCCTGCTTTCTGTTAAATCACAACACAGAATGTTTTGTGAAAGTCGACCTTGTGGCATTCACAATAACTATAGCTATGTGCAAATATAAACAAATCGTAACGACTAACATGCTATAGAATATTTGACTCCCTTTATAGAGCAAAGAATTGCACGCCTAGAATAAATCGTACATGGTCAGACATGAACTACAGATTTGCATATTCTAGTTATAATAATAGCATATCTTTACAACAGTTTTTCAGTGGAAGCACTACTTTTTAAATTCCTACACTTTATAATATTCTAATTATAGGCATTTAGATTTAGAAGACCAAACTTTCCTGAATATTAATTTATTAAATTCTTGAATCAATAATGCACGGGCACCCGTAGGGGGGTACATTATAATGCACTTGCACCCCCCTGGATTCTGACTGAATCTACATCTAGCCTACGTCATAAAAAAAAAAACAGATCTGAAGATGTATTTCATTATTTTTTAAAATGGGTAAAATGTGGTTACATTGAATTCAGAGGTGCGCACATACATTGTTGGCCATCCATTCCATACGCCTAGATTTATCTACTTTTTTCTACTACTACATTAACCAGTGGAAGCACTACTTGTTTAGTTGCTACTTAGAAATTAATTGATTTGATGGTGCGAAAAAATGGCTAGAATTTGGCTACTGAGAATCCAGGGGGGTGCAAGTGCACGCGCCCATGCCTTAATGGTAGTGGGACAGTGACATGTACAGTTCTGGAGAGCTCTCTTCACTTTCTTGTCTTGGACTAGAAACCTTTGAAAATAAACTTTCAAACTAAAAGAGTTAATGTTATTATTCTTAGGATTTAAATTTTTTTTAAAAGAAATATAGACAGAACAATGCATAAACACAACAAGATATTATATGAAAGTGAAAAAATGTTTAAATAACTTTACCTTAATGGTAGTGGGACAGTGACATGTAGAGTTCAGGAGAACTCTCTTCACTTTCTTGTCTTGGACTAAAAGATTTAATGTTATTATTCTTAGGATTTAAAAAAAAACTATTATAGAAATATATTTTTTGACGGCCGTCATGACAGAACAATGCACAAACACAACAACACATTAATGAAAGTGAAAAAATGTTTAAATTACTTTACCTTAATGGTAGTGGGACAGTGACATGTACAGTTCAGGAGAGCTCTCTTCACTTTCTTGTCTTGGACTAGAAACCTCTGAAAATAAACTTTCATACTAAAAGAGTTAATATTATTATTTTTAGGATTGAAAAAAAACAAAACTTTTAAAGAAATATTTTTTGACGGCCGTCATGACAGAACAATGCATAAACACAACAAGACATTATATGAAAGTGAAAAAATGTTTAAATAACTTTACCTTAATGGTAGTGGGACAGTGACATGTAGAGTTCAGGAGAGCTCTCTTCACTTTTTTGTCTTGGACTAGAAACCTCTGAAAATAAACTTTCAAACTAAAAGAGTTAATGTTATTATTCTTAGGATTTAAAAAAAAAAACTTTTAATGAAACATTTGTTGACGGCCGTCATGACAGAACAATGCACAAACACAAGACATTATATGAAATTGAAATAATGTTTAAATAACTTTACCTTAGTGGTAGTGGGACAGTTATGGAGAGCTCTCTTCACTTTCTTGTCTTGAACTATAAACCTCTGAAAACATACATTCAAACTAAAAGAGTTAATGCTATTATTCTTAGGATTTAAAAAAAAACTTTTAAAGAAATATGTTTTTGACGGCCGTCGGGACAGAACAATGCATAAACACAACAAGATATTATATGAAAGTGAAAAAATGTTTCAATCACTTTACCTTATTGGTAGTATGTTCATACGTAAATACATCCAAAATAATGTTTCAAAAAGAATCTGAAAAAAATCAATGTACCCAGCTTTAAGACATTTGCTGAATAAGTCGCCTTGAAAATAAAGTGCTATTTTTTTAATTCATCTTAACTTCTTAGAACCAAGGATGAAACTAATAAAAAATCTTTATTGTTAAAGACTTCCTCTAAACAAATGTTTATTTATAGTCCTTTAGATCGCCAGTCTCAGACGTAATAAGAAAGTTTGCCAATCCTTTCAGTCAAAGAAAAATGTTTGCAGACAAGAAAGAACGAGAGGAGAAAATTATAAATGAACAGGATTGGTCATCTAGAGATAAAACATGTGTCCACTCTACAACAGTGACATTATTGTTTCGTCTAGTCCTGATTTTGTTAGTAACAGTTGTTATTTTTGCAGTCTGTCTGTTTCAGCAAAACTATCGATTGCGTTCTTTGGAAACGTATTTACTAGACCAAGATCATAGAAATGCTCTAGCCGCAGCCAGAACGAAGTTAGATCTATATAGACGCCGGCAAGTTACTTTGCCTCACCGTGGCGCCGGCATGGAAACGGCTCACTAGGGGAGGTGAGCAAGGCGAAAAAGTAACAAACAGGACCCCGTGGGGGTGCCTACGGGAAAGACGAGAGTCTGCCCATTGCACATGCAGCGGGGTTGTAAGAAAGCTCCCACAAACCGTCACCAAATCCATGCGCCGTTCCACAAGGGAGCGTTACAATAATGGCGTTTCCCGCACGGTTAGCTTGGTATAATGAAGGAAAATGGCGGTGGCCCCCCGGTGCCACATGGCCTTCGGCCATGATTTCTAGTCAATGTGTCCGGAGTGCCGGTGGCATTGGAAACAGCAATGCCATATAGACATTGACTTGGGTCACTACCAGACAGGCCTGTACGGTCCGACAGGTTTGTTTTTTTTACTGTTTGACATTTGTTATCGAACGGATTCAGACAGGTTTTTTTTTCAAACTTAGAGCTCGAAGAGCCTTCTTCTCAGCTCTTAGACTATCCAGCGATACAGAAACAGCCTAAACGAAGTTAGATCTAGATCTAGAACAGCCAAAAAGAAGTTAGATCTAGATCTAGAAAAGCCAAAACGAAGTTAGATCTAGATCTAGAAAAGCCAAAACGAAGTTAGATCTAGATCTAGTAGCAGACCAGTCAGTACAGGACGATGAAATTATAAAAGATTAAGAAGACATTGAACCCTGGCGCCTGCAACGATTGTTCGAAAGTCAATTCAATTTCAAGAGTGGGAAGACTAAATCTCAAGACAAAACGTTCTTTCATAAATTAACCAGAAATGTTAGAAACGCACAAAGTATTAACTGCAAGATTAATATTCACGATGTATTACAAAGCTACTGCGAAGACGTGAACAAAAAGAAAGTCCCTTCTGAAAGTAAGTCAAAAGTAGTTGACAAATACAAAAAAATACAAGCATTTATTTATATTAGCAAAGACTTGTGCTATAATCTTTACCAAAAAAAAAATAGCTTGTTGACAAAATATTTATCACTAGTCGACCGGCGGCATAGCATACGCCGCTATTTTCCAGGGCAGGCCTTAGGCACTGCAACATATGCGACCGCAGTGAGTCCCGCACTTTCATTGGACCCGTGCTAATTTTTTAGGTGTATAAATTATTAAATTAAGTTACATGAAGTTAATTCCTTTTTCCAGTCTATATTTATTTATGTCTATGCTATTTTGTGAATGAAAAGAGTGCGGATTTGGATACACCATTTTCATTCACACCTAGCTGCGCCATTGGATCTTTCCATTTACTTGTTATAAGTGAATTCATGAATAAAAAATACTACAACATATGCGACCACAGTGGATCCCGAACTTTCTTTGGACCCGTGCTAATTTTTAGGTGTATAAATTATTAAATTGAACCATTTTATAAAACATAAGATTTCCCGCGGCCTCTTAATTTACCAGGAGCCCCCTGGAAATCTCCTGAAATGTTATTAAATGCTATGCCGCCGGTCGAAAAAGTCCTGGAAATTTCCGGACATTATTAAAATCTTTTTAAAGTAAAAAAAATTATGCTATGCTATTTTGTGAATGAAAATAGTGCGGATTTCGGATATATTATTTCCCATTCACATCATGTTGCACCATGGGATCTTCCCATTTGCTTGTTATAAGTAAAGCGAATGCGTGAATTCATGAATGAAGAATACTATGAATGGAGCTAAAAAAATGGCTAATTGACCTTAATTTACGCGATATTAAGAATATATCTGCACTCATGTAACAATGCTTTAGAAAAACAAATTTGAATGTTAATTTGATTAAATGGACTATAATTAGTATGTTCATGTGCTAAAGCATAAAACTATACTTGCGAAGAGAAGTTCTATAATCTTCTTAGAGTTGAATTCGAGTTTTAGATCTAGATCTAGGAATAGAGAGATGAGTTACCTTTCGTAATCATGTCTAATGAACGAATGTGCGTAATTAAAGTACTTTCTAAAGTGAAACCTGAGAGTATACTCTATCCGTGTATTGTTGTTGTTCTAGTTTCAATAGTCTAACGACACAATAATGTGGAAATACTTTTAATATTATGACAATAATCTTAGAAGAAGAGATAATTATATAAACACCACTTTCATTCACAAAATAGTGCGGATTGGGATGCACCAATTTACATTCACACCGCGTGCGTGCGCCATGGGATCTTCCCTATTTACTTGCCGCTGGCATGTTGTGTGTTTGAACTTTTGTGTGTTTGACCTCTTACTTAGAGGATTATATATATAGATTATTCAATGTATCCATCTATTTTACCTTCCGTCTCTCCTTCTATCTATTATCTATGTATCTATACATTTAATTTTATTAGTCTTTTTGTAGCCAAATTTATAGTAATTATTTATATTTAAGTCACAATGAAAGATACAGTAAAAATAATTGTATATTTCTATTTCTACAAATATTCTAGATCCAAACTATTTTCGATATGAAAAGACGTTTTCAGAAATATGGTGTTTCTCCCGAATGATTTTGTTTGTAAAACAAGGTATGTAAATATAGGCCGTTATTCATGAATAGTTAATAAATCTTTGAAACAAGAACTGATTTAGACTTGTCACATTTCTACATTTTATTTATGGATACCCAGTGGGTTAAACTGATATACAATAAATGAGTAGGCTATAAGTAGATTATGATGCTAAAATAAATAAAAAAATATCGTAGGTATTTATCTTGGTGGGGTATTTAAGTTGTCCTGACTTCGTATGTAGGAGTCTGTCTCATGTCAGAAATGAATGCATATATCGCTTTCTTAAGGTCAATTCGATGTTGAATGATGTAATGTCCTTGTGATGCCGGGGATTCAAATCTTCTATTAAAATAATTGAATTAATGTCGAACTAGAATTCACTGCGAAAGATTCTTTGTAGAAAATGAAACTCTGGAACTTTATTTGAATAAAACGTAAGTACAGCTTATGTACAATAGTAGATCAACAAGATGAAAATGATAACATAACAAAGGCTTCTTTCTTAATAAAACTTAGAGATGTTAGAATACACAACCTTCCAGTAAGACATTCACGCACCGACTGAAAATCTCACGCAATTACAGACCCTGGGCGGAAGTTGTCATGTGACTGATGCAACCGACTGATGCAACTTCTAGCCAATAGATTTTAATTTCTATCAAGACAAAGAAAAGCTAAAAATAACTCTCGTGTAATACCAATATAGAAATCAACCCAGAATGGCATATGTGACAATCGCGTTTTAAATGTCTATGATCGAGATGGGAATCGAGACCAACTTTTAAAGTTTGGGTTCGGTTCGGTTTGGTCAGATTTAAGTTCGAGTTCGGTTCGGTTCGATGACAAGTATAGTTCCGGTTCGGTTTGGGCAATACTTTTTCCACAAATTTTGCCTACATAAATTTTAAACATTGTAAACATTTCTTAATGGAGATGGAATTGAAGATGCAGCAGAATTTCGCTCAAGTCGCCAAGGGGATAATTCCAGGAGGGACTTGACACTAAGCGTATTCTGACCTTTTTCTCTTAGTAAGTGCAAAAGTGCAATAGACGGAATAAATTCGACTATTCAGAGACAAAAAAATCCAGAAGAATCACACTAGCGGAGACGTTATAAAATGTTTTCTTCAAAACTTTTTGACCCATATTGTTACATACCCTCCTTGCAAAAAGCAGTCAACATTTAACAAGGTCTTATTTGAATATAAAACGACATCTCGTACTTAATATATTTTATTTTTTAGCGGCCCCCGAAAGGGGAAAAGACGCTATTAGTTTTGTGTGGCCTCTCTGTCCGTCTGTCTGTCTGTCTGTCTGTCCGTCCGTCTGTCTGTCTGTCTGTCCGTCCCGTTTAGTGCTCAGAAAGTAGAAGAGAAAATGAAAATCTGTCATCACGATAATATAGATCATTCAAAGTTCTGATGCAACGGCTACTTTTTTTTCTAAAAGCTCAAAATCTAATTTTTAAAAGTCATTTAGGCAAGCAGTTTTTTATAGAGAAAAACCCAATTAGTATGCATTATAAATCAAACCTAATTAAAGATAATTAATAATGTTATAAATTTCATTCAATTTCACGTTTATTGGTGTTCCAAGATGAAGAGTATTTGCTATCTAAACATTCTAAGGAACCAAACCAAAAAGAGGCAAAGTAAACAGGCCTAAGGATTGCTATGATGATAAGCCAAAATTTAATAGCGTAAATTCTGAGGTTTTCTTTATTAAAACTCTTATTGCATATAAATGGGAGACAATCATTTACCATATATATAGGGATTATTTAACACATTATGCAACGGTTGTAGGTGTTTTTACAAAGAAATATATATTTTTTAAATTTTAATTGTTAAGTTATGTAACTTATTTATACAAAGTACTATATTTACACACAAACAATGTTTACTAATTTTTAAAGATAAAAAAGTATATTTAGTTTGCATTATACGTTGAACCTAATTTAAGACAATTAATAATGTTATAAGGAGCATTATCCTTCCCTTTTGCAATGACAGGAGGGATAAGCCAGAGTAACCGAATTAACGATGGAATCAATTGCATTACATCAGTCGGTCCAGATTCACATCTAACATAACTTTCACCTACACCTATCCTTTGATTTGTGGACACATAGGGCACTACATAAGATCTGTCTACCTTCTATCTGCATTCTTATCTGTCATTTGTCTTTGATATAATTTCATTCGGATGTTCTTTCTGAAATATTGAAACCTTCCTGGGTGGATCACTTCGGGGGCCGATTTTAAGTTTGTGTTTCCACACAAACTGTCTTTGTAACCTTGTTAAACATGTAATTTTACAAATATTCAGATACGTTACACTGAAAATAAAACAATTTATACGACGCCCCCTTTCCTTTTTAGTTGGTAGTTTTACAAACAGCTTGTACAATTGAACCAATAAAGGTGTTTTATATTTGTACTTCATAAACTTTAAAAGAAATGTCTTATGTGAACATATACTCAATATAGCCTAACAATATTCACATATCTAATTAGCTTGAGATACAGATATAATAAAAATGAAATATACTGATATTTAAACGAAATCTAGCTCACCACAAAATCACGTTCGTACTCTTTCATGTCTCAACATAGTCTGCCGTTTTACATTTGCATTACGTTAATACAGTGTTTCTCAAACTTTTTTGTCTGCCGGCACAGTAGCAAAAACTACAAAATTTCGCGACACACCAGGAAAAGCAACAATTGTTTTAGAATAAAATAAAAAAAAGAGCTGTTTTTAAGTATTACATTGAATGTGAAGGGTGTGCCTGTTTTTGACAGCAGATGCGATCTAATCGAGACTCCAAAGTAAACAAACAAACTCGCATTTCATCTTCTATTGCAAGAAGTATCTTTCTTTTCTTAGACTTGATTTTAGTCAGTGCTAAAGCTGGTGCGATGTTAGTTTCAGCCTCTGTGTGAGTTCCAAGTGTCTCTTCAATTTGCTTGGAACAAGCGCCTCAAATTCCATTGCAGATCAGACAGAATGGCAATGGATAATCTTCAGGTCTAGAAGATATGAAACCATATCCGATGTAATCTTCTTTGAACCTTCGTTTGGTTCCTTGCTTTTCATTTAAAGCTTTCGCAGTTTCATTCTTGCTAACGTAAGCCTATTTCTCCATGGAACACAATGAATAACGCTTATTGATAATTTGTTATTATTAGCATACACCTAAAAAATTACATGAAACATCGCTCATTATTATCGTTACTATTTAAAAAATTATTATGCATCAGTCTAGGCGGCCTATATTTTAGTCATTAAAATAATATATGTACAGTGGAAAATTCCATAACCTGAATGGCTTAGAACTCTTTCCGTCAAAATCCGATTCGATTTAGAAGGGCAGAGAAAATGGGAGAGTGCAGAGTACTATTACTGGTTGTTCAAAATTGTATCGTCATCGCAACGTAAAATAAAAATTTAATATTAGGCAGACCTGTGTAACGCTGCATGTGTGGCGTTCTGAAAACTCGTAGCAGATCTGCAAATCTTCGGAAGCACACTAGTGTGCCGCGGCACACAGTTTGAGAAACACTGCGCTAATATCATCATCTTTAATGCAACAATCGCTTAACCTTTTCCTAAGTTTTTAAAGGATGATGAAATCATTAAAATTTTAAAAAATATTTAAGTAATTATTTTTATTTATTATTAAACCAAAAATATAAAAGGGTGTACAAATTGCTAAATTAGATTGGTTAAGATAAGGAGGGTTTGTTCGGTTTGTTTCGTGCCGAGCAGTTTCAAAGTTCGGGTTCAGTTCGGTCATAAGGTAGGTTCGAGTTTGTTCGTTCGGTCGTATTCTGTTCGTTTCCCTTCTCTAGTCTAACTTACAAGCTAAACATCTAATTCTCTGTTGATTAAATGTGATAGCTTTCTCATTTCTCCCAATGTACTATACATTTATATTCAATCTAGAGAGTTCTTTGGCTCCGTCTGAGTAAGACTGATTAACCAACAAATTAGTGTATCATAAATCATTTCCTTTTGAATACTTTGCTAAAGTAGCTAATGTAACACGCGTCTCAAGGTTAATGTAACAACACTAGTTAAACACTAGTCTAAAAGTTAATATAACACCCAGTCTAAAAGTTAATGTAACATCCAGTCTTAAAATTAATGTAACATACAGTCTTAAAGTTAATGTAACATCCAATCTTAAAATTATTGTAATACTAGTCTAAAAGTTTATGTAACACCCAGTCTTAAACATAATGTAACACCCAGTCTTAAATTAATGTAACACCCAGTCTTAAAGTTAATGTAACACCCAGTCCTAAAATTAATGTAACACCCAGTCTTAAAGTTAATGTAACACCCAGTCTCTAAGTTAATGTAACAATAGTCTCAAAGTTAATGTAACATCCAGTCTTAAAAATAATGTAACATCCAGTCTTAAAGTTAATGTAACACCTAGTCTTAAAGTTAATGTAACTCCAAGTCTTAAAGAGAACAGAGAAGAGTAATCATAATCACCTGTAGCTTCCAAGGTGCGAGAACATTGCTCTTGTTAAGGAAGAAGGAAGAAATCCCTCTAAGGACTAGGCTTAGGCCTCACTAAATTATAAGAATATCAAACTAATCAAATATTTAACAACTAGCTCGAGCAGTAGCCAAAGGTATAGTGGAGTCAAGTCTAACTTTTTGGACGCCATCTTGACATTTTTTGCCTATTATTAGATCCTCTCGTTGAATCCAGTTTTTTTTGTGTGTAATTTTACTGATTAAATTTAAATCATATTCTTACTTTTCAGAGAATGGAAATGTTTGTAATAGCTTAAAATACAAAATAAATTGATTTCAATAAATGTGAAAAACTTTTTGTCGTAGCTAATCACCTGTTCATTATCAAGTTGAGTCAAAGGCCGTCTCTTCTTAAGTTTTCGTTCTGCTATTTCTTACATGGATGTGTGGTTTAGTGGTTACATCGTTTGCCTCTCAATCATTCTTCTAGTCTTTCTAGGGGTCACGAGTACGAATCCAGACTAGGGCAGAGTAATTTATCATAAATAAAAATAAATAATAATAATAATAAAAATGTTTCTATCTGGTATATCCATATAACCTAATTTGGTTAAAAAGAGAGATCTTTAATATAAGATATTTAATGGTAGATAATTAAAATTAATAATTAAACCATAATTAGAAGGGAGAGGGAGAATGGTGGTGCGCACGGTGCAAAAGAATGGTGGTGCTCACGGTGCGAAAGAACGGTGGTGCGTACGGTGCGAAAGAATGATGGTGATGGTGCGCACGATGCGAAAGAATGGTGGTGCGCGCACGTGCGAAAGGGAGAGAGTGAATGATGTTGCGCAGAGAGTGAATGGTGGTGCGCAATGTCCGAAAGAACGGAGGTGAGTGGTGCGAAAGAATGGTGGTGCGCACGGTGCGAAAGAATATGTGCAAAAGAACGGTGGTGCGCACGGTGTGAAAGAACGAAGGTGCGCACGGTGCGAAAGAATGGTTGTGCGCATGTTGCGAAAGAATAGGTGCAAAAGAACGGTGGTATCGCAGGGTGCGAAAGAACGGTGGTGCGTAAGACGGTGCGAAAGAATGGTGGTGCGCACGGTGCGAAAGAACGGAGGTGAGTGGTGCGAAAGAATGGTGGTGCGTAAGACGGTGCGAAAGAATGGTGGTGCGTAAGACGGTGCGAAAGAACAGTGGTGCGCACGGTGCGAAAGGGAGAGAGAGAATGGCGTACGACGGTGCGAAAGAACGGAGGTAAGTGGTGCGAAAGAATGGTGGTGCAAAAGAACATTGGTGCGCACGGTGCGAAAGAATGGAGGTAAGTGGTTTGAAAGGGAGAGAGAGAATGGTGATGCGAAAGGGATAGAGAGAATGATGGTGTGTTTTATTTTATTAATGAAATGTTATTCACTGCATTTTATTTATTGAACACAGCGGTAGGAATGTGTAACTCCTCTTGGCTATGTTCATGGAATTTGGTGACTGTAGTTTGCCTTAGATTTTATATCTGTTGAGGTTTTACTAAACAATTGTTTAAAAAAACAATTTAAACATATTTAGTTATGCTCATAGAATTGAGTTTAACTAAATTTTATATTGAAGATGTGGTTTTTAGTTCCAAACCCAGCTGGAGGGGTTTTAATTTCAAGCCCTCTTGAGGATTTAAAAAAATTCAAAACTCCTTTTGTCTGCGCTCGTAGATTCTTGTGACTGCTGTATATTTAAGTATTATATTTAAGAGGGGGTTTATGGTTAAGAAACTTTGACGGGGATTTAAAATCCAAACCCCCCTTGGATAAGCTCATGGCATTTAATGGTTTTCGTTTCAATTTATTTTCTGTTTTATAGAAGATGGGGAGAGTCTAACCTCTAAATTCCCTGGAGGGGGGATTTTAAACTCAAAACCCCCATTGGTTTCGTTGGGGAAAGAAATAGTTGAACTCAAAAGTTTACCAAACAAAAGGCAAGAATTTAGTCACAAAGCTCCATCCTCCCCCACCCCATCCGCAGGAAGGATTTCAATAAAGTGCAGGGGCAGGGAACAGAGAAGAGTAATCATAATCACCTGGTAGCTTCCAAGGTGCGAGAACATTGCTATTGTTAAGGAAGAAGGAAGAACTCCCTCTAAGGACTAGGCTTAGGCCTCACTAAAGTAGAGTTTACAGAACAATAGCTAAAGGAGCTAAGACAATATACAGAGTAGATGAGATAAAATGAGCATCTTATTGATGACAGCGTGGAGGGAGAGTAATCCTCGAAGGATTTGGTGCATGACATGACCTAAATTGTACCGATGTGCCAAAACATAAATTAGATCTAGATTTTTAAAAAAATTAAATAAAAAGATAATCAGAGTGAGCTCTCAAGTTCATTGTCGTCTCAGGAGAATCAATCTGTGCAAGTCAAATTTTGTTTGACTATTAAGAATTAAATCTCCCCTACGTGTTAAAATAATGATTGATCCCTATTAATATGCCTCTTTTAAAAACTTCTTGCAGAATGAGCTAGACGAATATGAACATCAAGTCGGCAATGATTTCAAATTCCGTAACAATATTAAAAAGTAAAAAGTTTAGCCCAGATAGGTAGCATCAAATAGACCTCCTAATCTTATCAAATTAACAAAACATTTAAAGTTTTTTTTCTATAGATAGACTTTATACATCTAGGAGGGGGCTTTAAACTTAAAATTCCTCTGGAAATTTGTTTTATAGAAAAGGGAGGTTTGACCTCAAAACCTCGTGGAAGGGGATTGAAACTTAAAGCACCATTTTGCTGCGCTAGAGCAAGTAACGTTTAATACTTTAAAGTGAATTTATACCTTTATTGAGTGTACAAGTTAATAATAAAAAATATTTAATATCAAACTAATCAAATATTTAACAACTAGCTCGAGCAGTAGCCA
>JADKLZ010000003.1:28832938-28853739 GCA_021533235.1 Biomphalaria straminea
AGCTCTCCAGAACTGTACATGTCACTGTCCAACTACCATTAAGGTAAAGTTATTTAAACATTATTTCACTTTCATTTAATGTCTTGTGTTTGTGCAAGTGCTGTTGATGGAATGTTATGTCCCTTTCTATATACCCAAACAATACTGTACATTATCCCCCTTTTAGGAATGCTGTTTAGAGTATAGAGAATTGCCCCTTGGAGAGGGGTCACTACTCTGATAGCCAAGATGGCTGATTAAACTTGTTTACCTGAAAGTATGTCAAGTTCTTATGTCATCTTTATTTAACAGTCAATCTTAACATGGTGGCAGCGGTGTTAAGGTAAAAGATAATAAAAGATAAAAGATCTGTTAGCAGTTGCCATTTTAGCTACTGTTTTCTTCTATTTTCTTTAAGCTATTTCCCAGTGCCACAACCACTATTGCAAACAGGTAATATGGCGGCCAATTGGAAACGATTCAGAAGAGACTGGGAGAACTATGAAAAGACCACAAAACTCATAACAGAGACTGAAGATATACGTGTAACAACACTAATGACCATAATTGGAAGTGAGGCAGCAGACGTGTTTGATTCATTTGAAAAAGGGCACCAGACAAAGATGAATGAAGTTTTGAAGAGTTTTGAAGAGTTCTACGTTGGAAGAACGAACGAAACATATCTATGAGAGATATGTCTTCAATACGAGAAGACAAGAGGAGGACGAGAACATTGACTCGTACATAACGGCCCTGAAGAAATTGGCAAGCAGCTGCAACTTTGATAAACTAGAAGAGAGTCTGATTAGGGACCGAATTATCTTAGGGTGAACACCTGAAGATGAAACTGTTGCAAGACGACAAACTAACCCTACAGAAATGCATAGATGTGTGTAGGATATATGAAAGGTCACAAAAGCAAATGAATGATGTTAGAGAGGGTAGAAACGAACTTTTGGACAAACCAACGATTGAAAGAATATCAACATCTAAGTCAGGCCCAAAACACAGAAAGGAATATCAACAGAGTGACAAAGGGCCAAGACAAAGGAAAGCATGTAAATTTTGCAAGGGAGACCATGAATACATAAAGGAAAAATGTCCGGCCTGGGGAAAATCGTGTCACATTTGTGGAGGCAGGAATCATTTTGCCTCAGTCTGCAAGAAGAAAATATACAGCATTACTCAAGCAAAGACACAAAGCAACAGACCAGACCAGATAGTACCGACGTCCCAGAGATTAACGATGTGGAATAAGACGGTAATGGAGCCAAAAGGAAAAGCTATTTTGGAAACCACCAATCTAAAGACTAATGAAAAATTCAATGTAGAGTATGTTGTAGTGCCAAATGATCTAACATGCCTGCTAGGATTATCCACACTGAGGAAAATGGAGCTCATTCACATAAATGAAGATCGATTTATCGCCAAAGTGGAAGCCACAGGAAACAAACATAAAAAACTTGATGCACTCGGTGACTTGGGCATGGCTACATTGAAAATAATAATAATAATAATAATAATAATAATCTTTATTGTCCGTAAGGACAATAGACAGAACAGTGAAGCCCAAAGTCCTACCGTGTAGAAGAATTCCGATAGCATTAAAAGAAAAAGTCAGAGCCGAATTAAACTCACTAGTTGAACGAGGAATTCTGGAAAGAATTACTGAGCCCACAGAGTGGGTTAGCCAAATGGCATTGGTAGAGAAATCAGATGGCAAGATCAGAATCTGCATTGATCCTCATCCATTGAACAAGGCACTAATGAGGGAGCATTACAACCTCACAACACTAGACGACATTTTGGCTGAAATGGGTAATGCCAAGATTTTTAGCAAAGTCGACATTCAGGAAGCTTTTTGGCACATCAAGCTAGACCCGTACTCATCAGGTCTCACTGCAATGGCGACTCCATTTGGTAGGTACAAATGGAATCGGCTTCCTTTTGGTCTCAAAGTGAGCTCGGAAGTGTTTCAAAGACATTTGAATGATGCCTTAGAGGGACTAACAGGATGTTTTAACGTGGTGGATGATATAATGGTAATTGGCAAGGGGGACACAGTAGAAGAGGCTCGCAAAAATCATGAGGAAAACCTATCAAAATTGCTCAACAGACTGAAGGAAAATTAGTTTAGTTTTAGTTTTGGGCACATCGGCACAGTATAGGCCATGTCGTGCCCGTAGTCCCTTAAGGACTACTCTCCCTCTATATAAAGGTCAAAGTTTATACAATTAACTCGTTAAAATTAAGGTTCATTTACAGTTAAAAGAGCATATGTAAAAATTTTGATATTTGATAAGAATCTAGTGTAAATAATATGTGTATATAGACTCACGAATCAGATCCTCGAAGACAACCCCACCTCCCGGATAAAGCCCAGTACCTTCCCAGGGTCGACAGTGTCAAACAGTATTTTTAAGTCAGTGGATGTGAAAAACTTCTCCCTGACATCCTGGTATCTGGGGCAGTCGATGAGGATATGTTCCACTGTGAGGCGAGAATCACAACGCTCACAAAGTGGTGGCCCCTCTCTCTTCAGCACGAAAGAGTGTGTGATGTAGGTGTGGCCAATCCTAAGTCTAGACATGGTCGTGCTGCCACGCCTTGTCAGACCCTTAGATATGGGCCGCCACCGGACATCCGCCACGATCTGCCTGAGTTTGTTGTGATTCTCAGCCTCCCATCGGTCCTGCCACTCTTGATAGGTGGCAGTGGCAATACTTTGTCTCAGGTCCGAGTAGGGAATTTGGGTTCCTGACACTGCTTGGTTTAGGGCTTTCTTTGCTTCTCTGTCTGCGGCTTCGTTTCCCTCTATGCCTACATGGGAGGGGACCCAGATGAAGGTGACATCCCTATGGTTGGCTGCTATTTGGTCCAACAGCTTTAGGCACTTGTGTACCAATGGAATGTCAGTCTTCATCCGCCCCAAAGCTTGCAATGCAGATTTGGAGTCGGAGCAGATTATGAATTTTCTCCTTTCTGATGCTTTCACGGCCGTAAGTGCAAGCGACAGTGCATGCAATTCGGCCGTAAAGATGGAGCATCCATCAGGGAGTCTACGGGAGATTGTTTTGCTCCGAAAGGAGCAGGCACACGCGACCTTTCCATCCATTTTGGATCCGTCAGTGTAGATGGTGCCACAATCTCCGTAGCTCTCCTGCAGTTCCCTAAAGTGGACTTGTAATAGGGTTGGGTCTGTGTTTTGCTTTTTAAAATTGAGGAGGGATAAATTTAGTTTGGGTCTACTAGTTAACCAAGGAGGGTTTTGTGGGGTTTCTATTTTGAAAATTTGGTCGATGGGTGGGGTTAAATTTTGGATGGATTCTCTCATTCGAAGGCCCAACGGCTGTATGACGTTAGGCCTTCGAATGTATATTTCAACATTTATGGGATTGAATACGGGATCAAAAGCAGGGTTCGTGGGGTTAGATTTTAGTTTTACTATGTACTGCATTGCAAGCTTTTTCATCCTTATGTCCATGGGGAGCTCTCCAGCCTCCACATGTAGACTCGGAATTGGTGACGTGCGGAACGCGCCGAGACAGAGACGCAGGGCAGCATTTTGGATTGGTTCTAGTATCTTTAGGTAAGACTTCCTTGCTGCTCCATATATCATAGATCCATAATCCAACTTGGATCGGATTAGACTTCGATACAGCAACAGCAAGGTGTCTCTGTCAGCCCCCCAGTCCGTATGGCTGAGTACTCTAAGTATGTTTAATGACTTTTGACATTTTTTCCTAAGTTCTTTAATGTGGGGGAGAAAATTAAATTTGGAATCAAGGGTAAGGCCTAAAAATTTTGTAGTTTTTACAACGGGGATTTTCTTTTTGTTTATAAATAATTCAGGATCTGGGTGGAGCCCTCTTAAATTACAAAAATGCATACTAACTGTTTTGGAGTCCGAAAATTTAAAACCATTATCATTTGCCCAATTTTGAATTTTGTTTAAATTTAACTGTAATTTTCTTTCTAAGGTGTTCATATTTTTCCCATAAGTAAAAATGACAAAGTCATCAACATACAGAGAGCACTCTATGCCAGGGGACAGAGCATTTATGATGCTGTTAATTTTGATGTTGAACAGGGTGACTGACAGAATGCTGCCCTGGGGTACGCCCATTTCCTGTTCAAATGTGTCAGAAGTGGAGGTGCCCACTCGGACCTGAAATTTTCGGTCTTTCAGGAATTCCCCTACAAAACGGGGGAGGTGTCCCTTAAGTCCTATAAGCTCCAGGTCACGTAGAATGCCATGTTTCCAAGTCGTGTCATAGGCCTTTTCTATATCGAAGAATACAGCTACTAGATGTTCTCGCCTGAGTAGAGCATTTCTTATGAAAGCTTCAAGCCTTACCAAGTGGTCGGTTGTTGTCCGCCCCTGTCGGAATCCGCACTGGTATTTGGAGATCAAGTTGTTCCTCTCAAGATACCAGACCAGCCTACTGTTAATCATTCTTTCCATGGTTTTACAGATGCAGCTTGTTAGTGCTATTGGTCGATAGTTAGCTGGGTCAGAGCCGTCTCTTCCCGGTTTAGGTATCGGTATAACTGTGGCTTTCCTCCAGCTGTTTGGGAAAGCGCCTGTTTGCCACACACAGTTATAGACCCCTAGCAGGACTGCCAATGAGGGTTCGGGAAGGTGCTTGAGGAACTGGTAATGGATTTCATCTTCTCCAGGCGCTGTGTCATGTGACTTGTCCAGCGAGTCCCTCAGTTCCTCAAGCGAGAACGGTTTGTTGTAGTCTTCATTGTTCTCTGACCTGAAGTCAATGGGATGTCTTTCCTCCCTGGTTTTGACTTTTTGGAACTCTGGCGTGTAGTGTGCGGTGGATGATTTTTCTGCTATTGAGGATGCAAGGCAGTCAGCTATTTCTCTGGGGGACGTGACAGTTCGTCCTTGGTTTTTCAAATGCCCTATTGCATTTGATTCTTTCCCTTTGATTCGCCTTACTGCCTTCCAGACCGCTCTAGCAGAAGTTTTGGCATCCAGACTGCCGACAAAGCTTCTCCAGGAATTCCTTTTGGCTGACCGTACAGTTTGTCTAGCCTTTGCTCTAGCTATCTTAAATAGCTTTAGGTTTTCCTGGGAAGGGTTCTTTATGAATGCAGCCAGTCGTTTTTTCCTATCGCCAATAGCACTTTTACAAGCTGTATCAAACCATGGTTTGCTGGGCCGTTTTGGATTTGCGGAGGTTAGGGGGACAACTTTCCTGGCAATGTCGAGTAGCTTGGAAGCGAAAATATCAGCTGGGTTCTGCTCATCGAGGATACTTTCTGTGATATCCTCTGAGCATCTTTTTTGGAATTGCTCCCAATCGGCCTTGTTCAATTTCCACCGCTGAGGTCGTCCCACTGAGGGGAGATTGTTAGTAATGATAATTGGGAAGTGGTCACTTCCCCGTAGGTCATTACTAACTGACCATTTGAAGTCGTCCAGAAGTCCGGGGACGCATACGGTGAGGTCAATGCACGTGAGGGATCCAGTTCCTGGGTGCAAGTAGGTCGGTGATGCATCATTGAGTATGCATAAATCATGTTGGAGGAAGATATCCTCCAGCATACGACCTCTTGTGTCAGTACTGTTGGATCCCCACATTGTGTTATGAGCATTGAAATCCCCAAGGATAATATAAGGCCGAGGGAGCTGCCTCAACAGGTCCTCCATACTTGCTGGGTCCAATGGAGCGCCTGGTGGTAGATACAGGCTGCAGCAAGTGATAACCTTGTGTAAAGTTATCCTAGCTGCTACGGCCTGTAGTGTGGTCTGTAGTTCTACCCTCTCATGGGGGATGTTGTCCTTCACAAGGATACAGACTCCACCTGATGCTCTTTCTGCATCCTCAACATTCCTGCTGTAAGCAATGTAGCTTCGGAAACTGATGTTATCTTTCAGAAATGTTTCCTGTAAGCAGACAGCTACAGGAGCCTCAGAGTCCATCAGTAGCTGCATTTCTTCGTAATTGGCCTTGAGGCCTCTACAGTTCCACTGTACAATTCTGGAATCCATGGCTTATTCTAGATGACCTACTTGGAGCTATTAGGCTTCGGGAGGCCCCCGGAGGGGGTTCCCTTTATTCCTGTGACTTTTTTGGACTTCTGCTTGGTTGGAGAGGAGGACACCCCTCTCCTGGGGGGAGTCCTTCTCTCTGGAGAGGAGAGATCCCTCTGGTTAGAGCGGAGGCTACATCCTCCTCCCTCACCTCGGGCATCCTCTCCATTTTGAGCTCTCCCCTTAGGGAGTTTGTCAACCTCTGATTCAGTAGAGGTTGGGGTGTCTGACTGGGTTCTCTGAGGAGAACCTCTATCAGACATGGTGACTCCGGGTTCTCCCGGAGTGTTGGTTTGGACATGCTGTTCGGTCTCCATGCTCTCATCAGTGAGCACAGAGAACCTGTTTTGTAGCATGACCACGGGGCTTTCTGGTTTCTTTTGAGTGAAGTTCTTGGGCGGAGTTTTCTTCTGAGTTGGAGGAGGAGGAGGAGGGGGTGGGGTCAATGTGTCCGTCTGTGTGGCTATGGATCTTCCTGTCTTTGCCGCAGCCTGGGCGTACGTCTTTGTCAAGCCGAATTGGCCCTTGGGTAGGGCCGATACGGCTGATTTCGCCTGGCTGAAGGTGCATCCATTTCTTGCCTTGTACTCCTGCACGGCAACCTCCTGTTTCCACACAGGGCAGTCCTTGGAGTAGGCTGAGTGGCCAGCGTGACAGTTTGGGCATTTGAACTGGGCTGTGCAGCCCTTGTCCTCATGACCCTCTCCGGCACATCTAGCACACACAGTGTTCCTCTTGCAGACTGCCGCGCCGTGTCCATAACCCTGGCACTTGAAGCACCTCATAGGGTTAGGAATGTAGGGCCTCACTGGAACTCGTAGGTATCCTGCCTTCACGTACTCTGGCGGTGTCCTAGTTCCGAATGTGAGGATAATAGTGGCGGTCTTGACCTCCTCACCATCCCTGCGCCTTGTAATGCGCCGGGCATGGGTGACTCCTTCAATACCCTCCACTATTTCCTTCTCGGAACATTCCAGCAGGTCCCTAGAGCTGATTACACCTCTGCTGGTGTTCAGACTCTTGTGTGGCATGACTTCCACTTGGAGATCACAGAGTCTTCTGCATTTCAAAAGCCCATCAGAGTGTATCTTGCTATCTACTTCTACGAGTAGTTCCATCGTTCTGTGTAGCTTTGATACACCCTTGGGCTCTCCCACTACCGACTTGAGTCCCTTGTATATGAAGAAAGGGCTCAGTTTTGTCAGGCTTTTCCCCTCCTCTGTGCACCTGACCACCAGAAATGATGGCCAGGTAGGACAGCTTTTTGTGGCCTCCTCCTTTCTCGTTTCAATACGACGTTTCTTGCCAAGACATGGGTCTGTGGCAAGTGATTTTTGTTTTCTTTGGGTATCCATAAGGAAAGGTAAATAGTTCGGCACCTGTGCTCCCCACCCGCCATCGAGTCCAACAGGGGGACGGGCCATTCGGATGTCCAGAATGAGCCCGCCAGGGCTACACAGGTGCTATACTCAGTCAGCTGCTGCATCGGACATGTGTCCGATACAGTAGCTGGCTGATTGACCCTCTAGCCACCGCCCTCCAGCATAGGTCGAGGACCTATGCTGGTAGCTCGGCATGACCAGCCGGTTGACCCAGAGCGGGCCATCTGGGCCTCAGGTCTAGGGGAACTCGGAGCCAAAGTATTGTGTTGCGGTGGTCCATCCTCAGATAGTCACCCACTCAAACACCAGGATCTCTTTATCCCCCCTTACCCGTCGCAGTCCACGGCAAACGGACTGGTCCTGGACAATGTGAGGTTTTAAAAGATAAGGAGACAGAGTGAAGGTTAATAAAGGCAGACTGAGAGTAAGAGGAGGCAGATAAAATGATAGAAAAGAAGTAGGGCACTTTTGAGCTCCAAAAGTGCTAAGGAAAGAGGAGCGCAGTTTAACGTCATGTCTCAGGGACGTCTGAAGGAAAAGAATATCAGACTAAATGAAAAGAAATCAGTATTCAGAAAGTCAGAAATTGTGTTTTTGGGGCACATTATTTCCCAGTCAGGAATAAAACCAGACCCAAACAAGGTGAGAGCCATAACAAATCTAAAAACACCTGAAGACATTACATCGGTTCGGAGATTCTGTGGAATGATACAATATCTGTCAAGATTCATCCCAGGTCTCTCAGCAGACTTACAGCCAATAACAGAACTGACTAAAAAGCACAAATTATTTGTGTGGTCGAATGACTGTGAGAAAGCATTTAATAGTGTGAAACAGAAGATATCCAATCATGGAATCTTAAGTTATTTCAACCCGGAGAAGAAAGTAACTATCCAGGCAGACAGCAGTCAAAATGGCCTAGGAGCTGTACTACTACAAGATGACAAACCAATAGCATACACATCAAGATCACTCACAGAGCCTCAGAAAAAGTGGGCTCAAATCGAAAAAGAACTTTTGGCAGTAGTAGTAGCTCTAGAAAAATTTGACCAGTACACGTACGGCAGAACAATAATAATACAGAATGATCATAAGCCATTGGAAAATATACTTAATAAACCCCTCAGTTGTGCACCTAAAAGGCTTCAAAGCTTAATGATGCGTTTGTACCGATACGATGTTCAGTACCAGTATACCAAAGGAAGCAGATTACAGATTGCCGACACGCTAAGCAGAGACCCTTTGCCAGAGCATGAAGACTTTCCCGACACCTCTATCAACACTGTAGGACTGGCACTTCCAGATATGATGTTGAACAAAGTTAGAGATCCAGTCAAAGTAGACAATGAGATGCAGATGCTAAAACAGTACATACTGAACGGTTGGCCAGACAAGCATCATATTGTACCAGAAATTAAACAGTATTGGTCACTTGCAGATGTACTGACCTATGAGGATGGCCTTCTAATGAAAGGGGAGAGAATCATTATCCCAAGAGAATTAAGAAAAGAAGTTGAGACCAAACTACATGCAGCACATTTAGGGTATGATGCCATGATGAGAAGAGCAAGGGACGCAGTTTTCTGGCCCGGAATAGCAGCAAGAATAAAAGAAATAGCTAATACATGCCAACCTTGTCAGCAAAGCAAACCGGCAAACCAGAAAGAAAGCTTAATACAGCATAATGAGGGATCAAATCCCTGGGATAAAGTTGGAATAGATTTATTTCAAATATTTGACCAACAATACCTTGCCATAGTTGACTACTATTCAAATTTTATTGAAGTAGAACATTTGCACACGACAACAAGTCAAGTTGTTATAAGAAAACTAAAAAAATTATTTGCCAGATATGGTGTCCCCAAAGTGTGCATCAGTGATTTTGGACCTCAGTTTTCATCTGCTGAATTCGCCACATTCATGGAAGATGGGGTGTCCACCATTTAAAATCCTCACCAGGACATCATCAGTCAAATGGCAAGGCAGAGGCAGCAGTGAAAATATTAAAGAATCTGATGAAAAAATCAAAAGAAAGTAAATCGGATGCCTATGAAGCCCTATTAAGAGTTCAGAAATACACCCAGGCAAGATACCAACTTAAGTCCGGCTCAGATGCTATTTGGAAGGGCAACAAGAACGCTATTGCCTAGAAAAGAACATCCTCCATGAATTTCACAACAAGAAGCCACAGTCAAACGAGAGAAGCGACAGCAAAGTGTGAGAAGACACTATGACAAAACAGCTCGTGACATGAAGTTTCTAAACGTTGGACAGAAAGTTTTTTATCAATCCCCCAACGATCCAACCTGGAGACGAGGCAGAGTATGTAAGCAAGTGAATGAACGTGCTTACATTATACAAGGTGACAATGGTTCCAAGTACCAAAGGAACAGAAGACACCTAAGACCAGACACCTCTAACAACATAGACTTTTCGCCAGACAGAGAAAGTGAGTGTGACATTTTTCCAGATGGAGAGAATGAGAGCAGCAGCAGTCCACCAACCACCCAAAACACTCATCAGTACTCTCTGCGACCTAGAGCCACTCTGCAGAAGCCGTCAAGATACGGGGACTATGTTTAAAGACTGTACATATTCACTATGTTGTAAATAATGTTGATTGTTGATTTTATTTTTTTTTTTAGGGAGGAGAGGGGATGTTGATGGAATGTTATGTCCCTTTCTATATACCCAAACAATACTGTACATTATCCCCCTTTTCATTATGCTGTTTAGAGTATAGAGAGTTGTCCCCTTGAATAGGGGTCACTACTCTGATAGCCAAGATGGCTGATTAAACTTGTTTACCTGAAAGTATGTCAAGTTCTTATGTCATCTTTATTTAACAGTCAATCTTAACAAGTGCATTGTGTCTGTCATGACGACCGTCAAAAATTTTTTTTTTAATTTGTTTTTTTTTTAAATCCTAAGAATAATAACACTAATTCTTTTAGTTTGAAAGTTTATTTTCAGAGGTTTCTAGTCCAAGACAAAAAAAATGAAGAGAACTCTCCAGAACTGTACATGTCACTGTCCCACTACTATTAAGGTATGGTTATTTAAACATGTTTTCACTTTCATATAATGTCTTGTTGAGTTTGTGCATTATTCTCTCATGATGGCCGTCAACAAATGTTTCATAAAAAGTTTTTTTTTGAAATCATAAGAATGATACACTAACTCTTTTAGTTTGAAAGTTTATTTTCAGAGGTTTCTAGTCCAAGACAAGAAAGTGAAGAGAGTTCTCCAGAACTGTACATGTCACTGTCCCACTACTATTAAGGTAAAGTTATTTAATTATTTTTTCACTTTCATAAAATTTCTTGTTGTGTTTGTGCATTATTCTGTAATGACGGCCGTCAACAAATGTTTTATTTAAATCATGGTAGCTCAGTTCTTGTAAATTCAGCTGCCCTCTAGGAAAAAGGTGCCCAACATACCATAAGGTCATGAAAGGTACATTCTGTGAGTTAAGTTTTGTACACACCTTTCTATAACACTGCATCACTTAGCATTAGCTGAGATACATTAGTGTAACCTTTAAACACAATGAGATGTTGTTAGGTTTTTGGAGTGTAATTTTTTTTTTGTAAAGTAATAATTTGTTAGAGACTCTTGGAGAATAAATTTAATTCTTTTAAAGCATTTTTCAGCTCAAGTTTGTATACAAGGACTAGTTTGTTTGGAATGCAAAGCAGGTAATTTTTTTCAAAACTACTTAGCTTTTTGTTATCTACGTTTAAAAATTTATTTTCAACATTTTCTTACTAACTAGTTATTGTAGTCTTGCGATCATTAATTTTTTTAGGTAAATGTAATTCTCTATACAAAAAAATTATTGACATTTTACCTTTCCCCCATATTATAGTTGGCTTTTTTTTACAGTGGTAGAAACTTTCTTTAAGTTTGAAAGTATTTGTTTCAGATGAGGTTTTCATTAACTTTCTATGTCAAGGAATGTAAAACTACAATTGGAGCTGACAGAACATAGATAGAAAAGAACCCAACGATCTGAAACTTGTGGACTAGACGTCAAGTTTGATACAGGTATTTTTATTTTTTTTTAGAACTTTTTAATTAAAAGATTTAAATATTAATTCCTAAAGTTGACTTTCAATTAGCATAAACCTAATACGATTTAATTCTTTTCAATTTGTTTAATTATTCTATTCTATAAAAGTTAATAGAACATGACATAGGTGCACACAAATTCCAGATGGTTGAGTTCAGTTTTCTTTTTCTTTCTTGAGCTCAATTAGTATGGTTGTTGTTTAGTGTTTTTGCATTTAGGTTCTTATATTTAATTTTTATATACTTTTTCTTTAATTTGTGCTTCTGTTTTTTATGTAAAGTCTTTCAAAATGATCTGTTCATGCCTTTTTTTCCCTTTTTTTTTCTTAATGTTAGAAATATAAATATTTACAAGATTTTTAGATTGTTAAGTCAAAATATTTCTTTTTAAAGTTGAAACTTTATACAAAATACCAATTGTTAGCTTCTTTTATACAGGTACTGGAACTAGGAGGAAAAGGAACTAGACCTTAAAGAATTTGTCAAGGTGAATGTTTATTTTGTTATTTTTTGCTGTATTTTATGTTTAGAATTATTGGCCACATAATCTTTAAGAACACAATTTTCATGTCTAAAAGCTACACTTCTATAGTGTTTAAGTGTTAAAATATAGATTAGTTTCTTAATTTCCTGTAATGTCTAACAGCTATTATTGACTGCTACACCTGACTCATCTTCTTACAAGTGAAAAAAAAAGTAACCATGTATGCATTGGTAATTTATTCTTTAAAACAGCTAACCATTTTATAATACATACTTTTTTTGTAGCACCAACATTTTCTTACTAACTAAGAATTTGGAATATTAATACTAGGTAGTATAAATTTTGAGTAAAAAGACTTGCAAAATAAAATCTTAGAAATATATCCAGAAGTGCTTAAATAACATCACTAAGTGTCTCTTTTTTAATAGCTTTTTTGAATAAAGGTAATTATTTCTATAACTGGTGACTACATAAAATAGCTACAAAAATAAAATAAAAAAAAAAACTAGTCAAATAAGAAAGAGGTCACTTACCATTTAGTGTATTCATATTCTATTGACTAGTTTAACAAATGAGCATTAGGTGACTAAATCCTAAATCACCTTTTATTTCCCAAAATTTCTGACAATGGTTCTTAAGTTTCAAAGGTTATTCTATTGATTAATCCCTTTTACTTCCATGCCTATGATATGATCTGTATTTTGATTTTTTTTTTCCCAGAAGATGAACCTGTAATTACAACAATAAAGAACAAGAAATGAAATTAGAAATCTAACATCAAAGTGAAAGAGAATTAATTTATAAAATAATTTGTATTTACTTTCATGTGTTTTTGTTTCTCTCAAATATTTTAAAAACAATTTGTCCTTTTAATTCTATTGTTTACAATAATGTTCATATAATGCCATTATTTTGGATAAAAATGATCTATAATTAGATTGAAGTCATTAAAAGTTTAAAAAAAAAAGTTTTTTGTTTGTTTGTTTTTTTGTAGTTTTACAAATCATACTGTAATTGAAAACTGAAGTGATCAATGAAAACAAACTTTTTAAACTGAAAGTTAAGGAGAAAAAAAAAAAAAACCTAAGTTAAATATTAATTGGCGAAAAGGCCACATAATGGGAGACAAATGTTAATACCTACTTTAGAAAAACTGTAATGCAGTATTAAATAAGTCTTGGTTTTGAATCTCAGTGAAGACTGGTATTACTGAATTTCAGGATTTTAAATTTGGTTGGTCCTTGTGCTGGCCACATCTTCCTCATTGACGATGAAACAAATGATCTTTACATCATCTGCCTACAGAAGGTTTCAAAGGGGTACTGTAATTTTACTTTATTTAGTGATTCAAATAAATTTGTCTACCTTCTATAAAAAAGTAGGTCACAGTTATGTTTATAGCTATGTGGTATGCACTCATTTATTGACCACTGAAGACAAAAAAACAAAAAAAATAATACAAAGAAAAACTTCTACCAAAATGGTTTGACATTTGTTACAAAAGGTCATACACTATACACTAGAACAAATTCTCGTACAAGTGCTCTTTCTTCCCTAGTGCCCATAAGAATGGGTTGCCTGAATCAGCCTTGAAATACAAGAATGCAAATGATGGATCGAGAGAGATTATATTAAAGTTAGCAAACCCAAAACTAGTTAATTTTTTTAAAGGTAAAATTTTTTAAGGAGTGTTATATTTTCAAAATTTGACATTTAAATAATAAAAAACTGTATTATTAAATTAAGGAAATCCTGTAGGATATCAAAAAAAAGGCCTAACCACTCTTTTTACATTTTCCAGCCAGCTGCACTTTGGACAACCTTTGATTCATACTCCTCCATTGTAAATTGAAGGATGACTATTGATAGTAGGCAGTATTGAGTAATTCCTACTTTTGCCAGCCAGAGTGTTGACTCTGTAACAGTACAAACTATTAACTTGTTTTTTTTTCTTACTGTCTGATAACCAACAATCAGCAATCAGTGTCCAACTTTAACCATACAGAGATTGCTAGTGTAAAATTTAGTTTTTGCTCATGGAAGCAGATGCCAATCTTAAATGGGTTTTTATCTCTTTTATTGATCCTCCATCTCTTGTTATGCTTGACCCTAGGTATACTGTTTGGCCATTCAATAGTATGCAACATCTCATACTATCACTACCACATTTTTTTTCTGAATAAACTAATTTCAAGTTATATATATATACATTGCCACTGATAAAAAATGTAAAGTACAACAGCAATATTGTACATTTTTTAATTTTTGATTCGCATTATAATTTAAGCCCCCTGCAACCTTCTAATACCACTAGTCCTGATTTCCCCACTATGTATCTTATCTTATATATTACAGACTGTACTTTAAAATAGAAGATAAATGTACTTTAAAATAGAAGATAATTACATCCAACACATTTCATGTGTCAATTTGGTCATCCATGTTAATCAGTGACTAAACCCTGCTAAGTCATTGGTTCTTCTGGCTGATTCAGGCAACTCATTCCATTCTCTAACGACAGTAGGGAAGAAGCAGCACTTGTAGGAATTTGCTCTAGCATAAGAAATAGAAATGTGCATCTATCTTTGTGTCTTTCTGAGTATTTCATTAGGTTTAATTTTTCTTTTTGTAAATTATGGTTTACTGTTTTACATATTATAATTACTTTACTTTTTATTCCTCTGTCCTGAAGTGTATCTAAGTTAATGGTTTTACTATTGATGTTGCTCTAATCAAATTGAAATCTCACTGCTCTATTTTGTTATTGTCCTATTTTCTATTTTTATATTACTATATGGCGGCACTATATGCAGACCCAGTTGTGTCCTGCATATATATACTTTCTGCATCTCATGCAAGCAAAGATGTTGTTTGCCATCGGTTTATTTAAGTTTTCTTTTCATCTTCTGCGCCTATTTTCAACATTATGTCTTTTTTTGGGTCTTAAATTAGTTTCTTGTGGCCTTTGACAAAGGCTTTGTGAGAGCTTACAGAGGCCATCTACTGCCAGCTGCTTTCCTCTATGCCAGTGTCTATGAAATGACACCTGAGTTCATCTTTATACCACCCTATTTTATGTTTACCAAAGAAGATTGCTGATTTTGATGGTAATTTAGCCAGCTCACCTCCCATTGTGCACTTCTATCATTTATTCTGACAGAAAAAATATGCCTTCATTTTTAGTCTATAGGGCAGATGATGTAAAGGTCATCTGATTCTGTGGCCTACAGTTTACAAGGGTGTCATGTGGCCAGCACAACGACCAACTTCCTTTACTTTTCCCAACTAATGTCAGGTACCAATTAGACCTGGGTGGACTCAGAGGCGCCCAAGGATCCCAAAATAAAAATTCCAGTCTTCACCAGGATTCGAGCCCAGGACCCTGGTTCAGAAGCCAAGCGCTTTACTGCTCAGCCACCGCATCTCAAATTTACTGAAATCCCACTACATCCACCACAACCTGGCCTTAGATTTAATGATTAGATGGGAGAGGGAATATTGTAAACACATGTCAAAAATATCAACAAGCCTATAGGCCTATAAAAAATATGACTATTCAAAAAAACAACAGTGAATTAATATATTTTATTTATTTTATAGCTATTACAAATAGTAAGCTCAAAAATTTAACAAACATATTACCTAACAATTCTATAATAAAATAGCCTATAAAGTATATATTGTTCTTTTAATTACATTAGAGAAAAAATCATAGACATAGAGGTTGAATAAATTGTAGAGATTTATCTATAAGACTATATCAAACCAATTTTATTTTATTTCTCAAAATAATTTTATAGCTATTTTCTATTATCATCCTTTAAATCAATCACTTAAAAAAATAATTAAACATTTAATTCTAAAACTGTCAATAGGATTTGACCTAATTTGACCTAAACACAGTCCACTGGAAAAAAGGTTTTGACCTAATTTGACCCAGTAGATTGTGAATAGGGTTTTGATCTAAATTGACCCATCTGGTTGGGAATATGGTTTTGAAGCCTATCTATTGGATTCGTATTTTTTACTCAGCAACAATCAAAATTCTGATCTACAAACGGCATGAAGGTAGATCTAGAAAGGATACAGATAAGAGAGCTGAGACTGAGAACAGTTGTCAACTAGTCTAGATCTAAATGTCAATGAATATTTTTAGATAGAATTTACATTTAGGCCTACACATTTTAAGTTGATAAAATTACAAAAGTCTTGAAAAGTCATAAAATAAATGCATCATTAGCTAAGAAAGGGGTCTACCGAAAAACAGGAAAACATGGCAAGTTTTGGAAACACAACAGTTTCAAACACTCACACTGATATGAATTTTGTATATGTAGATCTATACTCGACATACTGACAATGTATAGAAAGAAATATCATTTGCTTGTCTTACCTGTTAGTCCTTGAGCCCATATATAATAGATTTATGTTCAATCGTTGAATTATAGATCTAGATCTAGATTCTAAATCTAGCTCTAGAATCTAGAGTTTGCCTGTCATGAAATGTCACGTGAAATGCTCATTTTTATAGAGAATCACTTTTATTATTGGATAGGCATCAGGTGGGAGTGGTTCGGGCTGTTGTTTGTTTTATTTATTACTGAAAATCAAATGATCTAGATCTAATTTTATAAGTAAAATGTTGGTTTTGTTTTTTGTAGATCTATTTTTTTCGAATGTTCCTTTTAGGATGAAGATAATACATTATTTTTTTTTTAAACGGAAAATGATGGTATGAATCACAGATAATCTACACCCTAGTCCAAAGGCAAAGGGCAGGTTATGAACCTGAGGACCATGTATCGAAATATAATCGCAGATGGCAGGGACTAGCTGACCTTGTGAAGCGCATCGACAAGACTTCCTCAGCATATGGCAAGCAAATAAATGCCGAAAAGAAAACAAAAAATTATGACCTATAGCCAACAGGGCTTTATAAAGGGCATCAGTATTGGATGTGAAAAGCTGACTAGTGTTAGCAGCTTCAAATACCTCGGAGCCATTGTCCCAGATGAGGGAACGAAAACGGAACTTCTGGCCCGAATTGCACAGTCCACATAACAACTCTTTCAAAACATAAAATAATATGGAAAGACAAAGGCTTAGCCCTCGGCACAAAAAATCAGACTGTTGCGCTCTCAGGTCATGTCCACATTTTTATATGCTTGTGAGTCTTGGACGCTGACTACAAGCTAGAGAGAAGGATCCTAGAGGAACAGTACAAGAAAAAAGAAGAGACAGAGAAAGCGATGGGAGGACATAAAAGAATGGACGGGTATTCCATTAAATGAGGTTCTAACTAAGGCTAAGGACAGAGAGGATTGGAGAAGGACGGTCGACAACGGTACCCCAACGGTCCAACAGACTAAGGGTTAGAGAAAGGTAAAAGGTAAATCCTACTATATGTGAGATGGAAGCAAATGAGATGGAGCATTTTCTTGACCACCTTAGCCTTAACATGACCAGACTATAGCATAAGAAAATTAGGCAGCTATTTGGGGCCTCCGATTGAATGAGTTTCAAACAGGACTCTAAAGAGTATTTAGTTATTATTATTATTATTTATTCATCCAGATGACTTTTTCAAGTTAACCAACCCCCCCTACAGTGAATTTTGAGATTTAAAACCTCTCTCTTCAATATTATTTTAAAGCAAACTACAGTCACCAAATTCTATGAGCGTAGCTAATGGAGTTTTGAATTTAAAAAAAAAAAACAACTAAAGAGACAGAGCGTCGGATGAGGTTTGCGGGACATGTTCTCCGACAAAATGAATTACGCATAATAAGAGTTACGATGGCATCCTAGTACAACATGGCGCCACACTTTCATGGAGGTCCTCAGAGCAAGTGGAAAGAGGCTTCAGACATTACAGGTGACCGAATTTTGTGGAAACAGCTTACCTCCAATGCGCCGAACGACGCGGGAGGATCTAAGTAAGAAAAGCACATTAGGTTTTTGAAACAGTGGCGTAGCGTCCATGGCGCCAAGAGGTTCAATGAACCCGGGCCCACGACCATTAGGGGGCCCATTTGAAATTGTCATGTAGAGTTGTGTATTTCACTAGGAACCTTAAGCAAACGTGAACAAAAGCTCCCTCTTACTGTCCTGGATAAACGGGTCCACCTCGTTCTGTCTGGAGGGGGGGACTTGGGGTTAACAACTAAATGGGGCCAACATGAGCTCCAATGTATGACACCAAAGAAGGAAAAATAAACTTCTGTAAAAGACTACTCAAAACAAAAATTTATCCAATATCCTAAATGTTGTATCAAACTTTATATTAACTTCAAAACGACAACCCTTGTTTTCAGCTAGAGTATTTGTACCAGTGTCTCGGACTGCTTTAATGTTAGGAGCTGCTTTCATCCGCGTTTTTTTTTATTATTGGCTAGCCCTAATCACAATGTGCGTTAAAAAAAAACTTAAACTTGGTCTTGAATGATTCAGTCTGCTGTGTTCAAGTAGACTTAAACAAGTAGATATTATTGCCAAAGAATTTTGTTCAGAAATGCAATCCTTCATAGATGCCTACCAAAAAATATGAAATGTGTGTCCAATACGAGATTTTTTTTGATAACCATACGCAACTAGATTGTATAAAGACGTTTTCTAAAATTGTTACAGAGTGCATGCTATTTCTCACTTTGGCTAAGATCTGAACGAAGTGGTCGTCTCCTTTCCATTAGGACTAAAACAGAAAGATTGAAAAACTCCTTCATTCCACTTTCGGTCAGTGTTACAAGATCATCTTTCGTCATCGAGAAGTACATTTATAACGCGCTAGTTGTGAATGTGTATGTGTTTGTGTTTCATGTGCGAATGTTGTTCGTATTTGCATCTATATTGTAATTGTACAGTAGTTACGTTGGATCAATAAAAATTATCTTAACTATTTAATATTTAAAAATGAAAAACAATGATTACTCCCACTTGTTTTTAACTAATGATGGATCCCAAAAATCGAATTTGCTGATTTCATACCTTCTTGTAAAATGAGCTTTACCTTTCCGAGCTGAATAAAAATTTCTAATTTGATTGATCTAGATTTATGAATGAGTTTGAGGTTAAATAACATTTTAGATGATTTAGAGATTAACTTGTTCAGCAAATAACGCTTATTATATTATCTCATAAAGTGTATATAAATATTCTTTATGGTGATCTAATAGAAGGCAGAAGAGCCGCAGGTCCCTACTTTAAAGGTATACTGATGTATGCAAAAGCGACATGAAGATCTTCAAAATAATTTACCCCCTCCCCAACCTGTGTAATATTACAGATCTTAGGAAGAAATTTAAGTCAAATAGAAGACATTTATTTTGCGGGGTGGAGGTGAAAAGCACCATCTTATTTAGTTGTACAATATAAATAGGAAGATTACAAAAAGTATGTGGGAAGAGATAGCCCAAGATCAGACAGCATGGAGACAGACTGTACGTGCTGGTACGAATTTTGCTGAATGCAAAAGAAACGAAGCTGCATCAGCCAAGAGAAAGAAAAAAATCTGCCCTGTCGGCTAGCCCTAGGACAGACTAATATAAATGCACGAACTGTGGCAAAATCTGCCGCGCCAGAATTGCCCTAATCAGTCCCTCCAGATTCTGCCCCATCTCAAGACGTAAACAAAGTCAGTGACTTATCTGGGCGCATCCATTATCTTCCGAGACAGAAGGAGCCATGTACAAAAATAAAACATTTGTAAATGCTCACACGACATCCAAAATCAAATGAAATGCAAGGAAAGCATTCTATTTAGGTTTTATAAGGGTCCTCAGACTAAAGGTAAATGTATGCACCTGGAATCTTTGTACCACTACTGTGGAGAGACCAAAGAGACCGAGTATCTTTCGGACATAGAGACTTGAGAAGGAACTTGCTGTATGCTAATTAGGCCTATTAAAATTTTAAAATACTTCCTCTTTTTACTATGTGCAGACTAGTTAGTGTTGACATTATCTGTGAGAAACTCGTCCATTAATGAACACACATGGAGCAGTGTAGAAGGACAGAGACAGATAGAAATGAGGACTATCAAAGATGAGATTACGAGGGATTTATTTAGGGACAGTCAAGAGATCCAATTTTTAAAATTATGTTTATCTTCTTTTGTATAAAATGTGTTGTATTATCTTCATATCTTATATGTTACAGACGTTACTTCAAAAAAGAAGATGATTACATCTTACGCGTCATGCATTAGTCATGGATATTAATCAAAGACCTGAACTCCACCAAGTCACTGGTATTCCTGGCTAGCTCAGCAACCCATTCCATGCTCCAATAGCGCTAAGGAAGAAGGAGCTTTTGTACAAATTTGTCCTAGCATATGGAACGAAGAATTTTCCTTTATCTTTGGGCTAAAAACTAAGGTGAAACAACTAAGCTCCTTTCAACATGGAATATACCAGCAATCTTTACAATAAATTGTTATAAAGAATAAATTACAATACAACTTACTTAAACAATTAACTCTCTCCATTTTGTAATAAGATTGTTTTGTTTTCCTCAGGCCACAAAGAAAACATAAAAACAAACAAATGTGAATCCTGGCAACTCTACATGTTTATTTTGTTTTTTTTTTAAATAAAGTGTCAGTTGCTCTTAAAGATATTAAATTGATATAATAATCTATATCTTGTTTGGCATTTAATTATATTTCATATGTTAAAAGTTGTACACAAAGACATATACACTTATATTTTTGTACAAAACACAAAGTGAAATTGAAAGTTTTAATTCCAAAAAAATTAACATCCAACACAAGAAATGTGTATTCAATTAGGATTGTTTAAAATAAACTGATCTTTGAAACATTAATAAATAGTTATAA
>JADKLZ010000003.1:28861689-28873823 GCA_021533235.1 Biomphalaria straminea
GAAGTTTTGGTCCTTCTCGAAGTTTTGGTCATCCTCGAAGTTTTGGTACTTCTCAAAGTTTTGGTCCTTCTCGAAGTTTTGGTCCTTCTCGAAGTTGCGATGGATAAAAAAATATTGAAGAAGTTCTGAGGCACAAGTTGAATTCACTTGATATTCCTTCCAGTGAGCGAGAAACAGACAAAAATTAGAAATAAACGCAGTAATTTTGTGCTTTGCTTATCAGAAGGCGGGGGAGAAGGGGGAGATGGCATAGTGGTTAAGCTCTTAGCTTCTGAACCTTTGGTCCTGGGTTCGAATCTCGGGAAGACTTGGAATTTGAATTTTGGTATTCTTATGAGTACCTGACTTAAGTTGAGGAAAGTAAAGGCGTTTGGTCGTTGTGGTGGCAACATGACGCCCTGCTCGTTGGCCACAGAAACATAGATCGCAACGTCTAAAAGGGGAAAATTTAATTTTTAACAGAAGGCAAGAGAAATTTTAATAATAATAATAATAATTTAATAATAATAATTGTATTCATAAAGCGCTGTTAACAAACAAAATGTAGGCTCAAGGCGCTGTAAAAACATTACAAACTAATCTAAAAAAGTTCTAAACAGATAGGTCTTGATGTTCTTCTTAAAAGTGGTGTAGCAAGTTGTCTGTCTGAGATCAATGGGGAGTGAGTTCCACACCTTTGGTCCGTGAACTGAAAAAGCCCGCTGACCGTAGCTTTTAAGGGATAAACGTAATTTAGTAAATTATTGCTAGATCTTTTGACTGGTAACCGAGTTACATAGAACTAGAATATAGTTTGTATCAATGCTTAATAGTTTGACTAACAGAAGTGTTTTCTGGATGTAAATGTGTATATGTTATCTTATATGTTACAGACGTTACTTCATAAAATAAAGAGGATTTCGTCCTACGCGTCATGCAATTAGTCATGCATATTAACCAAACTCCGCCAAGTCACTGGTTTTCCTTGCTAGCTCAGGGAACTCATTACATGCTCTAATAGCACTAGGGAAGAAGGAGCATTTGTACAAATTTGTGCTAGCATATGGGACGAGGAATGTGCCTTTATCTTTGTGTCTTTCGGAGTATTTTATTAAATTTTGTTTTTGGATTTGAAGACTATGGTTCAGTGTTTTATGTATAATTGCTATGTGAGGCAGGCATGGCCCGTCTGTGTGCGGACATGCTCTGCTGCCCACAAACCAAACCCCTAGCTATAGGTTAATAGCCGTACTGCCTCTGTGTGTCCCTGCAAGGACTAAGGCTAAGGGAGTAAACCCTAACAGAAAATCCGGTCTTGGAGCCCCGTAGGCGGGGGGACAATAGTAGGACTACTGCTCTCGGGCAAACTCCTGCATCCACCTGACCCCAAATTGTGATGGCTTGCCTTCCCTTTGGACCCGGTCAGTATGGAAGAGAGGCGTGTGCTGACGTGTGGGCAGCCCAGCACCCGCAAATTCACCGCCCAGGCTTTCCCCCAGCAACGGAGAGGTCACTCCATCTCTGATAGTAATGTCTCTGAAAAAAAAACACGAAGAGTGGTAGTTACCGGTGATACGTTCCTAGCTGATTGGCGCTTAATCTGGAACGCCAGGGATCACTATTGACGGTAGGAGGGGCTTTTTAGTCTCACTGGATAGCTACTGCCTGCCTTAAGCCGTCAGCCATCGGACAATTAAGTGCTATCCCGCCATAGCTTGCCGCACCACTGGGTGCTTGGTGCTAAGAAAAAATCAAAAAGCAAGCTGCTAACCCGCACCTGCAATTAGAATCAAATGAAAACCCTCAATATTAATGCGTTTAGCAAGCTGGAACATATGGAAAATGTGTCCTGGCTTCAATACGGACCCTGAATTCTTTACCGACATGCGCCAAACAGCTATAATCAACAGAGAACTAAGCAGACTAAACATTGATGTGGCCTGTCTGCACGAAACCAGACTGGCAGACAGTGGATTTCTTATAGAAAGCAATCATACATTCTACTGGCAAGGAAAACCAGAACAAAGCCCCATAATACATGGCGTGGCCAAAATGCTTGGGACCTCATGGAGTTGGAAAAATCAACGACAATGGCCAAAGGCTACTCGAATTCTGTTGCTCTCATGAACTATGTGTGACAAATGCATACTTCTCTGGCAAGGAACGCCACAAAGTCTCGTGGCAGCACCCACGCTCGAAAAGGTGGCAACAGGTTGACCTCTGCGTCACTCGAAGGGTGGATCTGAAAAGTGTTATCCGCACCCGCTCATACCATAGTGCGGACTGCAACTCAGACCATTCACTTGTGCTAAGCAAAATCAAACTATCTCTCAAGAAGGCTTATACCTCAAGTCAACCATGAACTAGGTGAATTAATGTCAACTATGTAGGTGACACAGAGAAGTCTGCACTCTTTGGCGAGCGCCTGAACAGTTTAATTACCTCGTTAAGTGATGAAGAAGGCATCTCCATCCGATGGGAGAAATTAAGAGAGGTAATCTACAGCTCAGCAATTACCGCTTTTGGACCTCAAAAGCACAAAAATGTAGACTGGTTTGAGGCGAATCTAGCACAGATGGAACCTTTCATCGAGAAAAAGCGATCTGCATACCTCGCTCATAAGACAATGCCTAGTCTAAAATCTTTGCAAGCCTTCAAAGCTGCTAATAAAGAGGCAAAACAAATGGCTAGACAATGTGCTAACAACTTCTGGAGGGATACCTGCAACAGAATTTAAGAAAGTCTCTACTTAGGAAATAGTGAAGCTCTGTTTGACGGCATTAAAGCGGCCCTGGGTCCAACAGTTTCCAAGCCTGCCCCCTCCTATCAAAATCTGGAGAAAATATTACAGATCAAACAAAGCAGCTAGAACGATGGACTGAGCACTACCTCGATGTCTATGCCACACTGAATACAGTAGACAATGTCGCACTGGCTTCCCTACCAGATCTTCCAGTATTGGAATGCCTAGATGATATTCCTAGAAAAAATTCTCTTGGCATGTAGATATCACGCACATTTTTTAAAATGAATTTCTGTCTGTCTGTCCGTCTGTCCGTCTGTCAGACTCAGAGCGCCAAAACTAGGAGAGATACGAAAAATATTATTTCACCATTAAATGCGGCTTGAAAAGTTTTAGGTGCAACGGCTACTTTTAGTTTTCTAAAAGCAAACCGTTTAATTTATAAAATTACTTATGCAAGCGGTTTTTTAAAAACAAAACATCAATTCTAAAATAATTACGTAAATGTAAGGGAGGAAATGTTACTATAAGAAATACGTAAGGCATATAGAGTTCACGCACATTTTTTAAAATGATTTTTTAGCAGCGGCTTTCGTGTACTAGCGTAAAGCCCGGAAATGACATGATTCTAAATTAATTTCTTAAATTTAAAAAAAAATCAGATTTTTTAAAATAAAATTGTTTAATACACCCATTGTGCTGTAACTAACATATTTTTGTGCGTTTTGTCTGTTGGTTGGTCTGTCCGTCACGGTTAGAAAAAAACACTAAAGGCTTTTGAAAATATGATTTAACCTTTACTGTTCTTTCAGAAATATTGCGATAGTTTAAGGATGGGAGCATACTGGAATTGAGCCAGGGACTTAGAAGGAACATCCAAAACATCTTGCGAATAGGCGGATTTGACAGGGATCCGACTCCGACGGGGGCCGCCTCTGAGTTTGTGTATTACACAAACTCTCTTTGTAATCTTGTTAAATAACAGGCTATCATTCCTCGCCATTAAGGCTTGCTTGCCAGTAAAGCTTGCTCGCCATTAAGGCTTGCTCGCCATTAATGCTAGCCCTACTCTCTGCCATTAGGCCCTATGTCTGTTTTGTCGTTTGTTATAGTTTAGGTTTAGGGCGTAATTTTGGTTTAGTATAGTAAGTTGTCGTTAGTTATTGGTTTAGTTGGGTTTTTGTTTTGATCTAGTCGTTTGGGTTTTCGTTGATTTAGTATCAGTTACTTAGTAGGTTAGGTTTTTTTATTTTTGTGTAAGCTATATATTTTATTATTGATTTATTTTGATCTATTGATTTCTCTTTTGATGTAAATAAAGTATTTCGGTAATTTGTTTTATAAATTTAGTTTGATCGATTTATTTTTAGTTGTCGTTTTATCTTAGTTTAGCTTAGTTAGTTAGTTTAGTTAACTGGTAAGTGCCAGTCTGGTCACCCTGGCGAAGTCCACCCTTCGGTATTGTACCGAGGTGCACAGAATGAACTCACACAGTAACGCGACCATCTGCTTACTGAAATTATAATGTTTAGCTGTATAAAAATGGCCATAAGCGCCTCCTGACCAGCTAACATATGTATGTATCAAATTTGTTCCAGCACCTAGCTTCAACTCTATTTTCGGAAAACACTGTAGGTAAAACATTGATTTTATCAGCTGTAATAGCTTTAAAATCTGTTTAACACAAAAATACATCTGATATTATTATTATATATTAAACACATTTCTTTAAGCAACAGTTCAAGGTCACATCTGTGACAAGAGTTATAAAATTAAAAGCTTCTTATATAATTCTTAACAAACGACATATATACATTTTTAGATCAGCGTCGTCACAAGCTCTGACATGGTGTAGCACTGTGTGTTGCAAACTGCCTAGGGTCGCCAGCTCCTAATTTTCAGCAGGGTTACCTTTTCCCATGTTCGGGTATAGCTGCGAGGCAGCACAGTTTGAATTCAGTTTTCCTTCTGCTAAGAAAGCTGCAAGCCAAGACTAACGAGCCCTTCCTGTCCTGTCTGGTTTAGGTGCTCACTAGATTATACTCACCATCTTCTGCTAGTGAAAACAGTTCTGCGCATCCAATATTTGAGCCACACTTGAAAGATCAAGACATACACATGAAACTGCTCATTGTAAAAACTTTTACAATGATACATAAGACTAATTAATTAACTGATTGATTAATATTTAATGTTTAAAAACTACTTCATAGAACAGCAAAGTCTTATATGAAACCTTTATCAATTGCAACGGATAATAGATGTGCATAAAAAAAAATCCCAGTGTGCTTGGTGATTCCATCAATAAAAAATAGATCTTTATAACTTAATATGTATCTTTAAATTAGTTTTCACTCTGTAACACTCTACAGTTCGAAATTTGTTTACATTTTTTGATGAATTTGTACATCATCGTAGGGAGTCTACGAAAACCAGAAAACAGTGTCTACGAGACAAAAAAGTTTGGGGACCACTGATGTAGATGAACTGAAAAACTTTTTTTTTACATTACTTTATACATGTTACATTTTTTTTTTTTGTTTTTAATGGAATTTAATTTTAATTTTATTCTAATCTAACTTGTTACAATTGTGTCATTTAAATAAAAAATGAGTACATTATATTGCTCATTTCATGATTTTTAAAAATTACAATTTGTTAGATAAAATGATCAGATGGCGAAAATAGGGGATGAAATAACCAGGGAATGAAGTGACCAGGGGATGAAATGACCTTGGGATGAAGTGACCAGAGGATAAAGGGACCAGAGGATTAAATGACCGGAAACCCTAGAAAATGTACCAATGAATACAGACAAGATCTAATCGATATTTTATGTCAGACACAAAATTTGTCTTATTGGAAATGGGGGGGGGGGGCAATGGGATATTCTTGAACCCGAGGGTCCACAGGTACCTGTTTTGAAATAAAACTTTTAAATAGCATGATAATGCACTGTAGATACCTAAGAATATGCATTTTTGTTGGCTTTCAATACCTAAAATGGTGCTCTGCTCCCAGCGCTCCCCTAGACCCCGCACGCGCCCCTTGCTAGCAAGGCCGAGAGTCTATAGTTGTTCCACTAATTCCAGGAAGAACCTATTCTAGAGCACAATAAGCGTCTTCCGAAATAAGGAAGGCTCAGAATGTAGGCTAATAAAGATTTATTATGTAGCACACAGACACACCACACACCGGCATATATATATATTCTAAATATTTTTGGCGGGGGGGGGAGGAGAGAAAAATCCTGGCTACACCCATGCATTCGACAATTAACACTTTTTACCAATGGTGTATAGATAACTTTCTAATTTTAAATGCTACCATCTCTTGAAGAGCTTTTTCGTGAACACTCACCATTCTTAAAGACAACCTGCACCCATTAAACCATTGTTACATAAGATCTGAACGAAGTCCATCAGGACTAAAACTGAAAGATTTAAAAACTCCTTCATTCCACTTTCGGTCAGAGTGTTACGAGATCATCTGTCGTCATCGAGAACTACATAGAAGTCTAAAGTATAATGCGCTGGTTATGATTGTGTATGTGTTTTCGTGTGTGAATGTTGTTCGTATTTGCATCTATATTGTCATTGCACAGTAGTTTCGCTGAGGTAGTCAAGTGTAGTCAAACGGAATTACCATTTCATTGGATCAATAATAATTATCTTATCTATTGAAAAATGAAAAACAATGATTACTCCCACATGTTTGTAACTAATGATGGATCCCAAAATCAAGTTTATACCTTCTTGTAAAATGAGCGCTACCTTTCCGAGCTGAATACAATTTTATTGATCTATAAATGAGTTTGAGGTTAACTTACATTTTAGATGATCACAGAGATTAACTTGCTCTAAGATCATTTAAGCGAATAATGCTTATTATTTTATAATGTGTATAAACATTCTTTGTGGTGATCTAATAGAAGGCAGAAGAGCCGCAGGTCGCCCCACTTTAATTTATTTAAAGTTATGCTGATGTATGCAAAAGTTGCCAAAGGCGCCATTAAAACTCTCACACTACAAGAATGTCTAAAAAATGCAGCTTATACTTGATTTCATTGAACATCTAAATATTAAAAATCATTATCAACTAAATTTTATAACGTCACTAGAGCATGAAATGGCATGTAGGCCTATGTTTGAATCAAGTAGGTAAAAAATGTCTTGGCATGACTATAAGACAGATGACAAATATATCTTCTCTCCTGATTGAGCATCTGCAATTGCTATGGTATTTTGTGTCTCAATAATCTTTTCCCTTTGCAACTTCTCATATCACTTAGGAGGCCAGTCTTTGTTACATAGCTGTGGGTCAAAGTTTGGACATCTGAAATCACTAGGTGCTGTTGCCCTTTCTTCCTTCTATACCATTTGTGTAGTTTGTTTTTAAATTAACTATGCTTTCTCTGATAAGAGGGGGGTGGATGAGCTGATTTTTTACTATCATCATATTATTTGGTTTAAGATAGAAAGAGGGATGGGTTAATATTATCACTTTCATTTGCTAAATATTATATTAAAAGTGGTTGTTTTTTTTCACAGAAATAATTTCACCCACTCTTACTTACCCCCAGCTTGTGTGACACAATATTGGAATGTGTTTAAAATATTGAATGGCTCCCGATCTGAAATTAGGACGCCAATAAATCCTGGTCATTATTCATTATTTTAGTAGGTTATGAAGATAGTTGACATTCTGGTAGAACAGCACCATTTTGTTATAATATGGGACTTATCCCTGAATGACACATCTACCCTCTTAATTAGATGGGAATGCTGCAATCACACATAGTATAAATAACAATTCTCTTCCTCATTCTCTTTGTACCTTTATCTCTTGTCTGTTCATTATTTTCACACTCCAAGTGCTGATCAATCTTATACACTAATATTTTTTGTTTATATGCTCTTTTTCTCTTTCTCTCTTGCTTTCTTTCATGTTTGCATCTCTCTTGAACCTGTTTCCCCACTATCGCATAAATGATATCTCTCTCTCCCTCTCTCTTACTCCTTCTGTGTCTCTTGTATTGTTATCACTTGCACTTTTCTCTTTTGATGGCTTAAAGCGCAGCTATTTTATTCATATTTAAACAAGCATGTTTGTATATATTTGCTTTACTAACATTGTCTTTCAATATCATCTCTTGTTTCTCTTATATATCATATCTTCTTTAAATAATTGCGTTTTTACAAGGGATATCATGAAAGTATTAAATACTAATACTTAATTATTAAATGATTTACTTAAGAAGCACATAGAAATATTTTAAACAAATCTCCCTTCAATCAAAAAACTATTTTCTCTTTTTTCAAAGTGTTCTTTCTCTCACATAGCTTTTAATTTGTAGAATTTCCAGGGTATAATGAATTTATAGTGCATGAATAGGATTATGGCTTGCAATTAGCAAACTCATTTTACAGATGTTTTAGTTCATGGGGTGTACTAGTGGATGTAGTGTACTAATAGACCTAAAAATCTAGACCAAATATAACTACAGGAGCTAAGATGATCATTATTAAAGCAAATATCTGCCTACAGCATGTAAATACTAATTAAGATAACATAATGGCGTACATCACTACATAAAATATAAATTTGAAATAGTATTCAACCCTTGGAATATTTTTAAATAGATTCACTTTTTGTGTTAAGAAACACAAAAGTACCGCTAATTTTTTTTACTATTCTATAATACAAATATTATAGCACTCAAAAGAGGAAATAATTATATCTTAAAGAAATTATATTGTTGATTTAATAGATGATAATTACTATGACTATATTTTAGGAAGTTGAAGAAAGCTGTAAAATAATTATGGTAATTTTAGTGATTTAATAAATTAAGAGAATACTAGATATCATTTTCAAATTTCATCCACCCAATAAATAGTTCCTTCTATTATAGATGCTCAAAACCTGGATGAAAAGTTAGCTAACCCTCTAGCCCTCATGACATTGTATTTTTAGGTGAAGTTATTTTTTTGCATTAATATTACAAATTCAATTGGTATGTTTGGTTTTGTTGAATTGAAGTTATTTTGTTTTTTTTTTCTTTCCTGTGCTAAATTAGTATGGTTGTAGAATGTTTGTGCATTTGACATCTGTGACTATAAAGTTCAGGTAGACTACTATGTTTGTCTGGCCATCCGTTTAGGATATACTGGATAAGTGTTAGCATCGTTCTATCTTTCTCTGTCTCGATTCTGACTTTCTCCAGCACTGCATCTGGTATGGTCAGTCCTACTGTGTTGACACAAACATCAGGTATATCACTCTTTTCCTCTGATGGGTCTCTACTCAAAGCATCGGCTATGAACAAATTTTTGCCTTTGACATATTGAAACTGGATATCGTAACGATAAAGGCGCATCATTAGACTTTGTAGCCTTCTTGGAGCAGAACTAAGTGGTTTTTGAAGGATGTTTTCCAGTGGTTTATGGTCATTCTGAACTATAACTGTCCTGCCATACGTATACTGGTCGAAACGTTCCAAACCAACAACCACTGCCAACAATTCTTTTTCAATCTGTGCCCATCTTTTCTGAGTATCAGTTAATGATCTAGAAGCATATGCTATTGGACTGCCATCTTGTAATAATGCTGCTCCCAACCCATTTTGGCTACTATCTGCTTGTAATGTAAGCTCTTTGTTAGGATCAAAATATATCAGTGTGCCATGATTCGATATTTTCTGTTTTATCTTGTTGAAAGCTCGTGTGCATTGATCAGACCAAATAAATGGTGTGTTCTTTCTCGTCAACTCTGTAATGGGCAGTAAATCTGTCGACAGATCTGGAACAAATCTTGCAAGATATTGAACCATGCCACAGAATCTTCTGACCGATGAGATATCTTTTGGAGCATTCAAACCCAAAATAGCAGATACTTTGTTCGGGTCTGGTTTTATTCCTGCTTCTGTAATTATATGACCCAGAAAGTTAATCTCAGCTGTTCTAAAAACAGATTTATCAAGGTTCAATTTAATCTTCTTTTCTTGACATCTTTTCATCAGCTCTCTTAGGTTCATATCATGATTTCGTAGTGCTTCTTCTTTCGTTCTTCCTCTTCCTACCACTATAATATCATCAACGTAATTGAAACAGCCTTTCAGTCCTTCTAGTGCTAGATTTAATCTTCTCTGAAAAATTTCTGAGCTAACTTTCAGACCAAATGGTAATCGCTTCCATTTGAATCTGCCAAAAGGGGTTATCATAGTCGTTAGATTCGATGACAGTGTATCTCTAGTCTGACATGCCAGAAAGCTTCTTGGACATCCAATTTGCTGAATATTTTGGCATCGTTTAAATCTGCCAATATGTCATCTAAAGTAGCCAAATTATAGAATTCCCTTAGTAAAACTTTATTCAGGGCTTGTGGATCTATGCAAATCCTAATTTTTCCATTAGCTTTCTCCACTATTGCCATCTGACTCACCCACTCTGTAGGCTCTATCACTGGTTCTATGATTCCTCTCTGCACTAGGGTCTTTAACTCCTCCTTAACTCTTTCTTGTAAAGCGATAGGGATCTTTCTACACGGCAGGACCTTGGGCTTCTTGCTGCTATCAATTTTTAAAGACACTTCTCCTAAGTCACCCAAATCACCAGTAAACTTTGGACTACAGTCTTCTTCTTGGTTATTCACTACTGATGCTATGAATCTATCTTTATTGACGTTTATTAGTTTCATTCTAGTTAAGGTTTCATGACCTAGTAGGCAAGTTAGATTATTTGGCACAACTATATATTCTATCCTAAAGACTTCATTAGTTTTCTCATTTCTAGTCGTAAGAGTGGCTTTCCCTATGGGGCTCATCTCAGTTTTATTCCACATTAGTAATCTTTGCGTTGCCTTTTCTATCTGATTCTTATTTACGTATCTCTCCTGTATGGTATTTACATCAGCTCCACTATCCATTTGAAACCTTATACGGTGACCATTCACTGCCATAACTGCTGTCATCCTTTTCGTTTTGCTGTTCTCTAAAGACATCAGCCATTTATTTTCTATCATCATGACTTCATCTGTTGTGTCCGACTGCAGCTGTCTTTCATCGTCCGACATATCCCCAGACATCTGCTGAATTTTCTTTTTGCACATCAAAGCAAAATGATGTCTCCCCTTGCAAGCTAGACACGTTTTGCCCCATGCAGGGCACTTTTCCTTAGTGTATTCGTGAATTCTTCCACAATACCTGCATTTACCTTTCTGAATGTTTGTCCTTGAGGGTGTTGATACTTTCTCAATCATTGGAGGGTCGGCTTGTATTATTCTCAACTGTTTCTTGGCTGTCCCGTAGGCTCTGCAAATGTCTCTGCACTTTTCCAATGTGAGATTACTATCTTGTAGTAGTTTCATTTTGAGGCATTCATGTCTAACACCAAGAACTACTCTGTCTCTAATCAAGCTATCTTCCAGGCGTTCAAAACTACACGTTTTTTGCTAGCCTTCTCAGATTTGTAATATACTTTTCAATATCCTCGTCTTCCTGTTGTTCACGAGTATTGAAAAGATAGCGCTCATAAGTTTCATTCGTTTTTCCTATACAGAAACCTTCAAATTTGTTTAGTATTTCTTCCATCTTTCTTTCTTTTCCCCTCTCAATTTCGAAACCGTCATATATGTCCATTGCTTTTGTCCCAATAATTGTTAGAAATGTGGCCACTCTGACCTCCTCTGATTCTTCCGCCAACTTAATGGCTAACTCATAGTTTCGCCAGCTCCGGTGAAACTTTTGCCAATTAGCAGCCATGTTACCTTCTACCTCGAGCGGCTCGGGTACAGGAAGGAAATTTCTAGCTGCCATTGCACGGCGTAGCCTTTTAATTGTTGCCTATTTATTATTGTAAACAATAAACCTTTATACCCTGATTAATGATTACCTCTGATCATTAATACACCGCTGCCACCATGTTAATTATGATCTATGTTCCACAGACATCAATAAGTAAACAACAACCATTGGCGTCATGGCGAAGAATGAACCTTTATTATATTGAACGCGTGCACATTTGCGCACCATATCAACACAAATATTCAGCTCAAAGATTTAAAAAAATATTACCAACAATTCTATAATAGAATAACCTATAAAGTAGGCCTACCAATTTTATCTATATTATATTTCTCAAAGTAAATAGGTCAGACGGACAACACAATGCAACAAGTAATCTATTTTTAGCTCCATTAATCATTTTTCTAACGCATTCGCTTTACTTATTTTATAATGCGAAAAATTAAAACCATATTTAAAACTCGAATTATTTATGTATTTAATAGTCAAAGAGAAAGTTTTCTAGAGCGCAAATACTTTATCATTCTTTAGATAAAAAAAATCCATTGACTTGCAAAAGACGTTTAATACGAGTATTTGTGAACAATTGTGGTGGAAAAAAAAAAGCAT
>JADKLZ010000003.1:28879952-28895945 GCA_021533235.1 Biomphalaria straminea
GTGTAATTCTTATCTTGGAGTATGTAAGTAGTTCACTTTATGTATTATATTTTATTATCATGACTTGTACGACTAAATAGTCAAAGTCATCCACTTTATCTGGACTAGAATTTACTCAATTCTTGCCACTTGTATTTAGCTCTTTAGCTATTATCAATTTATCGCTGATAAATTACCGCTCGCCACGAGCCCTCAATATTATTATTGATAAATTCCTTGACCGGGAACTATCAAAATATTTCTGTAACATGTCTTATTACCAAGTATGTATTTACGCTCAAACCGTGACAAGGAATGCCGTAACTATTTATATATTCTATTTTATCGGCCTGTTGGCCAGACTTATTACTTAGGTAAAACCATGTATACATTATCTTATTTATCTTATCCTATCATTATCTTATCTCGGCTGACCGCCATGTTCATTTTGCTTGCTCGATAATACTATGCTTGGAAGAGATATATGAATAATCTCCCCTTGTATTAAATTGTACCTTGATAAGAATTGTGTCCCTTGAACGGGCACCTTGTCCATTTAAGTCCACTTTATTGTTCAGGCCTCACGGCCAGATGTAAACTATAGCGACATGGTCACTGACCATCAGCCACCCCCCCCTTTTCCCTTTCATCTCGCTATCTAAGCGACTCGTAATGATCTCACCGTGACAGGTGCGTCTTACAATTTAACACTACTTGTGATCTCCCCTTTTAAGGGGATTCCCCAGACGGAATACAATATTTATGTATTAGCTTCCTTTGATAGTTAGGAAACTAAGTTTTAGTTTCTATACATCAAATATTACATTACTATTTGTTGTCTATTTAACATTCTGAAGATGTCCTTCATCCCAGTGTCATCATTATGGCTAAGCCGATATACGCATCTCGTTGCAGCTTTTATTACAGGCTACATCTACTTGGAATCCCTATCTACGTAACGCTGTTACCAGTCTGCTGACACCAGATCTGAAGATACCAGCCTTACCTACTATACACAAGAGTCCGACCACAATCGCTAGCCAGAAGACCCTTCACTTCAGCTACGTATCGTTGGATTGCCCCGTGCGCTAGGATCAATCACTCCAGCCCGCCCGCAGACGTCAGCATCAGCCACACCAGTCTCGCCAGAGCAGCATAATGACACTCAGAACACTTGGTTCTCATATCTTATGATGATGTGACAAAAATAAATTTCGCCCACTTAAGGTATCACTCGGTCTAGGCATCTAACTAATGTATTTTTGCTATCTTATTTTTTTACCTCAGCTTGGCCCTTATGACTATCTAAAGCTATTACCACCACCCCCTTTTTCTCTAGGCATCTGTGTCACGATGTAATTTCTTAATCTAACACCCGTCTAGCACATTCTTCATCGACGAGGATAAACACGCCTCTGTATATCTTGACCTAACATCCTGCCTCACCCCCCCCCCCTTCGGGGAACGGGTCAGTTCTAATGGACCCTCTTCAAATCGACAACAAGGTCTGTCTCGCGCAGCTAATCCCTGTCACGTAAGACAAACGATCCGTCGTCCGATCATATCGGCGATATCATTCGATAAGGGCCCATCCTTATGTCAATACATGAAACGCGCGGCAAGGTCAAGTGATAATCTTCTCCTAGGCATGGCGGACGATCTAAACACCTGGGAAGCCCCGCCTCCTTGACCACGCGACAGGATATGCGTAATGGCAAGCCCATCCCTGTTCCTGTCCAACTTAGCCTTTTTAACTACACATGGCGAATGGTCTTATTTTCATTTCATTTTGAGGAGCTGAAAGGATATACTTCTCTGAGCTTTACGAGCTTTCGCTATATTCATTTCATATCTTTCATAATATTGGACTGGTGGTAAGCTTTCATATGGTTTGTGTTTAATGGCCTCTTACTGTGTGTATTTACATATCTGTGCATTTATTTAGTGCATTATATTTGTGTACATAGTTGTGTAATTCTTATCTTGGATTATGTAAGTAGTCACTTTATGTATTATATTTTATTATCATGACTTGTATGACTAAATAGTCAAAGTCATCCACTTTATCTGGACTAGAATTATTTGTACTTCTTGCCACATGTATTTAGCTCTTTAGCTACTCTAAATTTATCGTTGATAAATCATCGCTCAGCTCGAGCCCTATTTCCATTATTGATAAATTCCTTGACCGGGAACTATCATGATATTTATGTAACATGTATTATTACCAAGTATATATTTATACTCATTCCGTGACAAGGAATGAAGTAACTGTGTATATATATTCTATTTTGTCGGCCTGTTGGCCAGACTCATTACTTAGGTAAACCATGTATACATTATCTTATTTATCTTATCCTGTCATTATCTTATCTCGGTTGATCGCCTTGATTTGTAATGGCGCACTGACCCTGCGCTCAGGATAGACTTGAATTATTTCCCCTTGTATTGAATTTAACTTCTAGAGATTACGTTCCTTGAACGAGCCCTGTCTCCATTCAAGCGTGCTCTATTGTTCGGGCCCGACGGCCAAATGTAAACAATAGCGACTTGATCACTGACCATCAGCCATTCCTCCCCCCTTCCCCTTTCATCTCTCTATCCAAGTGGCTCGTAATGATATCACCGTGACAAGGTGCGTCTTACAATTTAACGCTACTTATAGTCTCCCTTGACGAAATACAATTTCTACTAATTCAGTTAATACCATGTATTAGCTCCCTTGGATGACTGTGGAACTAAGTTATAGTTTCTTCGCATCATTATTACATTACTGTGTGTTATCGCCCTTGTGAGACTTCATTACCCTTATTATTATTGTCTCCCCTGATGAGATGTAATATTTTATTGGGTTAACTCCCCTTATTAGTATGAAACTAGATCATGGTTTCTATTTAATCATTCTGAAGATGTCCTTCATGAAAAGGCGTCTACCTCCCAGTGTCATCATTGTGGCTAAGTCGATCTACGAATCTCGTTGCAGCTTTTATTACAGGCTACTTCTAATAGAAGCCCTAACTTTGTAACGCGAATACCAGTCTGCTGACACCAGATCTGGAGATACCAGCCTTACCCACTACTCGGAAAAGTCCGACCAACAACCGCATGCCAGAAGATCCGCCCCTGCAGCTACGTATAGTTGGACTGTCCCGTGCGCTAGGACCGATCAAGCCAGAGCACCCACAGACAACTCAGCATCAGTCACGCCGATCTCGCCAGAGCAGCATAGGACTCAAAGCTAAGCAACAAAGCCCAATGACATTCAGACCACTTGTTTCTCATTTCTTATGATGATAGTCCCATTTATGTAAATAATTAGGCCCCGCCCTAACACTGTACAGCTTTTACCTTTTATTTATTTCATTCTTATTATTAAACTGTACATATGTTTTACATAAAAAGTATTTGTTGCCTGCATTCATAACATTGTGCCTGTAGTCCTTATGTGCAAGTTAAGGTCCTCAAAATAGCTAAACCCCCTAGACACCTAAACGGCCACCATTTTGACCTACTTGTCACAGATGATAGTCTCAATTTATGTAAATAGTTAGGCCCTATCCTAACCTTGTACAGCATTTTACCTTTACTTATTTTACCCTATGTAAATAAACTGTACATATATTTTACATTACTGCATTTGTTGCATGCATTCATAACGCTGTGCCTGTAGATCTATGTGCAAGTTAAGGTCCTCACAATATTAAAACCCCCTAGACACCTAAACGGCCACCATCTTTGACCTACTTGTCACAGAATGCTTTAACCTTTTTCTGGACTTCCGCAGCTTAACGACACACTCCTTAATAAAATCACCTTCACTAATTGATTTGCTATACCTTTCAACTAATTTTGACAAAATGTAGCTGGCTTTTACTACAGACTCGTTCTCGTTTTTTTCAGTTTTACAAATACTATTTGTTGCCTTTTAAAAGTATTTTTCAATTCAAGTAGCTTTGTCAAACCTAATTTTCCAGGTGTAAGCATCATATGCCTTTTTGTGATTAGCGTAATGTTTTTTAACATTGTACTCTCACTCGAATTACATATTAAACAGTGAATCTTATTTGATACCGACATGCATATATAATTTAACTTTCATCTTTCTTGAAACGATCTATTTTCGTCCTTAATTTTTCTTTTAGTAGCAGTTGCTGCTGTAGTTACTGATTCATCTTTAGTATTTAAATAGATTATTCTGGGAAATGAAATTGTCACTAACCTAGTGTACATTGTCATGTGACCCCAGAAATGGATGAATTAACTGAATATAAAGGGAAATAAAATAGAATGGCAATATTAACCACTGATGATTTTTTTTTATTTGTAACATATTACTTATTTATGAGTGATTATTGACAATTAATAAGAAAAAGAAGGTTTTAAAAAAATCAGCTACAAACTAAAAGATAACCTGAAATATAGGCATAATTCGAAGTTATAAAAAAAGATACCACACGAAATTCAATTGAACATAAATTTTCGAACAATTGTTTCCAAATATCTTTTCATTAAATAATACTCAATAAGAACATTATTACATTTTAGTTTTTTTAATTTTTAATCTGAAAATTAGAGGTAACTGTTAAATGCTCAATAATGTAACATTATTTTGACAGGGACGTCCTCGTATAACTTGGCGTCATGCCTTCATGGAGGACCTCAGAACAGTGGACACCAGATGGGAGGAGGCTTCAGACATTGCCGATGACAGATCTTTATGTAGACAGCTTGCCGCCCAATGCGCCGAACGGCGCGGGAGGACCTAAGTGTAAGTAAAGTGAGGTGGTCAAGCGGGCCGCAAACACCGAGTTTGACATGCCAGCTGTACATCATTTGTAATTCCTTTGCCAGTGTTGCGTATTTCTTAAGTCATCGTTTATTAGAATAAATAAAACGTTATATTAGGAAGTGAAAGTACAGGCTCATATTTAAGAAATAACCGATGGACGAATAAAGTAAAATATGTCCTTCAGGAGATTAGTTATCAGCGGAAAGATCATAAGTATTCAAATCGATCTAATCTTTCATTAGATTTCTATTACTTCCACCACACCTTAGCCTTTGATGATGAATTATGAGCGCATTATAATCCTAATTATTCAATTCGTACTTCTGTTTCTCAAAAGATTTCCCCCACTTCCCCCGCACCCTGGCCTTTTATTATTACATCACGCAATATGCGCAGGATAATATTTGACATCCCAACAAACAGAAACAATAGAACTAATACAAAGAAAATTTCAATGAGGATTTTAAAGGCAAAGTCTTGCACATTTACACAATGACCAAGAAAAAAATATTTAATTGGGGATGAAATGACCGGTCACCCTTCAGCGAAAGGCAAGAAAAAACTGTATATTTGTTGAATTATTTTCATTAAAAAATCAATTAATCTAAAAATTGCATTTATGCTACAAATGTTATAAAAGACTTTTTTTATATACAATTTTTCATAATGCAAAGAGTAGTTCAAACTTTATCACTACACATTTTCCTATAGTAAACTATTTGGATTGGTTGCATCCACCTATGTGTTTTTATTGTGAACTCTTAAACGATGATAGCTTCTTAGACTTGGCAGGTCATTAGATACTGTCTTTACCGAAACTGAACGGCATTTCGAAACCAAAAATGTGTGTTTGGAGTTTAAATGTTAATTGGTATCGTAGAGATACTAGGAAAATAAGTCCTAGTTTATGAGAACTGATTTGGTTTTCGAAGTTGGTGACAAAAGAATCTCCGATAGCGGGGCCCCCCTCAGGCGCAGGACTGGGGCGGTTGCCCCACTTGCCACTCCCTAAGGCCGCTACTGGCTGACTGTATAAATGTGTAAATGCCCTATAGTTCGTATGACTAAGCTCTTAGGCTACTGGATCCATATGTAACGGAGTGGGTACTTTGCTCAGGCAACACCGATAGCCTCGTGACCTTTCACCTCTAATGGCGTCTTGTGGCCCCGCATAACAAGGAAGACCAACGTGGGTACTGACCATTCGGCCGGCATCTCTTGCCACAGTCGTGTCTGGTTGTAGTTGGACCTACTCATCTCCACTCCCTGTTAGTTTTTGGCTCTATACCCCATGTTTCTGATGGCTGCAGGTCTTTAGAATATACAATAAACTGATAGAATATACAATAAACTGATAGAATATACAATAAACTAAATCGGCCTACGTGTTGACTTCGTCATTGATCTAGTTTTATTCTGTGGCACAAACCCACCACAGAAACTTGGTAGCACGAGTGGGGTCAGGAAGAGAGACAACACTGTTGGATCAGAAGACGTCTCCGAATCTACTTCCTGACAAACGAAATAGACATCCAGAAGACATCCAGAAGTCCAAAAGTAACAGTTAATTGTTTTTCCTTTTTTCTGTACTTTCAAATATTTCTGTTTTTGTTTTCTTCTTTTTGTTTCAGAGTAGTTAGGTTTAGTTAAGTACATTTGCCTGTATTCTGTGATTTTGATTTTATTTAGCTTAAAATATTTTTGTATTGAGTTAGGGCTAGTTGTTAGTAAGTTACTGTTATTTTGTTAGACTTTCTTTAGACCTGCAGCCACATGGAGAAAATTATGGTGGAACCTAGTTCAGTGAATGGGAGAGAAGTGTATCCGACGTGCAGTAGAGGAGAGCCGGAGGGGATGGAACGTGTGTCTAAGGATATGTTGACTCGACTACATGCTGAACTTGAAACATTGAAGCTGGCCTGTCAGCGCCCTCACTACATTATAGAACCAGCTAGGAAAATGAGACAGTTTAGCGGGATGGCAGAAATGATGTTTCAATTGAAGATTTCGTCAGAGAAATAAGAGACCTGTGGGAGCTCCGACCTTACATCTCGCCTCAAAAGAAGACAGCAACCATCCTGGCGAACGTAAGTGGTCAAGCTAGAGTAGAGGTGGATCTTCAGCCACCTAAAGTCAGAAGTGATCCTGAACTCTGCTGGATGCACTTATGTTTGTATTTGAAAAATATTGTACCAGTGCGAGAGGCGGAGATCACATTTCTTAAGTCGCAGCAGAGAAGAAGTGAGTGAGTCACTGCTTGAATTTTCTCACCGACTGTTTAAAGAGTTCACAGCGGCCATAAGACAATAAAAGAGAGAAGGAATAGATTGCTTCAAGTAAAAAAGATTGAGGGACCAATATGACTATGGAGTCCGAGATATAGAACTTCGCAGAGAGCTGTTTAGGTTCATAGCCCAACATGCCCAGAGAGGTTTTCAAGAACTACGAAAATATGCATTCAAGTTGGAGAATCAGAACAGAGAGGCAGCTGGAGACCAAGAGCATTCGTTTGATGTTCTCTTAGGAAATTGACCAAGTTAGAGAAGCAGCTTGAAGATATAGAGGGGGCAGGCTATGACAATCAGCCAAGCCCTATTAACTCACTGTCTAGTGAACATAGACCAACACGAAGACAGACGAAACATAGCCAGCAAATCAGAAATCTACCGACAGCACCACCGGGTCTTGTATGGACAAGAACGAAGAGAGGATTCTTCCCATAACGGATCATCAGTCTGCACCAAGTGCTGGGAGGCTGGACATGTAGGGCGTCAATGTCCGCCATCGCCACAGCTCACTGTTGGGGTTCAGTCTGTGTGCAATAGTGAACCCATTGCTTCACAGCCAACCCACCAAGTAGTACAACGGACCAGTGAACTACGAGTTGATGCAATTTACACTACATGTCCAAGTCACTCCAAGCAAGCATAGCCCGCATCGAGAAACAGAGACTTTAAGGCTGGTCAGCCTAGCCAGACCAGACATGACAGATTCTGGAAGACACATAGACAAAAAAGAAAATAAAGTTGGACCAGCGACATAGACGATTTTGCTCACCATTACCTACCTCACCTCCTACAGCTTCCCAGACATGGATCGGGAAAGACCTTAGGACCGAAGAGAAACTAGACAGACAACCCTGTATAACCTATGAAGCCAGCCCTTTACATTTCTAGAAACGTACTAAGCGGAACGTCCCGGGACGGGTCGTTTCAAGCTGGGGGCTTTTTAATGGAGTGGGTACTTTGCTTAGGTCACACCTATTAGCCGATAGCCACGGGACTTTTCCCCCCTTATGGCGTCTTGTGGCCCCGCATAACAAGGAAGACCAACGTGGGTACTGACCATTCGGCCGGCATCTCTTGCCACAGTCGTGTCTGGTTGTAGTTGGTCCTACTCATCTCCACTCCCTGTTTGTTTTTGGTTCTATACCCCATGTTTCTGATGGCTGCAGGTCTTTAGATTATACAATAAACTGATTGAAATCGTCATTGATCTAGTTTAATTCTGTGGCACAAACCCACCACACATATCTCAAAAGTTTATCCCTCTGCCTTGGTACTGTAGAATGTTTTAGTCTGCTAGCATGAGTATAACCTTGGAGGTGCCAGCACCAGCCGAAATACTGCAGTTGAATAGCCCGGCCGCTATTATATGTCCTCGAAGTGGGAGTAACACAGCGGGGTGGGGCAAAAATCAACAATTATTAGACAAGATGTGGGTGCTGAGAATTGACTTCAGGTGTAGAAATTAGTACTCAGTGTTCGCCAATGCCAAGTTTCCTTCCTACAGCCACCTTAAGGTAGGGTTCAACAGGAACAGGAGTTCTGGGAAGAATCAAGGCTTCAGATCCAGCAGCAGGCTGTAATTCCACGAAGCTGGAAGTGTGGGGATTCAGCGATAGGCAGGAATTCAAATTAACATAAAAGGTGGGGATTCTACAAAAGGCAGGATTTCCAAGTAACAGGAACCAATCGGTGTCTCCAGTCGCAATCAGGCTCAAGGTCCAAGTGAAAACAACAAGAGTAAGGGAGCACAACGAATGGAATCCGTAAATGAACGCCCTTCAACCTTCTAAATAAAATTTGGCTTTATATATTGGAGTAGACGGGCTAGAAATTAAAAAGGAGTCAGCACAACTAGCCGGTTTAACATGCGAGCCCCTAAAATATCACAATTTTCAATTTCTTTTCTAGTTTCTGAGATCTAAAGAGTACGGAGGACGAACAAGACCACACAAAACTAATATCGCCTTTTCTCCTTTCGGGGTGTGTTAAAAATTTTTATTTTTTTAAACAGTTGTGAATGGCTTATCATATGATCTAATGATAAATCATTGGATTTAAAAAATATGAATTATTTTTTAAGATAAGTGTTTTGAAAAAATTATCCAAATTAAATTAATTGCCAATAAGCAAAGAAAGTGGAATTTAATGTATCGGAGAAGTCTTTGGTGATGCTTCAATTAAAGGTATAAAATAAATATTATTCTGAGCTCAGTTTAAATAATCAAATGTTATATGTGTCTAACAACATAACCAATGACAGATGATTTGAAGGGTTCTAAAAATATTGAAAAGACTTAGACACTTAGACTTACCAGAAACTTGAGAAGATTCTGAGGTTAGTGCTGTTATAGCACCAACAACACTACCACTCGCAGTTAGAAACTAGACATATGAAAAAAAAAATTGTTTTAAATAAAATAATAGCAATTTTAATAGAAATATTGAAATTCTTTAACTACTTTGTGACACGTTTTAAACACGCGAGGTGCTTCATGCATGTGGCCCGTCAGGTTTCTTGAAAACCCCCCAACAAAGCTTTTGGCATGCAGAACGATGTGGAAGTGACCCGGTGGCTACTACAAGCAGCAAGAGAAACCATTGTATTTGCAGGAGTGTCCACCTTCTACAATCTACAGAAGTGTCCACCATCTACAATCTACAGGAGTGTCCACCATTTACAATCTACAGGAGTGTCCACCTTCTACAATCTACAGGAGTGTCCACCTTCTACAATCTACAGGAGTGTCCCGTCCACCATCTACAATCTACAGGAGTGTCCACCATCTACAATCTACAGGAGTGTCCACCATTTACAATCTACAGGAGTGTCCGCCATCTACAATCTACAGGAGTGTCCACCATCTACAATTTACAGGAGTGTCCACCTTCTACAATCTAAAGGAGTTTCCACCATCTACAATCTACAGGAGTGTCCACCATCTACAATGTACAAAGACGGATCTGTGCAGACGCTCCAGGGCACTGTGAGAGCTTGGTATGGGCGAAGCGGGACGTTTTGGCGCAGCTGTTTTTGGCACATGGGATGTTTTGGCGCGAAATGTTTTGGTCACATTATTTACGTTCATTGTATTATTTCTTTAAAAAATGAGACATATGAGTGTTTATGTTATGAAGTATTTTTCATGTACAGAACAAGAAATATTTTTCTCCGTTATTTTTTGGTACTTAAGTTTTTTATTTAATTATTGTTAGATCACTAACATTACACAAGACCAGGCAAACATCCATACTTTACACTAGTAAGCGTGCATGAAAGTGAAAGTTTTATAAAAAAATATTTATCGTGGGGTTGGGGGAGGTATAATGCAGTAGTGCATATAGGACAAAACCACTGTTTCTGCTTGTCACTTCTCTTCTCGTGTTGTTGTTGTTAGATGTCACAATACTTGAAGAGAGTGATGCCGGGGATTTTATATATTTGAATAATATTGACAAAGACGATCTAGGATTCAACTGAGTAATGCTTTGATAACAAAAATACAGGAACCTTTATTTAAATCCAACATAAGTACAGCTATGTACAAATATATATTAATAAAATTTGTTAAAGAACAAAGACATACTTTCTCTCAATATATTAGACCTACAAAATACACGACTGATCTCAACCAGATTCAGAGCCCGACTGATAAGACCTAGCTTTTTGCCCGCCTTCCAAAAATGTCCCTTTATTCATACCAACCAATCAGATTTGAATCTAGACGTCTGCATAACACGTGGCTGCTGGGACTAAGAAGGCCGCTGGGTGATTCCAAAAGGGGGGAATGGCCTTGACTTGTGAACAAACAACAAAATAAAATATGCGTATGTGACACTGCTATAATAACGTAGATTTGTGAGAATATAGAAAGGAAAATTCTGAATGTCTAACCTACGTAAAGTTTTTTCATTTGACTGCTCCAATGGACGGATGGACAGACAAACAAACAAAACAAAACAAAAATTCACTGGATGGTGTTAGAATTAATATTTTACATACAAATTATGCTAAAGTGAAAAAAAAAACATTCTTATAAAAGCTACGCGGTTATTAAATTATCGTCAAATTATATCTCGCGCCAAAAAGTCCCCTGCACAAAAACGGCTGCGCTTGAACGGTCGCTTCAAAACGGTTGCGCCCAGACGTCACGCACAGGATTATGTGGCGGTTGTCCGACTCTCTGGTAACCCCGAAAGTGTGGAATTGATGGGACCCTGCAGAGAGGTAAGCAGCCTCAAGGCTGAGTTGGAAGCGATGCTCTTAGCGTTGGAACGGGTGGAGGAAAGAGTAAAAAATGAGCCGAGGACGTAAGTCATTTTCACCGATTCCATCTCCGCCCTACAGGCCCTTGAAGAAAGTGTGCAGGTGTCGGAAGGGTGGAAGCGTTCCTCGTGGTCGTTGAACGTTTTCTACAGCTCAATGTAAATAGTTTCATTCAATGGTTGCCTGCCCGTTGTGGTCTGGTCATGGTCGACCTTTTAGCGAACACCGCGGCCCAGGCCGCATTCGTGCATGATGAACCGTGCACTTATCAAAGAGTACGAATCTAGACGATGCTGGCACTTTGGTACGACAGATGGGACGCTTCCGATAAAGGCCGTGAGTGAGCTCTATAGGCAGCTGAGTAGACCAGACCGAAAGGATGCGTGGTGGCCCACTCGGTCACTGTCTTCTTCGGACGGTTTCGAGAGAACTACGACACACGAAGTCGCCTTTGTATAGAGAACGAAAAAACAGTAGACTACAGTCTTTATGATAATCGCGTGAAGGGCGATCGAGGCAAGGTTTTGAAAGAGAGAAAGCGAGACAACTGGTTCGTCTTCGGCATTTGGTCTGTCCTCGTTCGGGAACAAAGCGACCTTATAACTCACTGCCGCTTCCTTTCTAAGGGAGTAATCACAGCATGGTTCGTTACTCACGAGGGTTTCTGATTTGGTGACCCACCTGGTGCCTCTTATTATTTCCCCCTAGCCTTTTCCCTTACACCTGTTGACCATCTGGACTTATAAAATACATCAGAAAAAGGTTATCAGCCTTAATGAGCTCAGTGAAAACGACGTCAATCTTTGATACGCCAATTGTAGAAAACTTAGATGTCCACCATCATACTAGAACTTGGATGTCGAGGATCCGATCGAGGGGGGGAAGGGGCGGAAGGGACAATTTCCCCCCCCCCCCCCTCATGCGAACGAATTTTAGTAGGGAAATTACACAATTTGTATACAAATTCTTTATGTTAATAATATATACTAATTATTTGTATTATAACCTAGTTTTATATTATACTTTCCGCTCCCTCTAGCATGTTGGCCGATTTTGTGGGATAAGGAGAGGGGGGCGATTGCATCAATTCCGATCATAATGCTTCATGTAAAGGGCGGTCCAATTTTTTTTTTTACAATCTCAGTTTGTTGACAGTATTAGCTACATATCTATATGATAAAAGATACGTATTGATATTTAGAACTAATCTTTAAATTATGTCGCCCCCTTCTGGCATGTTGGCTGATTCGGTGGAATGTTTATGTGTGTGTGTTTCTATAATGACGGTGGAAAGAGATAAGCGATTGGTCGTGTATGATGCTAGATAAGTGGCATGGACTTTATTCACACACTATGAATTCTGCTTAAAAATCGGACCGCCTCCCACCCCAAGTCCAGATACAATCGCCCCCTAACTCAACAATGCCACAGATGTGGAACAACATAATCTAAAGATTAGTTACAATATATATCAATAAGTAGCTTTTATCATATTGTTACGAATCTCACTATCAAGGCTCTCTGCAAACTGCACCATACACCACCAACTTAAAGAACTTGACAACTCAGGGCTCCAAAGTAACGTAACACTTTAACAGTTGAATAAATCTGAGCCAATACTGTACATTGGCCAAACGTACATTGTACAAATATCTCTCCGATAACACCCACCGTACCGCCGTATCAACTCTTGCACTGGTCTCCACGTCTCGTTAGGGGCTTGCACTGGGTTCAACAGTTCAGGACTGACTTCACACACGAGGCTCGTGTCGGACTCGATCACAGACCAAGATCAAGACGCCAGCCGTCTCAAATGTACTTGACAGTACTCCGCACTTAACCGTCGTGATGCTCCGTACAGAACCACACCGTGAACTGTGCTGTAGTCGACAGTGCTGTAGTGGACCGTCTGTTGAGAACCTTCTGTCCTGAACCTCAGCTCTTTATATTGGGTCCCTGCTGGCCTTCTCGAACCGGACGAAACATCGCTCGACATTTCTAGTTTCGTAACATGACTACATCAATCGTGACGCTTCTGAACTCTGTTCTGGACGCCGATCCTCCACGAACCGTCATAAAGACACTCGTCTCGGCTAACAGTCGTAACTAGTTACGGTTGACTGCTCGTCTAGCGCTGGCCAGGGGAGATGTGCGTCGGCTGACTACACACACACACACACACCACTACCCGCATCTGTACCACCACCAATCTTATAACAATATGGATATGTAACCCGGGCGACATTTAAAGACCGCATGACAAACCAAACGATTAGAGACAGGGATCGGAACCCATGATGACCTGCTAACTACTGTGAAGAAACGAAAGCTTAAAATGTATTTGCCATATAATGGCCATCCTCGGGACTCGCAAAAGACCTTCCTCCAGGGAACAGTACCAGGAAAAAGAAGAGGCAGACAGGGAAAGCGGTGGGAAGACAACATAAAACAATGGAGGGCCTACTACTGAAAGAGGTTTTAAACAGGGCGATGGATAGAGGGGGTAGAGAGGAATGGAGAAAGACGGTCTACAAGTCTTACTTGGTGCCCCAACGGTCCACCAGACTAAGGGATAGGTAACAGATATGTAATTACGTGCTAACAACCTGTGATATCTGCACACAAAAAAAAATTGTACCGCTCCCCCCCCCCCCACACTTGAAAGTTAAATCGGCCAACAAAACAGAAGGAAAACGACAACTATTATAATAGTTAAAATATCAACAAGTAGCTTTTATCATATAGATACGAAACTAATTATGTTAACAAACATGATTTCTGCAAAAAAATTGAATCCCCCCCCCCCTTCGAAATTTAAGGGTCGGAGGGTGGAATTGATGCAATAGTCCCTTCCCACTCCACCAAGTCGGCCAATATATTAGAGGGAAGGGGCGATATAATCCAGAAGTAGGTTAAAATATAAATAATTAGTCAGGGGCGGCCCTAGCAGGGCGCGGGGCCCTGGGCGAACGTTAAGTGCGGGGCCCTTAGCCGTGACGGTAGACTATATAATATACTGAATACTGAAAACTTATCAAGCTGACAGGCTCATCCGTCTCTAACGATGTAACAATAACAATACAGTATGTCAGAGGGGCGGCCCTAGAAGTTGATTTGTTTTTACTATCGAATTAGTCGAATTGTTTTTTGTTGTTGTTTTTTTGCGTCTGACTCTTTGTTCCTTGAATTTCAAATCGTCGTTCATTTGGAGGCAATTTCCTTTCCTGTGATAATTGCACCAGAGACATCAAGTCCGGTACTTTATAAAAAGTGCAAGAAGGCTTTTGATTTGCTGTATTGCCTGCCACATTGAGTTGTATATCAGCAGGTAGGAAAGTTTTGCGGACCATAACCATTAAATAGAGCATTAAACCGAGAATAAGCTCGAAACTTTCTTGTTCATAGTTCGGCTTGACTTTTCACCAGTGAATTATTTGCGGTGTTAGCGACAGACAACAGCGCCGCTCTGAATTCTTTCGTTTTATATCGTAGCGCTTTCTAACGTTTTGAGGCGGCACTTTCACCTTGTTTATGACAGTGACTTTGAGAATTGCATTTAGTCATGTCTCCTAAAACAAATTTCAGATTATGGCAGCCGCACGGAGTGTAAAATGCTTGACTGTTAATGTGAATAATGTGTGCCTTCAACGACTTGGTGCTTTCCTTTCATGTTTGAGTCATTGTCAGATTCCTTGCTACCGCAATCGGCTAGGTTCAGATCAAGCTCTCCAGCACGACGAGAAGAGTCTCTGACAAACTCTTTCCTGATGAGTTGTTAAAATCTAGAAATTCGATGAAGTGTTCTCCACCTTAACGTCTCTATCTGATACGTCCACGTGACGTAAGGGACATCTGCTTTTTGATTGATGTTATTAATAATATTCCCTTTAACTTCTGATGCCACCAGTTCCATAAGCTTGTTTTGAATCCTATGTCCGAAGTAATGGCCGTGAGCCTCAGCGTTCTTAATTAGTCGAAGATGGTTGGGTCAAATTAGACCAGCATCTCAACCAAGCCTAAAATTGACCGGGGCATAAAGTTGATATGTTCTCGCACGAAATGCTTGTTGTTCAGACTTCGTGCCAATGCATTTTTTTTGTGTAATTTGGTCTAGCATCCTGTTAACCATTGGGCTACCATTGGACATTCTCAGAGCTCAATCCAACCACGCTGACGCACACTGAACCTGATTTACAAAAACATCGTGCTGTCGAAGTTTATTACAAAAATGCTTCCAGTTACAGTTGCCTTAATTTGTTAATTGGCATTCAGTAGCTATCGTGCCTAGCAATTTACAAGGAAAACGCAATAGTGGGAGCCTACTCTGTCTTTAGTCTTTGGTATGACGTGTTAGATAGGAGATACAGTAGTTCATGTAATTGACTTTCGCAGATCCAACTATTGGAAAGGGTTTTTTTTTTTTTTAAATTAAGACAAAAAAAAAATCCCGCGTTTTTTTTATAGCTTGTTAAAATCGTCAAGTCCTAAGATGCTGTCTCTACCGAAAACCGAAACTGAAAGGTATTTCGAAAACAAAAAATATCATGTTAAGAACTTATATAAGAATTCGAATCATATCAAATCATATCGTATCAAACACCCTAGTTTATGTGAACTGATTTTCGAAGCTGACATTGACAATGGTAGGCCTATCTCCAATCGCGGGGCCCCCC
>JADKLZ010000003.1:28896045-28919800 GCA_021533235.1 Biomphalaria straminea
CCAGGCGATAGACTTGTGACAATAAGCTTTATTATTGTTTTATTTTTTTTTTTTTGTTTCACTCCTTATATTTTACTGTACTTAAGGTCTTTATATTTTTATTAGCGGTTGCCAGTTGAGGAATAGCCGCTATTAGTTTTGTGTTCATCCGTCCAAGATCTAAACGAGATGGACTGATGAGCACAAAAATAATAGCGGCTATTCCTCAACTGGCAACCGCTAAAAAAAAATATAAAGACCTTAAGTACAGTGAAATATAAGGAGTGAAACAAAAAAAAATAAATAAAACAATAATAAAGCTTATCTAAGGGAAAGACATCTGCACTTAAAACTATATCTCTCTATAATGAAGTTATTTTCCTTATTTGATATCAAACAAAAAGTTATTTTACCAATAATTATTTGGCAATTGGTTACTTTTTAAACTTGTTCATGTTTTATAAGGTACAATAAATAATTGTTTTAAAGTTTTAACTTGATCCAAAAATGGGTGTGGGATAAATAATAAATATTCAGCCATATATAAAATACCTAAGGATGTATTTCCCTTGTTGATATCAAACAAAATCATTAATTACCAGTAATTAATTAACTAAGTGTTTGTTTGTTTTTTATTGATTTGCGTATAGTCTGTGCCAATGAATAATTCGAGAATAGTGTGGGAAAAATAACGTGTTACAGACATACAGAATGAAGTAATATAAACTTATAAAAAAAATACTTTTAAAAAACGCTATCACTTCTTTATGTTTAAAAAAAATATATTTGTTAAGAAAAGCAATAGTGAAGACAAAAAGTGGCCATTGCAACAAACCTTTGGATTTTTTTTTTTGAGATCTAAATGTGATGGACAGAAAGACAAACAGAACACATTAAATTGTATTTTTGTAAATACCTTAATATTACTACTTGACATATCCTCCGCTACTGGAACACTGCTGATCTTGGTATCTCTTGGATTGAGTTTGTTGTTTTCATTGTGTGAAAGTGAGGAGTATTTAGGTAATTTATTTAGTTGCCCTTTTGCTCTTTTCATATTTTTTGTTGAGCTGTATATCTTGTTATGTTTTATATTTTTTGTTGAGTTACATATCTTGTTATGTTTTGTTTTTGTAGATGACTGAACTTTGAAGTTAGCAGCTTTGATCTCCTCACATGTGTCCTGAAGCTGATTAGTTTAGAAATAAATAAGAAGTTTTCAAAATAAATATAAAAATGCAATTGTTAAATGTATAAATATTTGAATAGGCTGTACAGAGGCAACAGAAAACTTCAAAAGTAATATATTACATTATTGCTAAGAAAATATTTGGATGACAAAACATGTCCATTATTGATGGAGAATGTATAAGAACAAAGTATTTATGTTTGTAATGTTATCACAGTGCCTTGAGCCTACATTTTGTTTCTTTCAATCTGAATATAGGAAGTGCCATAGCACAGAGACAGCAGTGGTCAGGGTACAAAAAAACAGTGCTCTATGAATTAAATTATTATTATTACCTGACTTACTATAGAAATTTGGATTTTTACATTGCGAGTGCGGAACATCACTCATTGTGAGTGCGGAACATCACTCATTGTGAGTGCAGGCAATAATTTATCCAACCCTGGTCTATCATATTGTGCCATAAGCAGAAAGTTACTCAAAGAAACATCCTCAGCATCCATTTATCAATGTATTTTCAGATATCTTTCGTCACTAGACATTTTAGATTTGCTCTCTGCAAAGAAAGCTTGTTGGGTCTGTATAGGCAGGAAACAATGGCAATATCATTTTAAATTAAAAGTTCTTTTATTTCTGCAATATTATCATCCAATAAGTCTCTTATGAGTTGACTGAAAAAAGTAATGACAAAAACTGTTGTGAACAACCTCAATTTATTTTAAGGATAACTTTTAGTGGCTGGATGATCAGCCTTCTAAGTTCAAACTCAAGTATAATTTGAACTGATACAGTTGTGACAAATTAGACAAAGCTAATGTTACTGGAATGTTGCCACCAAAAATACACGACTATTATACTCATATTGATGTTCTTAAGAATTTCAGTTTAAAGATGCTAATTATTGTTCAAAGCTGTTGAACCATATCCATAAACACTTAAAATATATCTCATGAGATTATAGCTACATATCCTCACATAATACAATTTGGACATCACTGTAACTATGCAATTCATATCCATATATTTTTGTTCTTGGCATTCGATTCTTCAAGCAGCTCTGTAGCATTCTGATGATAAATTAAGAGTCCTCCAAATGAAAGTCTAGGTAACATCAATAGGTCCAAATTGCTAGAATTAATAGTCAGTAGAGCTTCCCATCTCAGTGAGCCTGATGCTTGTCTAACATTGAACTAGAAGTGATAGAACCCTAAAGAATGACACAAATACTTGTACATTTAGACAGGTCAACAAAGGGCTACTCACTATTTGTTCATAATGTTTTGTTGTACATGTTGCGGATGCTTAGCCTAAACGGCATACAGGGTTTGAACCCAGGACCATACAAGCAAGCAGCCATCCAGTGATGATTATCCATCATAACACAATTTATGTCTTCACTTAGTTCAGGTCTACGAATGGATGAAGAAAAGTAAGTTCTAGTTGGAGGTGACCAAACGTCAATCATTGGTACACCAATAATCAAATTTTAGAATTACTGGTAATTGAGATGTGCATTGGCGTGCAGTAAAAATAAAAAAAAAACTTTATTTATATGGCGGAAATCAAAACAATTATTTAAAATGTAACACAAAAAAGCAAATCTACTTACTCAGCAAACATACTATTTTATCTACTCCTATTTCAAGTTCATATGTTTGTAATTTGTTATGCAGCCAAATATAGTCCACATTTACAATTGCAAGAGGACATATTTTAAAAAAATAACAATTGAGCATGTAATAAATTGTGCTGTTCCTGAAAAAAAATGGTTTACGGACTAAAAACCTAAGTTTACCTGTTCAAACTCAGTTTCATCCCCAAAAAGTTTCTCCATGATCATAAAGGCAAGTAGACCAGCTATAACCCACAAACCTATTCTTTTATGATCAGCCATGCTATCTGAAAAATTAAAATTAATGAGTTAAAAAAGTATCAAGTAGACCTTAAAAAAAATACTTTTCTTTTAAAAAAGACAATGCCTCCATCATACATCTTAAAATTAAATATTTTTATAAAATACTTTAACATTTTTAAAGCTTATACTGGGTATCGAACTCGCAACTTTGACACTGTCAACTTCTTGTAAGAACCATATTACCCACTAGGCCATTGGACATTGAGTAATGATTTATTGGTACTTGGATTATATAATTATCTAGAACTATATATAAAATTCTGATTTAGAACTCTTAAGATCTAGTCTAGATATAGTTCTATATCTAGAAACTATATGTTATCTATGAAGATTAAGGTAAAGATATAAGTAAATCTAAGATAATCTATCAATAAACATATTGCTTTCTTGTAATATTCTTATGATAGACCCATAGACAAAAATAAATATAGACTGGCCAATAAGAGAGTTTTATGAAATGAAAATTTGTGAATTGCAATTGTGTGTACTTTATGTCTATGAGTTTTGTTTAATCTCTAAGACTGAAGATCATGCAAATTTTAAATGTTTCATAATTCAGAAATCCGAATACAATAGATATACAAGTTACATAAAGTTACTTCCTTTTTCCAGTCTATATTTATTCATGTCTATGGATAGGCCTTTAAATCTAGACTTAGAAGATGATGCACACATTTGTCCTAAACATTAATTTATTATACTCTTAAATCAATAATGCCTTGCATTCGGAAATTCCAGAACGCGATAGTCCTTTCAATTTGTAAATTTTTTTTATTTATTCTTGTGTTTTCGAATGAAATAAATAATTGTGTGCGAATTTTCAGCTTGATCCGAAATTGGGCTTCGATGAAATAGAAGAAATAATGTGTATAAACTTTTTACCAGACAGACAGATAGCCTCACTGCGAGAAAAAAAAACCACATAAGTTATGATTGCATGATCAGGTGATATTCAATTTGGTTTGTGTGTGTTAAGCTAAGGTATGTTTTAACTACAATATCAGGTGGTATTTAATAATATAATATGCATAAAGATATTGTGAGTTCATTCATTTAATGTATTTTCTTCCTATTGCAAGTATTGCTAAAAACAAATGGAGCAATGAGCACAGGAAAAAGTAGAAAAATAAAAAATAAAAAACTCTAAAAGCCAAACTTATTGGTCTTGTCAGTTTTAAAAAAAAAGTTCAGCAGAACACAGTCAGACTTAAGAAATTTGATAAATAGAGAGAGTATCAAAAATAATTAGGTTTGTAAAAAAAAAGTGTCATCCCTTTTGATTATGAGTTCAGCATTTTCGAAGCCAAAAAAATTAAGTGATGAATTCCAAAATCAAATGACCTTAAAATACAATCCTACATATACATTATACAAACAAATGATACAATTTAAATAAGAGAACACAGTACAACACAAGACACTTAGGAAATGGGTGTACTGTAAAACACAAGATGCTCAGAAATGGCTGTACTGTTAAACACAAGACGCTCAGGAGATTTGTGTACTTTTAAACACAAGACGCTCAGGAAATGAGTGTACTGTTAAACACAAGAAGCTCAGGAGATTGGTGTGCTGTAAAACACAAGATGCTCAGGAGATTGGTGTACTTTTAAACACAAGACACTCAGGAAATGAGTGTACTGTAAAACACAAGATGCTCAGGAAATGGGTGTACTGTTAAACACAAGATGCTCAGGAAATGGGTGTACTGTTAAACACAAGATGCTCAGGAAATGGGTGTACTGTAAAACACAAGACGCTCAGGAAATGGGTGTACTGTAGAACACAAGATGCTCAGGAAATGGGTATACAGTAAAACACAAGATGCTCAGGAAATGGGTGTACTGTAGAACACAAGATGCTCAGGAAATGGGTGTACTGTAAAACACAAGATGCTCAGGAAATGGGTGTACTGTAGAACACTGTGTAACCTAAAAGTGTTTGACCTTTTGGATTTGATAACTAAAAATTACGAGTACTAATTTAGGTCGAATTAAATAAATGCATTTATTTCGTGCTTCACCTGTATGCAGTATTTTACTGATTCCACATAGTTTTATAAGGTATTTTACTGATTCCTCATAGTTTAACACTAATGAAATAGACCAGGCTATACAAGTTTTCTCTTTTAATTCCACTCCAAGCCATGTTTTTTTTTTATTTTATCTAAAGTAGTTCAATGCTAATTTATGATAGTACTTTGTCATTTAGCTATTTGTTTACTCCAGCAATCATTTCAAGTATGAACATAAAAAAAAATGTTGTGCATGGATAAATGAAATTTATTAATATTACATGTATCAATCAAACTAGTGAAAAATCTATCATCCAACACTATCATGTTGAGCAGTAAGGAAGGAATTGAACCCACTGCAAAATACTAAGCTTCTACCTGCTCTTAACCCTGACTGCTTTTTAAAAACAGAATTTCAGTTGCTTCTTGAGAACATGTAGAACACTGTAGAAAATTACTTTCACCAGTTTCTCCATGTTCATTCATTTTAGCAAAGTCTTTAAGTTTTTTTTTTTGTTTTTTTTTTTGGGGGGGATATTAAAATGAAAAAGCTTAAACTATTCTTTTTTTTCTGATTGTATTTAAACATTTTCTTGCATTTTGATAGATGTTTTGCATGTGAACTGTCATACTTAAAAAGTACTCATGTAGAATTTGATGTTCTAATAAAGATATCCATATACAGAGCAAAGGATAGAGAGGAATGGAAAAAGATGGTCAAGTCTTGCTTGGTGCCCCAACAGTCCAACAGACAAAGGAATAGGTAAAAGTAAAAAAATATGGATAAAATGTTGAAAAAAAAACAACTACATAATTTATAGCTGACAATATAAAATCTTATGCTGAATAAAATATTATCAGTTTGTTGATATTTTATAAATCAATACTACCAAGGCTACAAATTATTTGAATAGGGCAGGCCTCTAGGTACTTATTTAGCACAACTGGCTTCTAGGTACCGGTGCTTATTTAGCAGCACAGATGTCTATTTCATATGTAAATTTTATAACTGAAAATAAAACTCAACCTTTTTGAATGTCAGCCCATAATTCAGGCAGTAAGTGTAGGAAAACATCTCCAAGTAAACTACCAACAGCAAAGCTCAACATCAGTCGCAATCTTTTAGCAGGTTCTGAAAAAAATGTACAACAATGCTAAATTACATGAGTGATTCTAATGAAACTGTTAAACACATTTTTATGAAATGTTACAACCAACATTATAAAGATTGTTAATTTAAATAGATAGTCACCATTTTAACTTGTATTAGAACTTTCAACACAGAATAACCTCTTATACTTAATATGCATGCTCTGATTGATTGCATGGCATATAAATTCCAAAGTAATGCCATGGGGAAATTTCAAATTGTTTATATCCTCTTCAGCCTGTTGGTTACTGATGGTAAAGAGGCAGGTTTCTGCCCGATTATCAGAAGTAATGAATTAGCAGATTGTTATGATATTGGCTAAAGCCTCTAAAGTAAACTCTGGTACTTCTTTTTGTCAAGTGACTAAAAGGCCTTTCACTTTTGTAGCACAAAACATACTAATAATAAATAAAATTGACACTTTTCACTTCAGCTTCCCCAAGCTGGAGGTCTATGGGAACACTGAAGGCTCCCACAGTGGGGTCCAGTAGGGTAATAAATGTTATAAAAGAAGAAAGAAACTTAAAGACAATTATAAAATAATATTCCAGTTTTTCTTTGCATATCTTCTATATAAAATTCTAAATCCTGATAATCAATAATTCTCCCTATTGCAGTGGACAATACAATTGAACATTGAAACTGTTATACTACTTAAATGAAGACTAGAAATGTTAAATATCAGAGTAAACATAAAGTGAGAATCTCAATAACATAGTTAAGTCACTAGGTTATTATATTGAAAGACCACACCTTGCGCAACATATCAAAAGCACATTAGCACAGTAACTTGCCGGCGACCCTCCACCTTCAGTTCTGAACTGAATAGAGATATAGTACAAATTTCAATAAAAGACCTTTAAAAAAACTTTAGATCAAGAATTAAAAGAGGATACGCAAAAGTTTCCCGAGCATTAATTTATTAAAACTATTGAATGAATAATGCCTACATGCGGTGATACCCGAAGACGTATAGCTGAAAACTGTTACTTAGAAAGTTATGTGCAACTAGGACAAGAAACAAAACGAAACATAGTGAGGTTGTAAATAACAAAGCATTTGGAATCTATAGTATAAAATAGATTGACTAGTCGTGCGCATCGATTGGAAAAAAAAACAACTTTTGCACTGAAACAATGAATAGTATCTGCACATTTTCATTATAAGATAATGTCAACATAAACATCTATTATTATGTATCCAAAAAAAATAAATAGGCGTAACAAAGTGTGTTTTACAAATTCTGCAAACATCGACAATAATGGGTTTAGACGTTGGTTAGGATTGGAATTATTGCTAGCACAGGAGTGTGTAAATACCCAGAGAGAGAGAGAGAGAAAGAGAGGGAGAGAGAGAGAGAGAGAGAGAGAGAGGATGAAACGTATAGGTTTACATAAGAGATGAACACATTACAAAAAAAGGCTTATTTGTTGTTTGGTGGCTGTGCACTGTGAGAGGGATGTGATACATTTAACCAAAGCTTCGTTGTAGTCAAGTAAGTTCCAATTAGGTTAGCTCATTATGGTTTGTCATTATCATTACAATTGGTTTGAACATTCGTGGTAATGTATAACGAGCTAGTGCCGATTCACAGAATATCTTAAAATGTGATTATCTCCGTAGAAAAACTTGAGCTAATGGATCAGAAGATGATATGAAGAGTTAAAAAGAACAGACACAAAAGACTAGACAACAAAACCATTTTTGGTCGTTCATTTTTAATACCATTAATATTAACTAGTCGACCGGCGGCATAGCATACGCCGCTATTCTTATCTTATATAATACAGACGTTACTTCAAAAAAGAAGATGATTACGTCCTACGCGTCATGCATTCAGTCATGCATATTTACCAGTGACTTAAATTCAGGGCAGGCCTTAGGCACTACAACATATGCGACCACAGTGGGTCCCGCACTTTCATTGGACCGTGCTAATTTTTAGGTATATAAATTATGAAATTGAACCATTTTATAAAACATAACAGATTTCCCGCGGCCTCTTGATTTACCAGGAGCCTCCTGGAAATCTCCTGAAATGTTATTAAATGCTATGCCGCCGGTCGAAAAAGTCCTGGAAATTTCCGGTCATTATTAAAATATTTTTAAAGTAAAAAAAAAATATGCTATGTTATTTTGTGAATGAAAATAGTGCGGATTTGGATATGTTATTTCCCATTCACACCATGCTGCGCCATGGGATCTTCCCATTTGCTTGTTATAAGTAAAGCGAATGCGTGAATTCATGAATGAAAAATACTATGAATGGAGCTAAAAAATATGGCTAATTGACCTTAATTTACGCGATATTAAGAATATAGCTGCACTCATGTAACAATGCTTTAGAAAAACAAATTTAAACGTAAATTTGATTAAATGGACTATACTTAGTATACTTAGTATGTTCATCTCTGCGAAGAGAAGTTCTTTAATCTTCTTAGAGTTGAATTCGAGTTTTAGATCTAGATCTAGGAATAGAGAGATGAGTTACCTTTCGTAATCATGTCTAATGAACGAATGTGCGTAATTAAAGTACTTTCTAAAGTGAAACCTGAGAGTATACTCTATCTGTGTATTGTTGTTGTTCTAGTTTCAATAGTCTAACGACACAATAATGTGGAAATACTTTTAATATTATGCCAATAATCTGAGAAGAAGAGATAATTATATAAACACCACTTTCATTCACAAAATAGTGCGGATTGGGATGCACCAATTTCCATTCACACCGTGTGCTGCGCCATGGGATCTTCCCTATTTACTTGTTGCTTGCATGTTGTTGTTTGACCTTTTACTTAGAGGATTATATATATAGATCAGTGTTTCTCAACCTTTTTTGTCTGCCGGCACAGTAAAAAAACAACAAAAATTTCGCGGCACACCACGAAGAGCAACAGTTGTTTTAAAATAAAAAGAAAAAAAAGATTTACCAGTTTTTAATCATTACTTTTAATGTGAAGGTTGTGCCTGTTTTTGAGAGCAAATGAGATCTATCCGAGGCTCCAAAGTCGACAAACAAACTCGCATTTCATCATCTATTGAAAGAAGTCTCTCTTTTCTTAGACTTGATTTCGGTCAGTGCTGAAAATCCAAATTCACAAAACCATGAAGATGAAAATGCAAGAATTATTTTGATTGCATTTAAACTGATAGCTGGATATATTTTGTTGATTGAAATCCAAAAATTATCCAGGCTTTTCTCGGCAAAACTTGACTTAAGAACAACATCGTTTTTCAAATCAATGAGCTGCTCTTCTTCTTCAGTTGTAAGATTTGTAGCTTCATAGCTGATCCATCCATATTCATTACTTCCAATTGTTGGAAAGTAATGCTGCAATGCTGACTGCAGGTGTGTCAAAGTGTCAAGAATTTCGGGGGTAATTTCTTTGTTTGAAGCACAATCATAGTAAGAAGGAAAGCAGTCGAAGACTCCTTTCGAGATCTTACTTTGCCACAAAGACAATTTTTCACCAAATGACTTTAGTTTTGAGGATGCAGTGATGATTGTTTCCGATGGTCCTTGAAGACTTAAGTTCAATGAATTTAATTTGTCAAATAAATCAGAGAGAAATGTGACCTTAACCCACCAGATTTCGTCATGAATAAAAAATCCAGGTTCAGCAGGTCAGATATCTTTTCATCAGTCTTGCCGAGCATGGTACACATCAATTCAGGTACAGCAATAGCTTCAGTCAGAAAGCAGACCTCTTCTTTTTCTTCCTCTGTCTCTTTCTGGCCTTGCACGATAAGCATCGATTTTCCATGGAATGATTTATCGAATCCCTCAAGGTACTTCTTATGTCGCTCATAGGCTCACTAATATCTGGTTCTACCTCAAACATGTAGGTATCGGGATACTTCCCTTCAACAACCAGTTTCTGTCGAAGACTGGCTCTCATCTTTTCTTCGGCACAGAAGATTATCAGATCCCTGGCTCGGAGCTCAGATGCCTAAATCCCACTTCTGACATAAATGTAATAACTTAAGGAGGCACTCAACGAAAGGAAGTAGTTAACAATGAACTAGGTCTTTATTAACAGTGTGAACAATTAACAGGCGTCAGCCTTCCAAGAGTCTTTCTAGTAATTATATCTATAACATTCCTCTCACCAGCAACCTGAACGTGGACCAACGAGAGCTTTCCCAGCCTCGCTCCAGGTCCCTTCCACAACCTTTAGGCAGCACAAACGTTGGCTTCTAACTTGTCAACAATGTAGACTCTCTTCAATCACTCATGCATCTTCTTTCCTGTCTTCTAGTCTTTGTTTACTAGTGCGCTCGGAAGTAAATAGTAGTAGTATTTTTTTTACTAGATTCTATATATATATGACTATGGTTTTAGTTTTGACCCTCAGTCTAGCAATATCTAGAAGTTTGTCATCGAATCTGGAATGAAGATATATGCCTTCGGTGGATTTATCAAATGCGTGGTGGATTAGCATTGAAAAGAGTATTCCAAAGAGGGTTGGGGCAAGGACGGATCCTTGTTTGACTCCGCTGTTTATATTAAAACTTTTGGAGCAGGTTCCATTGAACTGTACTGTACCCATCACATTTTGGTGGAAAGAGACAATAATATTTAGCAGTTTGGGTGGACAGCCTATTAACTCTAAGATTTTAAAGAGACCTTCTCTGCTGACTCGATCAAAGGCCTTTGTCAGGTCGATGAATGCGATGTACAAAGGCATTCTTTGCTCTCTCTGCACGTTTCCTGAAGTTGACGGATGGAAAAAATCATGTCAATTGTGCGAAAACCGCACTGTGATTCTGGATAGACTCGATCAGCAAGTTTTTGTAGCCTATGGAGTATCACTCGAGCAAAGACTTTGCCTACAATGCTTAGGAGAAAGATTCCCCTGTAGTTGTTGCAGCAACTTCTGTCGCCTTTGTTCTTGTACAGTGTGATGATCTTTGCATCCCGCAGATCCTGTGGCACAGTACCTTCTTGCCAGCATTTGCAAAGCAGTTCGTGTAGAGGTTGGATTAGTGTAGTTTTGCACTGTTTTAGAAGATCTGGGGGGAGACCATCGCATCCGGGTGCTTTGCATGTTATCTTTGGCTTTGTTGAGTTCTAACAGGGTGGGTATTTCGTCTAGCTCGTTCATTGTGGGTAATTGTATGATAGCCTTAAGAGCTGAGGCAGAGACTGAGCTTGTTGTGGCGTAGAGTTCAGAGTAATGTTCAACCCATCTGTGCATTTGTTGGCACTTAAGTGTGATAATTTCCCCCAGTGTTTGATTTAAGAGGTGCTGACTTCTGGGAGGGTCCGAGAGCCTTTTTTTATTCCTTCATCTTATGTATACCACTTGGGCTGCGAGCTGAATATTCTCACTGACCTCTACCCAATATTCATTGGCACAGATCCTTGCAGTCCTCTGTACAGTGGCTCTAGCTTCTTTCAGATTTGGGTAGATTTTCCCTTGTATGTAGCGAGTGCATCTCTCTTTGCTCTGATTACAGGTGCTAAAATAGCTGACTTAGAGTCAAACCAATCATTCTGTTTTGTATTTTTTCTTCCAAAGATGTCCAAGGAAGACTTTTGTATGGTGGACTTGAGTTCCCATTTTTCTGTTGCTGTATTTCCAGAGACATTTTTGTACTCGCGTTCAAAAGATTCGGCAAACTGTATCTGGAGATAGGGTGGCATATCTTGCTTAATCTGATTGGGGTCTTCCAGTCTGCTTGGTATAGTGGATTTTTTTAGGAAAAAGATTGATTTTGCAACATACCAAGGAGTGATCTGTGTCACAGTCTGCATTGTGATAGGACCTGGTAAGCTTTGACAAATTTTAAACACTTTTGCCTTACCATGATCAAGTCTAGTTGGTGCCAGTGTTTGGAGCGAGGAACCGCCAAAATACTCTGTGCAGTGATTTAGTCTTAAAATAGGTATTAGTGACACAGAGGGAGTGTACTCATTTACTTTACCGACATCAAAATTCCTAATACAGCTGTCCCATGCAGAGTTGTCGGATCCAACGCGTGCATTGAGGTCGCCGCGGATGATTACCTGTTCCGTATTTGGGATCTCGCTGAAGGCAGACGAAAGGTTGTCATAGAACATGTCTTTTGCCTCTGGTGTGGAACTCAAAGTAGGAGCGTAGGCACTTATCAAAGTCACGTGTCCAATAGACGTGTTAAGGCGTAATGATAGGATTCTTTCTGAACCGTTGCACTTCAGTTCTACTGTGTTCAGCAGTGTGTTCTTTACTGCGAAGCCAACACCATGTTCCCTAACTTCACTTTCGGCTTTATCTTGCCAGAAGTTGGTGTAGTCTCTTTCTTTGATTGACCCAGAGTCAGCCAAACGAGTTTCCTGGAGGGCAGCAATGTCTACTTTGAGCCTCGATAGTTCATTGTTTATTATTGCGGACTTTCTGGCATCTTCTATGTCCGGTAAGTTTTCATTAAGTCCGGTTTGTAGAGTTCGCACATTCCATGTGCCCAGTTTAAGAGTGGAGCTCTTCTTTTTTTTCCTTCGCGTCGACTGGTACATTGGCTTTGTGCCTGCTTTTCGGATTTTGTCCTATCCTCGTGTACCCAAACTAGGAAGACAGGCATGACCGGAGAGCACCGTATTGGCTGGGGGCTGCCCAGCTTGAGGCGGGTGGTAGCTGTCCATTGGAATCCTAGGATCCCTCCCACTGACGAAAGTGGCCCCTGGCGCCCTGCTCTACGTCAAATGAGCATTTGGGCTTATATCCGGTGACTGCCACTTCCCGTGTTTGGCCGAAGCCAAATGCGAAGCTGGAGTGTCCTCTCCAGTTTTTGAGGTTAGGGCTTTGAATAAGTGAGATGAAAGCCTGGGCATTATTTATGGTCGGAAAGATGTCGCCCACACAGCAGTTTCCCCCTCTCCACGCAGCTGATGTGACCAAAGGAACGGAATATCCGATACAGTTTGGGATCAGTAGCGCCGCATGCTCTGCCAGGCTGTAGCAGAGTGTGCCACAATCTGCCTATTAGGCAGGGTCACCAGCTCCTGATTTTTTCCTCAGGGATGTCTCCCGAAGCCTTAATAATAATAATAATAATAAGGCTTTTTTCGAGATTCGAAGATTAGTGAGGAATACAGTATTTCCCGTGGCTGCACAGTCCCAGCTGTGACCTACATATTTTGCCACATCCAGAACATAACCATTGTCCGCAGTTGGTCGATTTAGATTTTCTTTTCGCCGTCTGCGTTTGTCCTCGGCAGCAGATTTTCTTTTGGTCTCAATATGTGTATCCCGCGGCCTTCGTTAGTGACCTCCAGCTGTCTCATTCCGACGCCGCATGCAGCCAGGTGCTCTCTTCTATGTCAGCCAAGGAAAGTTGGCGCATAGGGTTAAGGTTTACTGGGCGTGTTAGAAGCCAGACGGACAGAGAAAAGTGTTATTTATAAACGCTTACGATTTAAGATATTAAAATATTTAGCTAGTAAAGAGTCCATTTACCTTTATCGCCCTCTTATTATTTTGTAAACAATATTCCCAACTATCATGTAGCCCCTACATATTGTCAATGTTTTATTGATTTACAATAACTAAAAATATATTATTTAAGATTGCTGATACCAAGATGATGAAAGAAATTAATTTAAGGCTTCCCAGCGCAGTTGAGAAAAGTTCCAGCAGCCCAGGACCCAAACGAAGACGAGGATCACATACACCAAGTTATCAACTAAAACAGGTACTTAATTTGAAGAATATTAAGAACTGTAAATGGGTGAGGACCCACACAAAACTGACATCTACACGAGTCCTTAAAAATACATTTTCAAGAGGCAATACATCCATTGTACAACTTAAAATAAGATAAAAATTAATTTTAAAAATTATAGCTCTAACCAGGTATCGAACTCATGATTTAGACACAGTCAGCTCCTTGTATTAACGAATCTACCCATTAGGCCATCAATTATTTATTGGTACGTTCATCACGCGTTTTTTATTTAGAACTTGCCGTATCTTATAAATTTTAGAAAAATATAAGCAAAGATTAGAAAAAACTTTAAATTTAATAAACATCTAAATTATCGGTGCACTACGGCTGACTAAGTCATGTTTTTTTTAAACTCCAATTTATAGCTAAATGTTAAATTTCTTTTATATTTTGAACAATTGTAATGGCTAAACTAGAGTTTTGGACACCGAGCTAGTAATTTCTTTTTCAGCCATATACATCAACAGTTAAATTTCTATGAAAATAGTTAGAGCGATTTTTGAGATCAGCGTCCAAGCAGGTTCCAGATTCCATGAAGTTCTGAGTCGAATAGAGGTATTATAAAATAGGGAAAACAATAAAATACTTTTCTTTAAAAAAGACAATTTCTCCTTTATGCAACTTATATAGAGTTTTTTTTTTCGCTTAAAAATTAAATAATCCTATACTCTTAAGCGAGCAATTCTTGTATATATATATAAAAAAATATATATATATATATATAAATTTTATTTCGAAAACGGCTCTAACGATTTTCTTTAAAATTTCAAGGTATGTGCGTATTAGTGAGAAAAAAATTCTCAACTCATTGGCCACATCGGGAAAGCTCGAGTTTGACCGTTATATCGGTTTGAAAAATGCCTCATTATCGAAAAATTTATTTTGGTTTGAAGGTTTTATGAATGAAATAGAGAATTTATGAATGAAAGTTTTCCATGACGTAAACGGGAAAAACGCTGCTTACGTCACTAGGCTTACCATAGTACAATGCAAACAAGAACGAGTTTTAAAGTATCAATGGACCTAATTAAACATTTGCGCACCATCTTATTGAAGATTGATGTATTCTAGAACTATGGAAGGAAAGTAATGAAATTAAATGTACCGATGTATGATTAGTTATTGCGTTTTAAGTGCTTAATAAATTGTTTACACTTTACTTGCGTAGAGCGGTGTAGATTCCTCATTAATCTTCGGATTTGATGTCAAGCCTTATTATAATTATTATTTTGCTGGTAAAATTATGACCAAGTGTTCATGCTTCAGTGTCTAATGTCCCGTACCAAAACAAAGGCAATGGTGATTACACAGTTGCTCTACGCCTTACTTTCTCACAATGAACAAGATATCTAGCTAGCGGTCAACGAGTTTGCGTACGCTGCAGCCACTTTTGATTTAACTATAAACCTCAGTAAAAAACTTGGGGTTAGGGTGTGGTGACGAAAGGCCTATGAGATATCTGAATGGAAGGATGTGTAAAAGCAGGCCATATCCTTCCATGGGCTGTAGCACCAGTAGCACCACTGGGATAGATGGATGACAAAAGCCGGTATGAACTTCTTATAGTCTGACAGTCTGGCTGAGCAGTAAAATTCCGTAAAATAATCTGAAGAGTTTCTTTAGTGTTCTGTTTGTTCTGTATCTAATTGTACATGGCGATTAAATGTCAAGTCTCTTAAGTCCTCCTACAGTCTAGACAGCGTAAAACCAGGGGCGGACTGGCTATATGGGCAACCGGGCAAATGCCCGGTGGGCCGGTACCAAATGGGCCGGTCAGGCCGCGACCAAAGAAAAAAAATTTCAATACAGACAACTTTAAAAAAAAAAAAGTGACAGCAGTAAGAAACAAAGGCCCAAACACGTTTTCTTTTCTTTTTTAGCGGCCCCCGAAAGGGGAAAAGACGCTATTAGTTTTGTGTGGCCTGTCTGTCCGTCTGTCTGTCTGTCTGTCTGTCTGTCCGTCCGTCCGTCCGTCCGTCCGTCCCGTTTAGTGCTCAGAAAGTAGAAGAGAAAATGAAAATCTGACATCATGATAATATAGAGCATTCAAAGTTCTGATGCAACGGCTACTTTTTTTTTTCTAAAAGCTCAAAATCTAATTTTTAAAAATATTTTATGCAAACAGTATTTAAAGAGAAAAAACCTAATTAGTATGCAATATAAATGAAACCTACTTTAAGACAATTAATAATCTAATATACTGCATCAGATTTCACATTTTCTTTTGTTCTAACATACGAGTAACATACCAGTATTTACTCGTAAAGTAATCAACTCATAAAAGAGGTGTGGCAGTTGCCTTGAACATCGGCTTTACAAGGCTAACGTTGAGAGATCAAAGCACGGAAGATGTATATTTTGACCGCTGGGGCACTAGATCTAAATAAGATCTGTTGTTTATTTTAAATGAACTTTTAGCAGCGACAAAGAGAGTTTGTGTGATACACAAACTCAGAGGCGGCCCCCGTTGAGAGATCAAAGCACGGAAGATGTATATTTCTGTCGTTTATCTTTGATATAATTTTTTTTTAAATGAACTTTTAGCAGCGACAAAGAGAGTTTGTGTGTTGTGTGATACACAAACTCTCTTTGTAATCTTGTTTTTAATTTTATTATTATTACAATTACTTTAGTTTGAAATTCGACTAGAATAAAAAACAATACGCTATAGGGGGGCTACACTGTACGTATTATCATTTGCAAAACGTTAGACCGAACTATCTGCGCTAGCGGCATGGACTTCAACACTACTTTGATGTCTCCGAGGTTGTGTTTGGCCTCATCATTTTGCTGGTCGGCATGGACCTTTGATATATGGAACTCCCATTTGTTTTGCTCCTTTCCTCCCCCGTCTTTTGATGGTTCCAGTGAAAGTTAACGACAAAGGAGATGAGATGGGTTAAGTTAGAAAGCATTGATATAACGAACCGAAAAAAAAATAAAAATAAGGCGCGACAACTAGCTCTTTAACAATACTTAATAGAGATTCACAATAACATGTGTACTGCCGCGAAATTGAAAGCCACCCAACTTTTTCACAGCTCAATTTGTGTATAAAAGTTCTATTTTCTGCGATTTGAATAGAAAAGTAAGGTTCTTTTTGCTTATTTTTAATAACATAGATTATAGATCTAAAAATAGTAAAAAATACTACACTTGAGGGTTACAAAAAAAATAATATTTAATTAAAAAATAAATCTAGATCTAAATCAATTTTTACACCATAATAATTAATGGCAAACTTATGCTTAATATAAAGTCATTAATGATGAAAATTATTACAATAATTACAAAAATTTATATAGCGCTGTCACATCCGATATTAAATGAAAGGAGACTTAGATTTATAAATAATGGTTCATGATATATTCATTCATATTCAAATTATACAATTCTACGAATGCAGACATACAGTTTTCGATGCATTATACAACTTTATATATTTTGTAGAGATTTAGACTTAGGGCTACACCTATCATACAACATATGGTCGTAGCCGGGATGGGAGGAGTTCAAACCATCACATGCCTCAGACCTCATTGTCTGAAAGGGAAACTTTGTTTACTACCCCAGTGCAGCCAACTTAAAAAGCTACAGTCACCAAATTTCATGAGCGTAGCCAAATTGGGTTTTGTGGTTTCCCTCCCCCTTACAATACAAAAACTAAATCATTTTACCATTTTCTACCAGTCGCTGGACTCAAGTGAATAGCAGATTTGGTTTTTGAATTTTTTTAGTGGAAGAGTAGCAGTCTAATAGCACTGTTGATATCTCAGAATATGTATTTTTTAAAGCTTAAAATAACGGAAATTGTGCTAGGCTCCGGGGCTTCGCCCCGTGCCCCTCCGGCAGTTCCTCGGACTCCCTAGCCGTCTCTTGGCGGTGTGTACTGTCTAGAGCAGTGATGCTCGAAATACGGCCCGCGGGTCAGATTCGGCCCACGACGTGGTTCCATTCGGCCCGCGAAAACGTCGGCACAAAGTGTAAATACTACTTCCAAACGAAAAAAAAAGGTTGAAAAAATGTATCGTATCTGTACCTAGTTTTGGGCCCTCATTTCTCTGGTGGATTGGTATCGTGATCTTTAACATTTGTGTCTTTGTGAATTGGAACTCTGAATGTAGAATCTACCAGGAAACCTATCTTTACTCTTTTTTTGTTGTTGTTGTTGTTGTTGAACATGATAATAAAACAACACATTAATTTTTATAAAGAAAGAATGGTTGTCTAATAAAACAACATAAAAACAGTATTATAAAATAAATATAGCGTCGTTCATAGTTTTTGTCGCGAATAGAAAAATTGTCAAACTAAGCCTATAGGGAGGATCCATGGAATTTATTTTACCAAAAGAGTCCGCAAAATTAGTCGTTGTTAGAACTACTTACACTGTTGCATATATTGTAAGTAGAAAAATGTGGTTATTTTCTGACGCGTAAAAATATATAACTGTCTAAAAAACTATTAAGTATTTAACCCATATGTTTCTACCTAAATAGTTTCAGAACAATTTCAATTTGTTTTTGTAACTTTTCGGTCATGTGGCCCGCAAGACATAGTGTGGTAAACCCTCCCCCCCCCCCCAAAAAAAAATATATGACATGCCATTTGTGGGCCGGTTTATATGGTAATGCCCGGGCCGATTTTGATACCCAGTCCGCCCCTGCGTAAAACTATCGTAGACCTACTATTATTGGCTTGGAAGAAAGTCTTTGCAGTTTTACCCAATAACGTAGAAATTTGCGTCACTCGATGTTTCGTACTAAAGCCATAATTGAATATACTAATTCCAAAATTAAATGTCTGAACGTACCAATTTACATATAGAACAAACAGAACACTAAAGAAATTCTTCGAATTAGTAGTCTTTATCCGATCGTTCATTTTCGTAATTATAAAAAAAATCCCAAAATGACTTCGGGTATATAACCTTTCTTATGAAATTATTTAACCGAGCAAGGCTCGGCCACCTGATATTGTTATATTTAATGTTCGCAATTATAAGCGTACTTGTTTTGTTTAGGTGAGATTTTTATACTAAATCATCACTTGCCCCAGCAAAGCCAATGGGATTTTGAGTTTAACTCCCCCCCCGTCTTCAATATAAAAGAAAACTACACACCCTAAATTCTATGAGTGTAGCCAAAGGGGGGTTTAATTTAAACCCCTCTCCAGAGGATTGAATCTAAAAAATAACTTTTCAACATAAAAAAAGCAAATTACACACTCAAAAAGTCTATGAGCGTAGCGTAGCGGGGGTTTGATGCTAAAAAAATACATCTTCAATATAAAAAAAAGGAAATTACACACTAAAATTCTTTGAGCGTAGCCAAGCTAATGGGGGGGGGGTTAGTTGGCTTTTTTTAAAGTTTAAAACCCCTCCAGATGGTTTTGAGTCTAAAATCCCCCTACAGAGAGTTATGATGTTGAAAACCTTTCTCTTCAATATTATTCTAAAGCAAACTACGGTCACAAAATTCTATGAGAGTAGATAAATGTGGTTATGAATTTAAAAAAAAACTCCAGAGATTTTTTAGTTTTAAACCGTCCCCCCGCCCCAACAGATTATTTTGACGATAAAACTTCCCCTTTCGATATAAAATCTAAAGCAAACAACAGTAACCTAATTCCAACAGCATAGATGTTACACATTTCTACCAGTGGCTGGATTCCATTTATAAAGTGCAGTGAATAGTCCTCTGCCGAAATTGAAAAACACTAATTATGGCTCAACAAAGATGGCTAAGGACGGGTACGGCGGATTTTAAGAGTCAGTTACAGAGATCGGGTCTCAATCAAGGAAATCCTATGCCAAACTGGGAGACTTAGTAAGGTTGTGACAGAGCGTCGCATGAGGTTTACGGGACATGTTCTCCGACAAAATGAATTACGCATAATAAGAGTTGCGATGACATCCCAGTACAACTTGGCGCCACACTATCATGGAGGTCACCAGAACAGGTGGGAAGGGGCTTCAGACATTCTAGTGACATCCGCACAATGCGCCGAACGGCACGGGAGGATCTAAGTCACAGTAGGTATTTCAAATAAAACTTTTTAATAGCAGGATAATGCACTGTAGATATTTCAGAATATGCATGTTGGCTTTGAATTACGGAAATAGTGCTTGGCGGCGGGGCTCCGCTCCGCACCGGGAGAGCTCAAAGCGCTCCCTAGATACCATTGCTGGCAAAGGCTGGGAGTCTATAAATTTTCCACTAACTCCAGAAAGAACCTTTTCTAGGGTACAATCAACGTCTTCCGAAAGAATGAAGAGTCCTAATGTAATAAGGATTACATTTTATATGTCTCCTTCTGTCTCGGAAGACAATGGATGCGCCGAGATGAGTCACTGGCTTTGGTTACGTCTTGAGACGGGGCAGAATCTGGAGTGGCTGATCAAGCCAATTCTGGATCTGCATAGTTTGCCACAGTTCGTGCATTTATATTCCTCAGTTTTAGGGCTGGCTGTCAGCAGGGAAGCCTTCTTTTTCATTCTCTTGGCCGATGCAGCTTCATTTCTTTTGCATTCAGCAAAGTTCGTTCCAGCACGCACAGTCTGTCTCCATGCTGTTCGGTCTTGGGCTATCTCCTCCCACATGCTTTGATTGATGCCCGTTGCCTTCATGTCTCGCTTGCAGACATCTCTGTAAGTTAATCTTGGGCGGCCATTAGGTCTGGCTCCCTCTGCTAGCTCAGCGTATAGGATGTCTTTCGGGATTCTTCCATCTGGCATGCGCGTGACATGACATATGGTGGCCGGTCATTTCATCCTTGGTTATTTTATCCCCGGTCACTCCATCCCCAATTAAATATTTTTTCTTCTTTGTTATTTAATTGTGCTGTCAAGGCTTTGGTTTTAAGCCCTCATTTCATCTAATATATAAATATAATTGTATAGAATGCTTTTTGATATTTCTTTTTCATGTTTTTGATGAGTTTATAACGTTTCCCCTTCCACTTTACATTCTTGATGAGAACTCTTATTATATAATATATAGTGTAAATCTGAGTGTGTACTTAGCTTTAGCGCTTCTATTGGTTGGGGGGGGGGGGGTAATATTATAATATTATCCAGCGCATGACGTAATGATCAAAGGCCAAGGTGTAGTGGACTTGACAGTGGAAGTAGTGGAAATCTTTTGAGAACGATTAGAATATTTATGAACATGCCGCTGATAACTTATCATCAAAGGCCAAGGTGTGGTGCATGTAGTGGGAATCATTTAAGAGATAAAACGATTAGAATACTAATGATCATGCTATGATCATGCTAACTCCTGACGACCATTTGTCTAGAGAAGCGCTGTTAGCTACCCAATGGGGTCCAGGACGTAGCCCCGATGCCAACACTATTTACGGTATTTAAAAAAAAAGCACATTCTGGGTATCTACAGTGTATTATCCTGCTATTAAAAAATTTTAGTTAAAAAAAAAACAACGTCACTATTTACTGTACCTTAGTAATGGAGCCCAGCGACTTGTAGAAAATGGTATCTATAGTTTTGCTTTAGTTTTTGTATTTGAGGGGGAGGGTAACCACAAAAACGCTTTTGGCTACGTTCATGAAATTTGGTGACTGTAGTTTGCTTAATTTTTTTTTTTTTATTGAAGAGGGGGGTTAGCCTTAAAATCTCCAGGAGTGGAATTTTAAGCTCAGCCCCCCCACACACACACACAGCTGTAAAGTTTCCCTTTCAGACAATGGGGTTTTAAACCCCCCCCCCCCCGATCGCCCATGTGTCATGTTATTAGGTGTAAGCCTAATTCTGTTCATAAAATATAAAGTTTGATAACGCATCGAAAACTGGATGTATGCTTGCGTAGGATTACGTAATGTACAGTATTTTATTTATACATGTATGTGTTCTGAAAACTATAAACAATACAATAGCAGGCTTAATGAGTTTGAAGTGAATAAATTATTAAATGTTTTGGAAACTTTTTGGTATTACTTTTAGAATACAGACGTTACTTTAAAAAAATAATATAATTACGTCTTACGCATTTCATGTGTCAATCTAGTCATGCATGTTGATCTGTGACTTAAACTATGAAACGTCGTTTGTTTTCCTGGCTGACTAAGGCAGCCCATTCCATCAAAAGATTAGAAAACGCAGAACAACCGTTCAACTGTAGAGAGGCACTTACTTAATGTGACAAGCTCTTGCTTCGTCCAATAACATTCTCAAAAAAGCGAATTGAATATGAATATATCATGGCCCATTATTTTAAATATAAATTTCCTTTCATTAAATATCGGATGTGACAGAGCTATATAAATTATCTATCTAGGCATATCTATATTTCTCAAAAGACAAGTTCAAAAGTTCAGCCGAGTAAGCAACAAGTAATTGGGAAGTTCCCATAGCGCAGCACGCGGTGTGAATGGAAATTGGTGCATCCCAATCCGCACTAATTTGTGAATGACAGTGGTGTTTATATAATTCTCTTCTTCTCAATTTTTGTCATAATATTAAAAGTATTTCCAGATTATTGTGTCGTAAGACTATTGAAACTAGAACAACAATACACAGATAGAGTATACTCTCAGGTTTCACTTTAGAAAGTACTTTAATTACGCACATTCGTTCATTAGACATGATTACGAAAGGTAACTCGTCTCTCTATTCCTAGATCTAGATCAAAAACTCGAATTCAACTCTAAGATTATAGAACTTTTCTTCGCAAATATAGTTTTATGCTTTAGCACATGAACATACTAATTATAGTCCATTCATTTCATATTTTAATCAAATTAACATTCAAATTGGTTTTTCTAAAGCATTGTATTACATGAGTGCAATTCTATTCTTAATATCGCGTAAATTAAGGTCAATTAGCTATTCCTAGCTCCATTCATAGAATTGATATACTCATGAATTCACGCATTCGCTTTACTTATAACAAGTAAATGGGAAGATCCCATGGCGCAGCATGGTGTGAATTGGAAATAATATATCCAAATCCGCACTATTTTCATTGACAAAATAGCATAGCATATTTTTTTTTACTTTAAAAAGATTCTAATAATGTCCGGAAATTTCCAGGACTTTTTCGATCGGCGGCATAGCATTTAATAACATTTCAGAAGATTTCCAAGGGGCTCCTGGTAAATCAAGAGGCCGCGGGAAATCTGTTATATGTTATAAAATGGTTCAATTTCCTAATTTATAGGCCTACACCTAAAATTTAGCACGGGTCCAAAGAAGAGCCCCTGGAAATCTCCTGAAATGTTATTAATTATAGGCCTACGAAAAAGTCCTGGAAATCTCCGTAAATTATAAAAAAATTTGTTTTTTTTTTTTGTTATTTTTCTTGTTTTAGTGTATCCTGTGTACAGAATAGAAGTGTTGACAAGCAATGCTTTCTTTTAAAATTACATTTTAGCGTTGTGGAATCACATATTCTTAGCTCTTCTTGCAGACGCCTGTCAGTATAGAGCCTAGACCTACATTTTAAAAGAAATGTAAAATATTTCAATGTCAAACGTTGATAAAAAATGTAGTTTTTCTCGGTTATTATAATAGTCAAACATGGATTGATACCTATAATGAAAATACATTTTTTTTACTGCCTCCCTGTTGTCAGGATATGGTGACCCCTCTGAAAGGAGCTTGTGCCCCCTATTAGTCTAGTATATGGATGATATTTTCTTTATGACTTACACAACTGTAGCTCAGTGTGTCCACCATTCATGCTGTCACTATATCAAAGAACTTGTTTCGTTTGCTTAGAACTTCTTTCATTTGTGTTGATTTTCTCCTACTATTTTAATACCATATAATCCTTAGCCTACTCTTA
>JADKLZ010000003.1:28920200-28932838 GCA_021533235.1 Biomphalaria straminea
ATATATTATATATATAATTTTATATAGATTATAATAGATCTATTAGATTTTATATAATTATATAGATCTAATAATATCAATTAAATCCAACAGTCAACAGTATTTAGTTAGAATTTAGACGTGTCACGTTATTACTCTAGGTCATACTGCATTTATGATTTAATAATTTAATAATAATTTACTACATTTAATAATTCTATCTTATTCAGACTAAATTTATAACATTATAACTACTCATAATCAATGATAATTAAGTCTAGCTCTAACTCTCTAGTTGTACTGATATATCTATAATTTATATATTAATTATATATAGGCCTATATTATATTATATTAATTAATAGACTCTAGTCTATAGTCACTCACTCTAGATTTCTAGATAATAGTGAATAATAAAGTTTATATCTAGTCATCTAGAGTCTATTTTTTAAATAATAATCATAAATTATGTTATTGCTACTACAATACATCTATAATTTTCTACAATCTACAGTAAGAAAGATAATTTTATTAGAATTTTGAAAAAAATATTTTAAACAAAAGACAATTTTTGACTCTCTTGAGATTGAACTATAATGTGTATTCATAGTCATTTGTGCCATAGAGTCTAGTAATGTATTAAATGATATAATTTAACTACTAGGTAAATGCAGATTATAGATCTAGATAATAATTTTGACTATAGAGGTAAACTAAATTGACTAATCTGAATAGCAGTGATGGGCAAACTGCAGCCTGTGGCCAACTATGGCCTGTGAAAAGGTTAGATCCCCCCACCACATACTTGTAAAAATAAATAATAATTTCACTCACTTAAAAATTTCAACATTAGTTGAAACACTGGAGTAATATTAGTAATTTTAAAATTCGTGATTCACTATTGGTTGCATCTTACATAAGTTTGCTTGTACTAACAAATAAACATTTTAGAGTTGATTCTCAATGTCATATTTTTAATGATGAGTGCACATGATATTTTTAATAAATTTTGAAAGATTAATCAATGTGTTTAATTGGTTAGGAACCCTGGCTGTTTAAAATGACCATAATATATTCCGACATTTAACAATAAACAGGGGCGGCCCTAGCAGTGCGCGGGTCCCTCGGCGAGCGTCATGTGCGGGGCCCTTAGACTTAAGGGTAGACTATATATACGTACCACATTTCCCAAACGGGCTAATCCATCTCTAACGCTGTAAAAGGAACATTTGGGTATGTCCGCCGCTAACACTGTGGGCCTTATTTTTGTTACAAATCATAGAACAATTTGTAGGTACTATTGGCAGCTGAAATACATTATATACTGTAATAATGTATTGTAATTCTTCTGCATGAACAGAAGCAAATACAAAGGAAAACATTTGCGCACCACTATTATGTCTCCTCTCTCACTCTGAAAATGGAAGCCAATTGACGTTCTATAAGAACAAAGTGTGCTTTAACTTTCGCAGACCCGACTATTGTGGAAGGGTTATACCATGGGGTTTTAAAAATTATTAATTAAAGAAAATACTCAGGCGTTTTTTAACATGGAGATAAGGGTTTTCGCACGGCTGCACGATGTCTATGCACAGTAGCCTATTGAAAAAAAAAAAAAACTTAATTAGTCATCGCCAAACTTTCTGGAAGCCGATTGGCCGAAATAGCTGTACAAGTGCATCAACTGGTAATACTGTTTTTATCCGAAAATAATAGGCCCATACGTTCATTAATAAAATAGCCTACGGTGAAAATCTGACTTTTGCATGCGGTCTTAGAATGTATCACAAGCGAAAGTCAAGAAAACACTTTATATTTGTTTACTTATTTAAAGTGTTTTTTTTTTACGGTCAGTGAGGGAGTGCCTAACTTGTAACTACTAAAAGATTAATAATAAACGTTAAAATACAAGAAAATGAATATTTTTGTCCCCACATTGAAAAAGGTGTCTGTAGGCCTACCGGTGGGTACCGGCAACAAAAAAAGCACTGATTATTTTTATTAAAAAATCAATTTGTCAAAAGTTGCAAAATTGTTAATGCAAATGTTATAAATAACTCTTTCATATAGGTCCTACAATTTTTCATAATGCAAAGGGTAGCTTAAACTTTATCACTACGAATTTTCCTAATAAAATCTGATTGGACCTAGATGTTTATATAAAAAATAAATGTTTTGGATTGGTTGCTTACACTTATGTGTTTTTATTGTGAAATGTTAAACAATGATAGCCTCTTAGACTCGACAGGTCAATAGATGCAGTCTTTACCGAAATTGAAAGGTATTTTGAAACAAAATAGGGCAATAACATCTCCCATCGCGGGGCCTCTCTCAGGCCCGGGGCCTGGGCCGTTTGCCCCACTTGCCACCCCCTCACCCCCTAAGGCCGCTACTGACTATAAAACATAACAAATTATGCATCTATGAATAATGACAAAAGAAAACATAAAAAGGTTAAGAATACCAAAAAGAATTTCTCATCTGTCCCTTGACTTTTGTCGTAGGGGTGCTGTGACACTTCATGTAATCAAATCCCTCAACTATACCCGGTCAGCAGCTGTTCTTAGGATATCAAGAGAGAGGCCAGTCCATTCTTTTGTGTTATTCAGCTAGTTTTTCTTTAGATGACCCTTTCTTCTTGCTCCCTCCACTGTACCTTGAAGAATGACTTTTGATTGTGAGTCATGTCTTTCAATATGACAGAACCAGCTCAGCTTTCGTCTCTTCACAGAATTGAGGAGTCCTTCCTTTTTTTCCAGCATCAGTGTTAACTTGCAAAAGTACAAACTTTATTGTCTTCTTTTCATGGTATCTGATACCCAGCATTTTGCTGTAGCATTTAGGCCTATTCTCAAAGGCTTGAATTCTTCCTTCAGACTCAGCATTCTGTGACCAACTTTCTCAACCATATAGAAGTACAGAGACCTCTAGCGAAAAATACAGTTTACCTTTTAATGGGAAGCTGATGTTACTCTTCCAGATTCTCCACTGTTTGTGCATGGCAGCAAATGCCAAACTTAAACTCTTTTATTGACCCTTCCATTCTTGTTATGTTTGACCCTAGGTATCTAAAGATAAGTCAACTGCTTCATTCAACTGTATGCAACATCTCATACTTTCTACACCACAAAGTAGTGTTTTGCTCTTTTCAGTAGTGATTTCCATGCCAACTGCTCTAGCTGCAGTGCCCAGTTTCTCCATATCATCTGCAAACCTGAGATTGGTAATATGTCACCCAGTTAGAGTCAAGCTAGGAGTAAATCCTTTTAGAGTTTCCATCATAACATGGACCAGAAATAAATTAAAAAGATCTGGAGAGTGAATTGATCCTTGCTGCACTACTACGGATGTCTTAAAACTTTCTCAAATTTGGTTGATTGGAAGTACTTAGCTATTCACATATCATATAGGGCTTTAATAACATCAATAATGTTTTTATCTATGTTGAACTTCCTCATCACATGCCATCATGCCAAACCCAGTTAAAGGCTTTTTTGAAGTCTATGAAGTTGTGTACCAATTTCTTTTGGTGTTGACATTTTTCATTTAATAGTCAGCTGTTAAATATTTGCTCAACAGTGCTTCTACCTGCTCTGAAGTTTGTTTGTTCTTTGGAAAGGACTTTCTAAGCTTTATTCTTAGCATTATCTTGCTCGAGTGACTGATCAGACTTATTGCTCTATAGTTTTGACATTATCTCAAGTTTTCTGTCTTGGGCAGTGGAATAATTAAAGATTGGATCTATTCTTTTTGCCATGTTTTTTCATGTCAAATTTCCTGGCAGATTGTGTTAAAATATTTAGATATGTAGTTTTATATATATATATAGATATATATGTATATGAGCCAAAAGTTCTGATGGTATGTCATCAATTCCAGGCAACTTGCTACTTTTGATTTTATTGCTTCCTCTACTTGTGACTCTAGAATTGGAACCTCACAGTTCTCTGTTGTCCCAATTTGTTTTGTTGTTTAGACTGTAGTCGAAATAATACAGATCTTTGTAATATTGTGTCCATCTTCTAAGCATATTTGCTTCTTCAGTCAGAAGATTTCCATCATTGTTTTCAATCATTGTGATTCTAGTTTGTCTTATGTTGGTTAAAGCTATTAATGTTGCCAACGACTATTGATTATAGTGCACTGGTCACCGATCCATTTTTAGCGGCCCCCGAAAGGGAAAAAGACGCTAATAGTTTTGTGTGGCCTGTCTGTTCGTCTGTCTGTCAGTCTGTCTGTCCGTCCTGTTTAGAGCTCAGAAAGTAGAAGAGAAAATGAAAGTCTGCCATTTTTTTTTTCTAAAAGCTCAAAAATCTAATTTTTAAAAATCATTTATGCAAACAGTTTTTTATAGAGAAAAACCTAATTAGTATGTATTATAAATCAAACCTAATTTAAGACAATTAATAATGTTATAAATTTCATTTTTATTTCACATTTATTTTTTTCTAAGGTAAGAGTATTTGCTAAGGAACAAACCCAAAAAGAGGCAAAGTAAACAGGCCTAATGCCTAAAGATTGCTATGATGATAAGCTAAAATTTAATAGCGTAAATTCTGAGGTTTTCTTTATTAAAATATCTGTTGCTTTTGAAGGGGAGACAATCATTTACCATATATATAGGCATTATTTAAAACATTATGCCATTGGTTGTAGGTGTTTTTACCAAAAATTTATTTTTTTATATTTTAATTGTTAAGTTATGTAACTTACGTTATACAAAGTATTATATTTACACACAAACAATGTTTTCTAATTTTTAAAGAGAAAAAATTATATTAAGTTTGCATTATATGTTGAACCTAATTAAAGACAATTAATAATGTTATAAGCAGCAATTTTCTTTCCCTTTTTATTAATATCACCGCCACACAGAATTAAAAATCGAATTATTAAATCAATTATATACCATCAGTTGGTCCAGATTTACATATAACTGAACTTTCACCTACACCTATCCTTTGATCTTCTGGACCGCTAGGGCACTACATAAGATCTGTCAACCTTCTATCTGCATTCTTATCTGCCATTTGTCTTTGATATAATTTAATTTGGATGTTCTTTCTGAAAATATTGAAACCTGCCTGGGTGGATCACTTCGGGGGACGAGTTTAAGTTTTTGTTTCCACACAAACTGTCTTTGTAACCTTGTTCTTTTGTCAACTTCATTTTCATGCATATTTCTTTGTTGATAATTCCTGCTGCCAGCAAGGGATTAATTTTCTTTTCCTTTTTTAGTTCTCTTCTACACATAACTCAAGGATCTTGTCATTTGGCATGGTTTAATTTTCCTTCACTTTTTCCTTAGGGCCTCAGAGGCCGATTTATGTAATACTGTTCTGATAAGGTGCCAGGACATCCGCTCTGTTATCAGCAGCAGACGCATTAGCTGTCTTGACGACGTTTGCAAAATGCCAGTAGGTCGACTTCGACAAGACATCCTGTATGGTGATCTAATAGAAGGCAGGAGAGCCACTGGTCACCCACTTTTACGGTATACAGATGTATGCAAACGTGACATAAAGCTCTTCAAAATCGACACTAGTAGCTGGGAAAAGTAGCACTGGATAGATCCACATGGAGTGAGAGCATAATAGAAGGGTCTCAGATTGCAGATGCCATACACAGCAGAAGCAGAAAGAAGTGTGAAAATCCAACAGCTCCTGGTGATTAGATATGCCCAGCCTGTGACCGCAGCTGTGTACCAAGGATTGACATCTTTATTCACACAAGAAGTTGCAAAGGGAAAAGATCGTCTCTTTAGACATAAAATGCCACAGAGTTCTGATAGTATCTGCAAATAAATCAATGTCCTCATATACAAATTTCCCTCCAGCTGTGGACTCAAACAATTCAGCAATGTTTGGGTCTTTAAATTTTTCATTGTTGTATTTAATGTCTGGTTTCATAAAACCAAGTCAAGGACAATTCCAATGTTAGGTCCAGGGAAAGTTTTGGCTTTGTTAATGCTTGATTTAAACCTCAAAGGAAACAGTATATTGTCAATCTGGCTGTGCATTTGTTAGCTGGCAAAATCTAAGAACCTCATTCCTCTGTCGTTAGTTTCTCTTAGTCATAAACGTCCAGTAGTGCCTGCCCAATGCTTAAATGCATCCTTTCCTATCCTTGCATTACAGTTTCCCATAATAATGAGGATATCCTTTTTGGATCTCCTCCGACAGGCCATGAATCTCCCATTGATATCTTTTAAGTTTGTATGTGAGTTCCTTTAGTTTGCAGGGTAAATAAGAATTCCATGATGTTTCAATAACTGTGCTCATGTTTGGTAACTTTATTGTTTTAAGGTCTGTCTCAGTAGCATACTTTTTGCTTTCCAAACCCTGCGACACCACAGCAGAAAACATGGCTATTGTTAATCTGGGCCTTGAGCAGTCTGGCATGGTTTTTCAATGATTTCGTCTTTGTCATAGCATTTCATTGGGCTTAATAAGTCTTTTGGCACCCATCTCCTCTCCAAGACCTTTATTTTCATTGGGGTTTTCTCCCAAAGATGGAAAGTCTCACATGACTAATGAGCTCCATCTGCTCAAGACTGATGATAGTATCTGTCCATCATCATCTCATCTCTGCCTGTGGTCCCTTCTGGGGAATAGGCCACCAACCAGCTTCCTCCAGGCATTTCGGTTCTAGGCGAGTCTCTCCAACTGTCCCCATGTCTTGCCCATCTGCTTGGCATCTGTTTCCAGATCGCGGCGCCATGTACTCCTGGGCCGTCCCCTCTTTTCTTTGGCTTTCCAGGTTAGGGCTTGCCTTGTTATATTGGATGCAGGCTTGCGCAGGGTGTTACCTATCCATCTCCAGCGTTTCTGAAGGATATCTACTTCAATGGGCTGCTGTTTTGTTCTTTGCCACAGTTCCTCATTCGAGATCTTGTCTGGCCAGCGGATCATAAGAATCTTCCTAAAGCAGGTACTGATGAATACTTGGATTTTTTTGACGGTGGTGATGGTCTCTGCTCCATAAAGTAGTATCGGCTTAACATGGGTGTTAAAGAGCCTAATCACCCCAGGTGTTTGTTCTGTTGTCACAGATTAATAAACTACTGTAGACTTTACAATTTAACAATAAGTAATATAACGAGACTTGTCTTCATTAAGGTAGACACATAGACATAGATAAATATAGACTGGAAACAGGAAGTAACTTTATGTAACTTGAAAAAATGTATATCTATTGTATTCGGATTTCCGAAATCTGATAAGCTGCACGATTTTTAGTCTTAGAGATTAAACAAAACTACACTTCCTCCTTATTTACAAAATATATAGGCGTGTTTCATTGTTTTTATTTTTAAAAAAGTTTTAAAAAAGCACATAATCGTTACCCGTTATCTGTGTATGTCCAAATAAATTAAAATTAAAAAACAGTTTCTGAACAAAAAATGAACATTATGCTAATTGACATTACAGTCACGCTAAGAGATTAAAAAAAAACACTGGTGAAAATATTGTAATACTTACATAGGTTATGGCGGAAATAGATATGAATACTTAACTTTTATACTGCTCATGCTGTATAGTATAGTACACAAAATTGCAAGTCACAAATTTTCCCTTCATAAAACGCTCTTATTGGCCAGTCTATATTTATTTATGTCTATGGGTAGACATTAGAGAACTCTTTTATTTCCGCTCTATCTTTTACGTTCACTCAATAACATAAACAATGACGTAATATATTTTATATTAGCACATCCTTCCTTTTAAAGTTCTTAATAGAGCCTACTGATATCTAGAAGGAATCTTAACAACTCGGCCACTTCTGGTTGTTTTGACTGGCACGACAAGTTCTCTAGACGTTGGTCTATAACTGTCTGTTTCGGTTGTTCTAACAGTTTGTTGTTCATTGTCTTCGTCAGTATCATAATACCCAGAGATGTCTTCATCAAAACTCTTGTTTAAAAACCGTTGGTTTCTTCTGTAGGTTTTTCCATCATTTGTCTTTATGATATAAGATCTGGGTGATGGATGTTTCTTAATGACGACAGCTTTCTGCCATGTTTGTCCTAGACGCACTCTCACCTTCTCTCCGACAGAATAATCTTTAGGTGGTCTTGCTTTTGCATCGTATTTTACTTTGATTTTCATCTGTCGTTCGTTAAGTAATCTCTCTGCATTTTCAGCTATCGATGGTTCAAATAGTTTGGGATCAGTTGGAATTATGTCCCTGAGTCTTCTACTCATCAGCAGTTGTGATGGGGAATACGGAAGTCCACTTATTGGATATTTCTATACTCGAGCATAGCGAGATATGGATCTTTCCCACTTTTGTATGCTTTGTTGAATATCTGCTTTACGATACCAACATACACCTCACTTTGACCATTTGATTGAGGGTACCTGGGACTTGATGTAGTTATCTTGAAATTCCATTCAGAAGCAAACTCTCTATATTGATAACTGTTGAATGGCATATTGTCGCTCACTATTTCTTCTGGTATGCCATGTCTAGCAAAAATTCCTTTCAGTGCCCTGATAACACATTCTGCTGTTTTGTTCTCCAGTCGTTTTATTTCAGGGTATTTTGAGAAATAGTCCACAATTAGCAAATAATTATTGTTTCGCCATTCAAACAAATCTGTCGCAACCTTTTTCCATGGTCTGTCTGGTACAGCATGAGGTAACAATTTTTCCTTTACATTGTTTCTTTTGAACAGTTTAACATCAGCTTCAGTTTTGCGACGAATTACTTTTATCTTTTGATTACTTCCGGGAAACTTTCCTGTTGCGCCATAATTTTTCTTAATCATGTCCTCATCTGATCTCGATTTCTCTTGAGCACGTAATAGTTTATCATCTTCATGCAATTGAGAACCTGACGTTGTTCTACTAGTTGTTGTTAGTTGATTTCTCGGCATCAACTCTCGTGGAACTTCATTTTGTCGCTTGACAATATGTACTTCGACGTTTTCTTTTGCTTCAATTAGTTTCAAAGCAATAGATGTCTTCATACCTAAAACTGGGTTTATTTCTTTCTTGATCACATACACATCATCTTTGACTTCCACATCGTCGACTTTAAATGTGACCGATGCAACTCCCTTCAGTTCTAGTGCTTCATCCCCTAATGCTCGTAGGTTAGTATTTGACTGTTTTAACTGACTATCAGTTTCTAAAATGTTCCACGTTGACTCTGATATCACATTAGCTTGTGCTCCTGTGTCAATCTTCATCTTGACAATTTTCCCCATAATATTGATATCAGCCATCCAAACTCTGACATTGTTGTCAGTGCCAATTGCCTCAAACCATAACTCGTTTACTTGGCTTGCTTGACTTTCATCTTCCAGTAAATCAACAGCCTTGGAATATTTCGAACGACATTTTGCAGCGAAATGATTTTTCTTTTTACATTTTCGGCATGTCTGTCCGAATGCTGGGCAATTGTGTTTTCCATGCGATCTACCACAAGATCTGCAATCTTTAATGGTACTTGTAACATAGTTCCTTGCCATATTCTCGTGTGAGTTTTTAACTGGCATTATGTCTTCTGTCCTCTTTTCTTTACTAGCAGCATCTATTTGTAGTCCTTTCATATCCACTTTCATATCCATCATTTGGTTCTGTGTATGCTCGTCAGCACGAATGATGCTTGCTGCTTTTTCTAAAGTTAAGTCTACGTCTCTCAGAAGTCTCTCTCTCACTCGATCCGACTGTATGCCACATACTAATCGATCTCTTATGAGTTCCTCACGAAGGTTGTCAAACTTACATTCTTTGGACAAATTCTTCAAATCTGTATAGTACTGTTCAAACGTTTCACCGTCCTTCTGACTTCTTGTGAAGAATTTAAATCTGTCATAAACAGTGTTGGAGTTAGGCATAAAATGATTCTGAAACCTTTCAATGAGTTTGTCTACAGTCTCATCTTCACATACTTGAAAAGTATTGTAGATGTCTCGAGCGGGTTCACCGATTAGGTGTAGCAGTAAAGCTTTCTTCACTGGTTCAGGCTTCGTATCCTTTTCAGTGGCGACCATAAATAGTTCAAAACTTTGCCTCCATTTTTTCCATCTTTCAGATAGATTACCGTCTAGTGACAACGGTTTAGGAGGATCGAATAATTCCATTATTCGGAGAGCGTATAGATTCTAGATTCTATGTCTAGATGTCTAGATCTACAACAATTCAAATGAACTAGTGATGTACCACTTAATACAAATACAATGTATTTAAAAACAATTTAGAAACCACTACCTTCCAGATCTGTCACAAGATCTGACACCAGATCACAAGATCTGACCCTTCTGACACCATGTTCTGTTGTCACAGATTAATAAACTACTGTAGACTTTACAATTTATGGCCGAGTTGTTAAGATTCCTTCTAGATATCAGTAGGCTCTATTAAGAACTTTAAAAGGAAGGATGTGCTAATATAAAATATATTACGTCATTGTTTATTGTTTATGTTATTGAGTGAACGTAAAAGATAGAGCGGAAATAAAAGAGTTCTCTAATGTCTACCTTAATGAAGACAAGTCTCGTTATATTATTTATTGTTAAATTGTAAAGTCTACAGTAGTTTATTAATCTGTGACAACAGAACAGTGTTCTTCAGCTGATGGAAGGATGCTCGAGCTTTACCAATGCGGATTCTGACATCTGCATCTGTTCCTCCATGGTGATCTATGATACTGCCGAGATAGGTGAAGCTTTCCACCTCTTCCAGCGCCTCACCTTGGACTGAAATGGGTGTATTGTTGGATGCCTTTTATCTTGACACCTTGCTCTTCCCTCTGTTTATGGTAAGACCCATTCTAGCTGAATTGTCTGCAACAACATTTATCTTTTCCTGCATCTGCTGCTGTGTGTGAGAAAGAAGACCTAAGTCATCTGTTTAGGGAACTAGTTCTGGGACAGGTCATCCTGTCACATATTACTGCACAAATGTCCTGCATAAAAAGTCCATTTTTAAAAATGTGAGTGATATTTACATACAAAGTGCATTCTTAGCTTTTATAAACAAACGGAAATGTTTTCTTTTAAGATTTTCAGCTATTTGACTAGAAAAGACACAGTTAACTAATATTTATATTTGTTGTAAACATTTATTGTACATTTATAAATATATTTGACTTAGTGGTACACAAAAAATATTATTTGTTTTTTAACATATTGTAACATTATCTCCCTTACATTTATGTATTGTTTTAGGATCAGAGTATTTTTATGAAAAAATCTCTTACATAATTAATTTTATAAACTAAACAGTTTGCTTTTAGATAACAAAATGTAGCCTTTCCAACTTAACTTTGCAAGCTGCATTGCATGGTGAAATAATATTTTTCATTTCTCTCCTAGTTTTTAAGATCTGAGTATGGACATTTTGCACAAACCTAATTGTGGCTTTTCCCCTTACGGGTGCCGCTAAAAATTATGTTTTCCTACACTGCATCTTACATTGACACAAACCTTTTATAGCTGCCTTAATTTTAATTATACATAATAGGAAAACTTGCATTTGTAAATTAAGGTGTTTTTTTTTTCTTTCAATAATGAATCGTAGAAAAAGCTGTGTCAAAAATAGATTGATGAAGGAACACATCAGCCATGATCAGTTTACTGTTTAGAATTAATAAGTCACAATGTAAAAAAACGAAAAAGATGAACTATTATCTAAACAGGGGCATGATGGTTGGGTGATAAAGCGCTTGACTTCAAAACCGGGAGGTCCTGGGTTTGAATCTTGGTGAAGATTCTGGAATTTTAATCCATTCAACTCTAATCAACTACCTGACATTAGTTGATTAGTTGTAGAAAGTAAAAGCTGTTGGTCATTGGCCATGTGACAAACATGTTAACCATCAGCTATAGAAACAGATAACCTTTACATCATCTGCCCTATTGATCACAAGGTCTGAAGGTGTTACCTACTTTTTACTTAATTATCTAAACATTCTCACTTTCATACATTGCATTACTATAATACAGTTGTTACGTGCGCATCTTAATGTAAATGTGAAATAGTGCAAATGCCTGCTGAAAGGAGGGAGATCGAAATGGAGGCATAGAAACTAATGGTGTTTATATTGTTATGAAGATTAAACTAATTATAAACTATGATGCTAACGTTTGAAGTTGATGTATTGTATTGTATTAACAAACGTAACAACAGTGATGCCCAAAATACGGCACGCTGGCCAGATCCGGCCCACTACGTGGTTTCATCCAGCCTCCGAAACATTGCAACAAAGTGGAGAAACTCCCTCTCTAAAAAAAAGGTTTAAAAAAAATTATTTTACCTACTTAAATTTAAGACTCATATTTTCTCTGATGGATTGATACCATGACCTTTAACATTTGTGTTTAATAAGCCAATATCTTTGTTTAATAAAGAATGTGAGGCTGTTTAAAAAAACAGCAACATATATTTCGGCATTATAAAAGAAATATGGCGACATCCATGGTTTGAACCACAAATAAAAGTTTGATCAATGGAAATAGTCACCAAAAAGAGACAAGAAAATGAGTCGGTTTTAAAATAGTTCCCCTAACAGACCTTGCAATCTATAGGGCAGATGATGTAAAGGTCATCTGATTATGTGGCCCAAGGTTAACGAGGGTGTCATGTTGCCATCACAACGACCAACCGCCTTTACTTTTCCCCAACTAATGTCAGGTACCCATTAGAGCTGGG
>JADKLZ010000003.1:28939052-28976452 GCA_021533235.1 Biomphalaria straminea
ATATAAACATAATAATTTTATTATTATTATTATTATTATTATTGACGTGAAGTTAATATTTTATTGACATAACGTTATTATTCGTAAATGCAATCATTAGTAATATCGTCAAGCTAGAAAATTCTGAGGAGCGTTTAAGGAAACTTGAGGATCTGCGACTTCGAGCTTCACATCGACTCGAAAAGGAAACCAACACACAATATTCTAAGCGGTCAACGATTTTGCGTACTTTTGATTTAACTATAAACCTCAGTAAAAAACTTGGGGTTAGGGTGTGGTGACGAAAGGCCTAGAAGATATCTGAATGGAGGGATGTGTAAAAGCAGGCCATATCCTTCCATGGGCTGTAGCACCAGTAGCACCACTGGGATAGATGGATGGCAAAAGCCGGTATGAACTTCTTATAGTCTGACAGTCTGGCTGAGCAGGGCAAATATCCCGTAAAATAATCTGAAGAGTTTCTTTAGTGTTCTGTTTGTTCTAAATGTAATTGTACATGGCGATTAAATATCAAGTCTCATAAGTCTAGACAGCGTAAAACTATCATAGGCCTACTATTATTGGCTTGGAAGAAAGTCTTTGCAGTTTTACCCAATAACGTAGAAATTTGCGTCACTCGATGTTTCGTACTAAAGCCATAATTGAATATACTAATTCCAAAATTAAATGTCTGAACGTACCAATTTACATATAGAACAAACAGAACACTAAAGAAATTCTTCGAATTAGTAGTCTTTATCCGATCGTTCATTTTCGTAATTATAAAAAAAATCCCCAAATGACTTCGGGTATATAACCTTTCTTATGAAATTATTTAACCGAGCAAGGCTCGGCCACCTGATATTTAATAATAATAAATTAAGCCATTTTGTCTGTTGAGCAAGAGCTGGTGGAAAAAATTGATTTTGATAAAATTATTAATAGTTGTGCCTGCAAAAAAACAACATTTGAGTACTTTTTACTTGAAATTCAGTCTAGAATGTTCAAAAGGTAAGTAATGGAAAATTAATACACCAAAAAATTATTGACAAATACAACAATAGAACTTTATAAAATACTTAGGGACAAAGAAACACATTTCTTGATATGATAATTGTCATGTTTGAAATGTGTTTAGGTCTCAAGAGAGATACATACATGAATTCTATTTATGCATTGGGAGCCTAGAAATGTCCAGCTTTTACATAAAAGGTTAAATATGTATGGGAGATTATTGGTTTCTGGTATTAGAAGATTGTAGAAGTTTGAGCTTGGGAAATTTTTAAAGGAGAAATAAGCTTATATTTGGGAGTCAGTAGTTTCAAGCTTCATGTTCATTCTTTTTTTGTGAATTGAACTTCAGTCATTTTGTGTTTTATAGTGTATTTTTTCATTATTTCTACTTGAGGGATAAAACTGTTTTATTTCATAAAGAAGGATTGCGTTTTTTTCTTCATCGGAGTAGGCCTAACTTATGAAAATATGAAGACCTTTAACCACCAAATTCAATCTTTACAGTAATCTTTTTTTTTTTACTTATAACAAAAGATGCTTTTATTTGGTGTTGATATATCTGTTATAAAATGGTTTAATTTAATAATTTACATCCAGGATTAGTATGGGGCCTATGAAAGTGCACGGCCCACTGCTGTCACATAGGTTGCAGTGGCCTATGGCGGGCCCTGGAAAATAGCAGCGACTAGTATCAATTAATTTGTTTCCCTGTAGTCTCATAATAATTGTAGAACTGTACTGTTGCACTAGGAATTCTGATAACCAAGTCATCATATGATATACATTACATCATTCTGAGGTTTTATGAAAACTAGCTGAAAGGAACTGACTATAAAATAAGAGCTCTCTTACTAAAGACTAAGTCTCTATTATTTCACTCTTGTATTGCCTACATTAATTTATTTCTCTGTAATAAAAGAAAATTTCTAGCCTTTCATTCAAGCACATTTTTTTGAATAAAAAGATTGTAAAATATTGAATCTTGCTATCACTTCAAAAAATTAAATATTTAAAAATTCTGTACTATTCATATCTGAACTTGTCTACATTGTCAATTGATAACAATGCTTCATCTTATCTTATCTTATATGATACAGATGTTACTTGAAAATGCGTCTTGCATTAAGTCATGCATATTAACCAATGACCTAAATTCTGCCAAGTCACTGGTTTTCCTGGCTAGTTCGGGCAACCCATCCCATGCTCTAATAGTGCTAGGGAAAAAGGAGCATTTGTACAAATTTTTCCTAGCACATGGAATGAGGAATATGCCTTTATCTTTGTGCCTTTTTGAGTATTTTATTAAATTTTGTATTTGAAGATTATGGTTCAGTGTTTTATGTATAATTGCTACTTTACTTTTAAGTCTTCTATCCTGAAGGTTTTCTAAATTTAGTGATTTTACTAAAAGTGTTACTCTAGTCAAATGTGAATATTTGTTTGTTGTGAATCTCACTGCTCTATTTTGTGTCTGTTCCAGTTTCTTAATGTTTTCTTCTTGAGTTGAGGGGTCCCAAACAGAGTATGCATATTCTATTATTGGCCTTACCAAGGTTAAATAATATGTTTTTATTTGATTTATAGAAATTTCTTTTAATAAACCCTAATGCTTTGTTTGTTTGATTTTATGATAGTTTCATCAATATGTGGATTCCATGACAGTTTTTCATTTTTTATAACATCTATTTTGAGTTTTTAGTCTGTGTTACTGGTTTACCATGAATAAGATCAGTGGAATTAATTAGTTGTTTGTTTTTTGTTACTCTTAATAAATGACATTTTTCTGGGTGGAAAGACATGTTCCAATTTGATTCTCAATTCTGTAATTCATCTAATTCTCTTTGTAAAATTTATGTATCTTGTGTTATTTTTATTGTTCTATATATTATGCAATCTTCTGCAACTAATCTGTCTTTTGTTCCTGATTTAATGCATTTGGCAAATCATCTATGTAAATTAAAAATAGCAATGGACCTAAGACTGTTCCTTGAGGTACACCTGAGTTTACTGTTATTGGTGTTGATTTAGAGCCATTTTTTATTAAAGTTTGTTCTCTTCCAATCGGAAAATCTTCAATCCACTGATGCAATGGACCATCAATGTCAAAATATTTTAATTTTTTTAAGCAAACTATCGTGGTGAACTTTGTCAAAAGCCTAGGAAAAATCTAGTAAGATAGCATCACTATTATCTAAACCTTTCACATGATATATTTTCTAAAGCCATGTTGGCATGGAGTAAGGACATTATATTTGTCTAAGTGGTTTATGATGTTGTTACATATTATGTGTTCTAGGATTTTACTTGTGATGCTGGTAAGTGATACTGGTCTGTTGTTTCTTGGGTCAGATTTTTCTCCTTTTTTAAATGACATTAGCTTCTTTCCAGTCCCTTTGTACTCTGCCCTGGTAAAGAGATGCCTGAAAAAGTATTCTGAACACTAGCTCATTTTCTTAGTTCTTTGAGTAATCTAGCTCGAATATTATCAGGTCCAGGTTTTTTATTCGGTGTGATGTTGGCTAATAGTTTTTGGATCCCTTTTTCTTGTACTTCTATATCTTCTATGTTGTCTAATTGGTTAAAATTTAGTAATATTTCTTTGTCTCCTGTGGCTGAGAATTCTGATGCAAAGTATTTATTTAGGATGTTAGCTTTAGTTTCATTATCATTATGTGTAAAGTCATCTTCTCCTTTTAATGGTGCTATGCCTATTGTTTCCATTTTCTTAGAGTTACTGTAGGTTTTGTTGTTATCTTTAGATATTACATTGTAAATTTACTCACTCAGCAGCTGTTCACTTACTGTTTGAGTTAGGCGTTTAATTTTTATATACTTTTTATAAACTCTTTCTGCCTTAGTTTCTTTAAATTTTCTATATAGGTTTTCCTTCTGTTTACAAAGCTTCTTTAATGTATTAATACTTTTCCTCTCTTGTTACTTATAATTATAGTAAAAATTTAGCTACTTAAAATACATAAACACCAGTTTATAACATTTACAATGGTAATTTTAAAGACCTTCAATGAAAAACTGTAGTCAATATCCAATAAGTATCCAATTAAAATTGTATAATTATTTATTGTAGCATCTAAAATTTAATATAAAGTAAAAACAGCTCTACTTGATCCAGAAATCTTTTCAACTAAAATATCTAAAACAATTTTTTTAAAAGTAGGATAAAACTCAACTTAGTCCACAAAGCTAACTAAAAAAATTTGAATTAATATTAATTCATCACACAATATCTCCATCATAATGTAATTGAAAATTTACACTTTCTTCTATAATGTTTTTTTTTCATAAATTGATTAAAATTTCATTCTAAATGTCACAATTACATTTTTTTACAAAGCTTATTTCAACTCACTCTGTCTGTCTGGTCAAAAGTGTGTACACGTTATTTCTCCCACTTCCATTCTCGGATCAAATTGAAACAATCCATTAGTCAATTCATTATTTTAATAATCTATTTTGTATGATATCAAATAACGGAAATGACGAGTATTTCACAGAAATAGAACACATTGACAAATACTGTAAATATAATCTTTTATTATTAAATGTAAAAAAAAAAATAAAGAAATGATAATCGATTTTCATAGGGAAAAGAAGGAAAATGATATTGCTACTGTAGCTGGAGAGACCATTGAAATAGTGCAAACTTTTAAATACCTTGGTACTGTCCTAGACAATAAATTTAATTTTACAGCAAATACTGATTATATCAGCAAAAAAGGGCAGCAAAGATTATGATTACGAGAAAACTGTCCTCTTTTAATGTTGGCTTGGCTTGGCAGCAAAAAAAAAGTGTGCACATTTTATTATTGCTTTTGTTTTGTTATTGGTTTCTTAGATCATCAATGTCTGTCTCTTTAAAGGACATTATGTCATTGGATATTTTATGACATCTGAGTGTGTTGATGTTTACAAAATGAAAAGTACCATTCCTAGAAAATACATATTGATATAAAAAAATCTATTGTAAATCCTAGTGTCCAATTGATAGTTCATTATATAATTTTTTTCAGAGTGTCACAATTGATAAATTGCCAGACAAGCTGCTTCTTCACATTTTTAGCTTTTTGAGACGATCAGAACTTGGAAAAGTGGCCAGAGTGTGTAGAAAATGGAGACTTCTTGCTTATGATAGTCGCTTGTGGACAAGAGTGTCACTTCGCCCAGAGTATTCAGGACTACATGTTTATTCTCCAGAAGTTCTACAAGCACTTATTGGCATACGATTTGGCGCCACTTTGCGTTACATAGAAATTCCTAGTGATCTGATTACAGCCCCAGTTCTTCATGAACTAGCAAATAAATGCCCAGCTCTCCGGTAAGATATGTATTTACAATTTAATAATATATTTTCTTCTGCCTGATAGGTAAACAAACTCTATTTTAAAGGGCCACAGATACAGATTATCAATAGGGTCGAATGGTGAATTTATATAATAGTATAGATTTTAATTTATTGTGGGTAATACATAAGGCTGAAAACTTAAATTTGCAAACAGATGAAAAAAAAAAGAAAATTCTTATGCTAGATATGTTGTAATTAAAATGGTTCCCTGACAAAATAATGCAGACAAAATAGCACTGACAATATAGCACAGTAAAAATATTTTCATTCATTTTGCAAGAAATACTATACAAATCATTATAATAAGCCAAAATGAATAATTTGTAAACATATCATTTATTTAAATTCCAACAGTGCACTTCAAAATATGCGAGATACTTCCATGTTTGTCAGATTTATACGCACACACACAAACTTTCACAAAATTAAATTGTATGCAATGTCATGTATAGATTCCATCTGTGGCTTGTTTCTGTACTTTGACAATATAGCTGCAAGATGTCTGTTAAGTTGGAAGTACTTTGTCTTGCTTACCGCTTTACTTCGTTCTCCAGGATTGTATCTCAGAACCTTGTTCTCAGTGTTCTCTTTTTCTCTGAGGAAGTGAGAGATTAGACATTAGATTGATGACCATCAATAGACAGCTGGAATGCATGGTATCATTCTTCCTTTGAATTGTTTGTTCGTAGTAGATTGTCCTGTACTTGATCTCTAACATTCCATAATACTATCTTGGAGTCACTCTGCGGTTTCATCTCTAAATAGTTTTCCAACCAATATTCATTTGAATTCCTTACAACATAAGATAAGAAATGTGATCACCAGCTTAACTAATCCTGACACACCTTCATTTTGCCATGTTGCGGCAAGAGATGCCGTGGTTTGATCAAAGGGAGATAATGCATATAATCAAGATATCTGCCTATACTATAGCACATGTGTAACACAAGGACATGACAATTCGTTCACTGACATTTCGTTCACCGACAAATCGTTCACAACTATTCGTTCACATGACAAATCGCTCTCCCATCTGATCGCTCACCAGCAACTGGCTCGCTGACAACTTGTTCACCCACTGTTGGTTCATGACAAATCATTCACACGACAAATCATTCACTGAAAATTTTTTCATTGACTAATTGTTTACAAATGGCTGTGAGCAATATGTCAGATGAACAATTTTTTGGTGAATAAAATGTCAGTGAATGAATTATCTTGGAACTTTGTAGGCCTAACACACACATCATCATATACTAACATCAAATTTCAAAATCATAGCAAGTTATGCATTTTGAACATTGTTGGGAAAGAAGTACTCTCTTTTTCTGCTATTATGGAGTACTTTTAGATCTATGATGCTGCCCAGGATCTTCACTTACTAAAATCCAATACTTTTATACACATCATATATGTCTGCGCTATTTTGTCTTGAGATATTTTGTCAGGAAATTTTGCGCTATTCTAACAGGTCACCAATTAAACCAATACTTATCAATATCATACAGTATTTTATACATTAAAAATGTCTCTAAGAATGCTTAGCATCTATTTTTTTCCATTAGTAAGGATAAAAATCTTGGTAGATAACTGAGTTTCTTCAGCTTTATTGAAACAGTTTCCTTTACTTTACATTGTTAAAAGCAAATTACAGATTATCATTATCATCTGTTCCTAGACTTTTGTCACAGGGGTATTGTGACAGTGTCCAGAACCAAATCCCTTCCTTTAGCTGGTTAGCAGAATATCAAGAGAGAAACCAGTCCATCCAGCTTTTGTTTGGATGACCTTTCTCTACTGTACCTTAAAGGATGACTTTTGACTGTGTCTCAAGTCTTACAATATGACAGAACAAGTTCATCTTTCATCTCTTCCAAATGTGTGACTTATTCATACTTTACCTTAAAAGTGACTCATAGTGGAGCATAGGGCTCACCATGATGATTTCCTCCTTGTTTGGTCTCCCAGCCTCTTACCCTATGGGTTCCTGTTATGCAATAGTTTCTTTTGTTCTTTGCATTGTAAGTCTCATTAAAATGATTGAACCTATTAATGAGATACAGAAACTTTTTCTGGCTGATTAGGTGACCCCAAGCAATGTTTTAATAGCAAATAGAAAGAGTACATATATAAATTATCCAAGTATTAAATAAGGAATGTACTTTTACCCTTATGTATTTCTAAGTACTTTATTAGGTTATGTTTTTATATTGGTACATTATATAAATGGTTTAGTGTTTAATATAGCCTATTATTGCTACTTTACTTTTGTGTCTTCTGTCTTGGAGTTAGTTGACTTTACTTAGGGTGGTATGTGGTTCTTAGGTCTAAAGTGACTATTCATTTGTGATGAACCTGATGTTTTCTTTGTTTTCTTGAATTGAGGGAACTTCTAACAGAAGATACATACCAGTATTATAGTATTGGTTTAACCAGTTTCACTTATTAACTTAAGTATAATAAGTGTAACAAGTGTAATTTCATTATAACCATGCATCTAGAACGATGGACAGAATACTACCTCAATGTCTGTGTCACACAGATTACAGTGGACGATGTCACCCTGGCTTCTCTACCAGATCTTCCAAGCCCTGATGACCTTAAAAAACAATAAATTGTATAAAAAATAGAAACTCTCTAGGAAATGATGGCATTCGGAAGTAATTAAAGTTAACAAAGCTCTATAATCTCCTCTGCCACTGCTGGGAAGCAGGTCATGTCCCACAGGACACCCTTGACGCAAATATAGTCACTGTATATAAAAACAAAGGAGATTGGAGTGACTGCATCAATTATAAGGGTATCCCTGTCCTCAGCATAGTTTGCAAAGACTTTGCTACAGTGGCACTATTCAGGTTGCAAGTGATAGTTAATAGAATCTACCAAGAGTGTCAATGTGGATTCAGGAGTGGCAGATCCACTATAGACATGATATCCTCTCTAAGACTACTGCAGGAGAAATTCTGAGAGAGGGACAGACCCCTTAACATTGTTTTTGTTAATCTGACTAAAGCCTTTGATGTGGTCAGCAGAATTGGCCTTTTCAAACTTCTAAGTATAAATAAGTTGCCCTCCCAAACTACTGAAGTTCATTGATCGCTTTCATGAGGAAACAAAATGTACCTCAAATTCAATGGAGCCCAATCAGCACCTTCTGAGGTTAGCAGTGGTGTCAAGCAGGGATGTGTGCTTACACCAACTCTGTTTGGCATATTCTTCTCCTGCGTACTGCATTATGCTTACATTGACATCAACAAAGGTGTATTTCTCCATACAAGATCCTCTGGAAAACTCTTTGATGTATCAAGGTTGAGGGCAAAAATCAAAGTTAAAAGATACTTATCAGGGAACTCCTATATGCTGATGATCAGTGTCCAGGGCTTGAGCCATTCTCCTAATTGCCAGAGCTTGTTGCAAATCTTAAAAAGTGCATTTATCCTGGTTTCTCCTCCAACCTGTAGTTTACCAGGAATGTTGTCAAATCTGAATAATTTTCTCATTTTCAGGGCTTTCACTGCTGATGCAGTGAGTGAAGAATAGGAATAAGAATTTATAACTGTCAAAACTACTGCATTATCAGCCTCATAAGCCATCCCTGCAAAGTTCTGTTAAAAAAATATATTAAACCAACTAAAACCAATAGCAGACAAAATTTTAGAACAATTAGAAGGAAGAGGGAATGCTTAGAAATACATGATATTTAGATTAGGAAGCAGATGGGTAAGATAACTCGCCCAGAACCATAGCACCTGGAGGAAGCTAGTTGGTGGTTTATAACGAGACCACATGCAGAGATGCGATGAAGTTATTGTATTATTACGGTACTGATCATTATGTTTAAGCCGCTATTAAATAATCATCTGTTATGTTAAACCACATGTTGATATAATGCATTTTGCTTTACTAAATGACAGGATCATTGTAAGTTATTACTGTTAACTAGATCTCAGTTAATATTATCTAAATCTACATGTAAGTATTTTACACACACTAGTTCCAGCATATTCTGTTATAGTCAAATTTTAACTACCATGACACTATACTTGCTTAACAATTTCACTTAATCTACTGATACTGCCACATCTTTGTGTTTGCTGTTTACGAAATAATTATTTAATCTATAAACATGAACCCAGGCCATTTTTTTTAAATACTTTTATGTTTATATTTTATCCTTAAAATATTATGTATATATTGTGTACTATATAATCTCAAAAACAATTTGAGATACTAATCCATATCATATAAAAATTATCCCTTCACAAATGGAAATTATAGCAATTAGAGACACCTAGAATAAACACCTATTACTTTTTAATAATAAATAGCTGGGGATGTAGAATCAAATCTAGATCTGAATGTAAAATTCTTAAGAAAAAAAACAAAAACTTTCCCTTTTAGACATTCCATGGGACAGATATCTGAATCAATCATACCTAGATCTAGATGTGAATGTAAAATTCTTAAGAAAAAAATGTATGCAACAAAAAAAACATAAGCCTTGAGCTCCCAGTATATTCTGTATTAGGTAATTAAGATGCATTATAACACTGTAGGCCCATATGACTGATTCCTTTGATGCAGACACTTTTAACCCATAGAACATCTTAATACACTATTTCTAATTAAGCTTACCAATCACTAGCCAAATCTACTCCTGATAATTCTACTAAACCTTAAACAGAGGGCTATGAAATATGAAATAAATGCCAAAGCAAAAAATACCTAATTTTAGAATAGATCTGTGAGATAACCACGATGGAGTTCTGTTTGCCACAGTATCAGAAAAAGTTACATTATCAGATTTAAAAAATATTGAATCAACATTTTGCTAAATTAGCATCATCCTTTTTCCTAGTCAGTATTTACAGACCATCTATTTTTAGCAGCCCTGGTAATGGGAATAGCGGCTATTAGTTTTGTGTGGTTTGCCTGTCTATTCATCCAGTTGAGATCTCATAAATATAAAAGATATTGAAAATCTGATATCATGATATTTTAGAAATTGTAATACTAAATTAAGTATTTTCTTTCATACTAGCTACTTATATTTTAACAAATAGTTTATTTTTGTTTTAAAAGAGAAAAAGATCTAATTAGTATTATTAATAAGTAGTGTTTCATATTATACACTTCAAATGTACTCTATCACCTCACTTATAGCGGCGTCCCGAGACATGACGTTAAACTGCGCTCCTCTTTCCTTAGCAGTTTTGGAGCTCAAAAGTGCCCTACTTCTTTTCTATCATTTTGTCTGCCTCCTCTTACTCTCAGTCTGCCTTCATTAATTATATGAACTCTGACTTTTTATAGAGGGAGAGTAGTCCTTGAGGGACTGCGGGCACGACATGGCCTATACTGTGCCGATGTGCCTAAAACTAAAACCTAAACCTAAACCTTCATTAACCATCACTCTGTCTCCTTATCTTCTAAAACCTCACAATGTCCTTGACCAGTCCGTTTGCCGTGGACTGCGACGGGTAAGGGGGGATAACGAGATCCTGGTGTTTGAGTGGGTGACTATCTGAGGATGGACCACCGCAACACAATACTTTGGCTCTGAGTTCCCCTAGACCTGAGGCCCAGACGGCCCGCTCTGGGTCAACCGGCTAGTCATGCCGAGCTACCAGCATAGGTCGAGGACCTATGCTGGAGGGCGGTGGCTAGAGGGTCAATCAGCCAGCTACTGTATCGGACACATGTCCGATGCAGCAGCGGACTGAGTATAGCACCTGTGTAACCCTGGCGTGCTCATTCTGGACATCCGAGTGGCCCGTCCCCTTGTTGGACTCGATGGCGGGTGGGGAGCACAGGTGCCGAACTATATACATTTTCTTATGGATACCAAAAAAAAAATATATCACTTGCCACAGACCCATGTCTTGGCAAGAAACGTCGCATTGAGAGAGAAAGGAGGAGGCCACAAAAAGCTGTCCTACCTGGCCATCATTTCTGGTGGTCAGGTGCACAGAGGAGGGGAAAAGCCTGACGAAATTGAGCCCTTTTTTCATTTACAAGGGACTCAAGTCGGTAGTGGGAGGGGCCAAGGGTGTATCTTAGCTACACAGATCAAATGAACTACTCGTAGAGGTGGAAAGCAAGGTACACTCTGATGGGCTTTTAAAATGCAGAAGACTCTGTGATCTCCAAGTGGAAGTCATGCCACACAAGAGTCTGAACACCAGCAGAGGTGTAATGAGCTCTAGGGACCTACTGGAATGTTCCGAGAAGGAAATAGTGAAGGATATTGAAGGAGTCACCCATGCCCGGCGCATTACAAGGCGCAGGGATGGTGAGGAGGTCAAGACCGCCACTATTATCCTCACATTCGGAACTAGGACACCGCCAGAGTACGTGAAGGCAGGATACCTACGAGTTCCAGTGAGGCTCTACATTCCTAACCCTATGAGGTGCTTCAAGTGCCAGGGTTATGGACACGGCGCGGCAGTCTGCAAGAGGAACACTGTGTGTGCTAGATGTGCCGGAGAGGGTCATGAGGACAAGGGCTGCACAGCCCAGTTCAAATGCCCGAGCTGTCAAGCTGGCCACTCAGCCTACTCCAAGGAATACCCTGTGTGAAAACAGGAGGTTACCGTGCAGGAGTACAAGGCAAGAAATGGATGCACCTTCAGCCAGGCGAAATCAGCTGTGTTGGCCCTACCCAAGGGCCAATTCGGCTTGACAAAGACGTACGCCCAGGCTGCGGTTAAGATAGGAAGATCCATAGCCACACAGATGGACACATTCACCCCACCCCCTCCTCCTCCTCCAACTCAGAAGTATACATCAACTCCGCCCAAGAACTTTCCTCCAAAGAAACCAGAAAGCCCTGTGGTCATGCTAAAAACAGATTCTCAAAACGGAGAGTATGCCCGAGGTGAGGGAGGAGGAAGTAGCCTCCGCTCTAACCAGAGGGATCTCTCCTCTCCAGAGAGAAAGACTCCCGCCAGGAGAGGGGTGTCCTCCTCTCCAACCAAGCAGAAGTCAAAAAAGTCACAGGAATAAAGGGAAACCTCTCCGGGGGCCTCCCGAGGCCTAATAGCTCCAAGTAGGTCATTTAGAATAAGCCATGAATTCCAGAATTGTACAATGGAACTGTAGAGGCCAATTACGAAGAAATGCAGCTACTGATGGACTCTGAGACTCCTGTAGCTATCTGCTTACAGGAAACATTTCTGAAAGACAGCATCAGTTTCCGAAGCTACAGTGCTTACAGCAGGAATGTTGAGTATGCAGAGAGAGCATCAGGTGGAGTCTGTATCCTTGTGAAGGACAACATCACACATGAGAGGGTAGAACTACAGACCACACTACAGGCCGTAGCAGCTAGGATAACCTTACACAAGGTTATCACTTGCTGCAGCCTGTATCTACCACCAGGCGCTCCATGGACCCAGCAAGCATGGAGGACCTGTTGAGGCAGCTCCCTCGGCCATATATAATCCTTGGGGATTTCAATGCCCATAACACAAAGTGGGGATCCAACAATACTGACACAAGAGGTCGTATGCTGGAGGATATCTTCATCCAACATGATTTATGCATACTCAATGATGCATCACCGACCTACTTGCACCCAGGAACTGGATCCCTCACTTTTGGATGACTTCAAATGGTCAGTTAGTAATGACCTACGGGGAAGTGACCACTTCCCCATCATCATTACTAACAATCTCCCCTCAATGGGACGACCTCAGCGGTGGAAACTGAACAAGGCCGATTGGGAGCAATTCCAAAAAAGATGCTCAGAGGATATCACAGAAAGTATCCTCGATGAGCAGAACCCAGCTGATATTTTTGCTATCAAGCTACTCGACATTGCCAGGAAAGTTGTCCCCCTAACTTCCGCAAATCCAAAACGGCCCAGCAAACCATGGTTTGATACAGCTTGTAAAAGTGCTATTGGCGATAGGAAAAAACGACTGGCTGCATTCATAAAAAATCCTTCCCAGGAAAACCTAAAACTATTTAGGATAGTTAGAGCAAAGGCTAGACAAAATATACGGTCAGCCAAAAGGAATTCCTGGAGAAGCTTTGTCGGCATTCTGGATGCCAAAACTTCTGCTAGAGCGGTCTGGAATGCAGTAAGGCAAATCAAAGGGAAAGAATGAAATGCAATAGGGCATTTGAAATAGCTGACTGCCTTGCATCCTCAATAGCAGAAAAATCATCCACTGCACACTACACGCCAGAGTTCCAAAAAGTCAAAACTAGGGAGGAAAGACATCCCATTGACTTCAGGTCAGAGAACAATGAAGCCTACAACAAACCGTTCTCGCTTGAGGAACTAAGGGACTCGCTGGACAAGTCACATGACACAGCACCTGGAGAAGATAAAAGCCATTACCAGTTCCTCAAGCACCTTCCCGAACCCTCATTGTCAGTCCTGCTAGGGGTCTATAACTGTGTGTGGCAAACAGGCGCTTTCCCAAACAGCTGGAGGAAAGCCACAGTTATACCAATACCTAAACCGGGAAGAGACGGCTCTGACCCAGCTAACTATCGACCAATAGCACTAACAAGCTGCATTTGCAAAACCATGGAAAGAATGATAAACAGTAGGCTGGTCTGGTACCTTGAGAGGAACAACTTGATCTCCAAATACCAGTGCGGATTCCGGCAGGGGCGGACAACAGACCACCTGGTAAGGCTGGAAGCCTACATCAGAAATGCCCTACTCAGACGAGAACATCTTGTAGCTGTATTCTTCGATATAGAAAAGGCCTATGACACGACCTGGAAACATGGCATTCTACGTGACCTGGAGCTTATAGGACTTAAGGGACACCTCCCCCCTCCACTTCTGACACACTTGAACAGGAAATGGGCGTACCCCAGGGCAGCATTCTGTCAGTCACCCTGTTCAACATTAAAATTAACAGCATCATAAATGCTCTGTTCCCTGGCACAGAGTGCTCTCTGTATGTTGATGACTTTGTCATTTTTACTTATGGGAAAAATATGAACACCTTAGAAAGGAAATTACAGTTAAGTTTAAACGAAATTCAAAATTGGGCAAATGATAATGGTTTTAAATTTTCAGACTCCAAAACAGTTAGTATGCATTTTTTGTAATTTAAGGGGGCTCCACCCAGATCCTGAATTATTTATAAACAAAAAGAAAATCCCCGTTGTAAAAACTACAAAATTTTTAGGCCTCACCCTTGACTCCAAATTTAATTTTCTCCCCCACATTAAGGAACTTAAGAAGAAATGTCAAAAGTCGTTAAACATACTTAGAGTACTCAGCCATACGGACTGGGGGGCTGACAGAGACACCTTGCTGCTGCTGTATCGAAGTTTAATCCGATCCAAGTTGGATTATGGACCCAAAATATATGGAACAGCAAGGAAGTCTTATCTGAAAATACTCGAACCAATCCAAAATGCTGCCCTGCGTCTCTGTCTCGGCGCGTTTCGTACATCACCAATTGCAAGTCTCCATGTAAAAGCTGGAGAACTACCCATGGACCTAAGAATGAAAAAGCTTGCAATGCAGTAAAGCTAAAATCCAACCCCACGAACCCTGCTTTTGACCCCGTATTCTATCCTACAGTTGTTGAACTATTCATTCGAAGGCCTAACGTCATACAGCCGTTAGGGCTTCGAATGAAAGAATCCTTCCAAAATTTAACCCCACCCATTGACCAAATTTCTAAAATAGAAACCCCACAAAATCTTCCTTGGCTAACTAATAAACCCAAATTAAATTTATCCCTCTTTAATTTCAAAAAAGAAAACACAGACCCAACCCTATTACAAGTCCACTTTAAAGAACTACAGGAGAGCTACGGAGAATATGGCACCATTTACACTGACGGATCCAAACTGGATGGAAAGGTCGCGTGTGCCTGCTCCTTTCGGAACAAAAATCTCCCGTAGACTCCCTGATGGATGCTCCATCTTTACGGCTGAATTGCATGCACTGTCGCTTGCACTTATGGTCGTTAAAGAATCATAAAGGAGAAAATTTATAATCTGCTCCGACTCCAAATCTGCATTGCAAGCTTTGTGGCGGATGAAGACTGACATTCCATTGGTACATAAATGCTTAAAGCTGTTGGACCAAATAACAGCCAGCCATAGGGATGTCACCTTCATCTGGGTCCCCTCCCTTGTAGGCATAGAGGGAAACGAAGCCGCAGACAGAGAAGCAAAGAGAGTCCTAAACCAAACAGTGTCAGGAACCCAAATTCCCTACTCGGACCTGAGACAAAGTATTGCCACTGCCACCTATCAAGAGTGGCAGGACCGATGGGAAGCTGAGACTCACAACAAATCAAGCAGATCGTGGCGTATGTCCGGTGGCGGCCCACATCTAAGGGTTTGACAAGGCGTGGTAGCACGACGATGTCTAGACTTAGGATTGGCCACACCTACATCACACACTCTTTTGTGCTGAAGAGAGACGGGCCTCCACTTTGTGAGTGTTGTGATTCTCTCCTCACAGTGGAACATATCCTCATTGACTGCCCCAGATACCAGGATGTCAGGGAGAAGTTTTTTTTATAGCCACTGACTTACAAATACTGTTCGATACTGTCGACCCTGGAAGGTACTGGGCTTTATCCGGGAGGTGGGGTTGTCTGCGAGGATCTGATTTGTGAGTCTGTAAACACGTACTATTTACACTAGATTTTTACCAAATATTTAAATTGTTACCTGTACTATTTTAACTGTAAATAGACCTTGATTTTAATGAGTTAATTGCATGGACTTAGACCTTTTTATAGAGGGAGAGTAGTCCTTAAGGAACTGCGGGCACGACATAGCCTATACTGTGCCTAAACTCACCTCACTTATAAATGTATTTAAAGGGAAAAGTTTCTTTGTTGAAGCTTTGAATGAGAGATTGGCCCTTTACAAAACAATAAAATCAATTAGATAATCATTCAAAAACATCAGCTAGGCCAGGTTCACATTGAACTATATCTTCATAACTATCAGTTCATTGAATACATATGAATGTTAACAATGGAATAATAATAACATTAATAAATCTCCATATCCTGTGGTATCAAGTCCTTAGTTGTACTAACAATACAAAAATATGGTGCAAAACTTTCAAAATGGGCGCGTCTATTTTTTTTTGTATCAACGGAGATAGGGTTGTTGATGTTGATAGCTTGTAGTTCATATTTTCTTATATTCTTTCTGAAAATATTGAAACTTGCCTCTTTACCTGCTGGGGGCCAATTTTGAGTTAGTCTTTTCACACAAACTGTCTTTGTAACCTTGTTAGTTTAGAGCAGTGATTCTCAAACTATGTGCACTAGTGTGCAGCGGAAGATTTGCAGATGTGCCGCATGAGTTTCTACAAATATTTGAACTTTATGCAGGTTTGAGATCCTAATAGTAACAAATTATTAATAAGCTTTATTCATGGTTATCCATGAAGAAATATGTTAGCAAGAATGAAACTGCGAAAGCGTTAAATGAAAAGCAAAGAACCAAACGAAGGTACAAAGAATATTAAATCGAATATGGTTTCATATCCTCAGGAACTGAAGATTCTCCATTGCCATTCTGTCTGATCTGCAATGCAACTCTGTCGAATGAGGCGCTTGTTCCAAGCTAATTGAAGAGACACTTGAAAACAAAACAGCTGTAAAATCGCAACCGAAGGAATACTTCGAAAACATCAAGGTTCAACAAAATAAACAGGCTTAGAAACGTACGAACTACCTAAAGCTGCCAAGAATTGATTGCAAGTTATAAAGTTGCCCACTTATTAGCAAGAAAGAAAACAGAGACTGAATCAGTCATTGCACCAGCTTTAGCAAGAGTTGTTGAAACTATCTTAGGACTCCGCCGAAAATATAAAAAAAGTGCCTATGTCAAATGATACTATCTCTCGCGAATTGAAGACATCGTCAGATTTACAATATCAAATCTGCGAACACTTCGATGTGACTGATCATGAAGTGTCTCTGCTGTGGTCTCTTCAAGTTGATGAATTCACTGACGTTAGCGGCAAAGCTCATCTGCTAGCTTTTATTCTGTTCATAAAAGAATTGTTATTTTGCAAAGTCTTACAGACTACAAACATAAGTGAATATATTTTTAATGTGGTGAACGAAAACATTTTGCTCTTTAAACTGCAGTAGAAAAACTGTGCCAGCGTTTGCACTGATAGCTCTCCTTCCATGCAGGGAAAGAGAAAGTGATTTATCTCTCTTGTGCCTCTAGAAAATCCAAATGTATTAGCTGTTTACAGCATGATCCACAGAGAAGCTCTAGCTTTCAAATCTTTATTGAAAGATTTGATGTCTGTTCTGGATAAAGTGATTGAATTTGTAAACTTCATCAAATCTCGACCGCTTGCACCCTGACTTCTCTCTCAGCTTTGTGAAGCAATGGAGTCAGACTACACGTCTCCTGTATCACACCAACTTTCGTTGGCTCTTCAGGGGAAAAGTGTTAAAGCATGTCGTCCAACTCTAGGCTAAGCAGATTTAATTTTAGGAGACTGAAATAAAAAAGACTTTTGATTTTCTATTCTTGATGAGATCTGGTGGGTTAAGCTAACATTTCTCTCTGATTTATTTCACAAATTAAATTCATTGAATTCAAGTCTTCAAGGACCATTGGAAAACATCATAACTGCATCCTCAAAACTGAAGTCATTTGGTGAAAAATTGACTTTATAGCAATGTAAGATCTCGAAAGGAGTCTTCGACTGCTTTTCTACTTACAAAAAATGAAATCACCCCGAAATTCTGTACATTTCATCACACCTGCAGTCAGCATTGCAGCATTACTTTCCAACAGTTAGAATATGGATGGGTCAGCTCTCCATTAGGAAACAATAAAGCTACAACTTTTACACTGAAGAAGAAGAGCAGCTCATTGATTTCATAAACGATGCAGTTCTTAAGTTTGGCGAGAAAAGCCTGGATGTGTTTTTGGATTTCAATCAACAAGTTCTATACTGGAATCAGTTTAAGAAACAATCAAAATAATTCTTTTATTTGCATCTTCATGGTTTTGTAAGTTTGGATTTTCAGCACTGACTAAAATGAAGTCTAAGAAAAGAGAGAGAATTCTTACAATAGACGATGAAATGCGAGTTAGTTTGTTGACTTTAGAGCCTTGATTAGATCGCATTTGCTTTCAAAAAAGGGACACCCTTCACATTGAATGTAAAACTTTAAAACAGGTCAAAAAATTGTTCAGTTTATTATGAAACAACTATTGCCTTTCCTGGTGTGGCGCAAAATTTTTGTAGTTTTTCTAACATGCCTGCAGACAAAAAAGTTTGGGAAACACTGGTTTAGAGTATATGCAAAAAATATGTCAATAATTATCAATATAGTACTTAGTGAATTATTTTACAATGTGAAAAATGTGATTCACAATGTAACTCAGAAGTGATTCTGTTGTTTATTGTGTATTTCTCTTTCAGTTATATATACATATATAAATATATAATACCTGTAATTAAATAATATTATATATATATTTGTTTCTTATATCTTTCTTCTCATTTAGATACATGACACTGGATTTTTCAAATGCAATGCAGCTTCATGATTTTAATGACCTCAATGCCTTCCCATGTAATTTAAGAAGTTTATGTATCTGTTTATCTGAAGTCATATTTTTAGAAGGATTTATGCGAAGGATTTATAGCTGCTTGTCATCTTTAGAAGTTCTGCATTTGATAGGTAAATACAGATTTTTTTTAAAGTTTATTACAACTAATGATAATTGCATATTCTTACTGCTCTCTATAAAAACTTTAAGACAATTTAAATCTAGTTGTTTGACATTCTTTACCTCTCTGATATCTGGTGCCTATAAAAGGTTGCTTTATTCAGGAACATTTTAAAATCTTTTGTACAAAAGGGAATTTCCAAAAACTAAAAATTGCAATCTAGAAAATGATAAATAATTCTAAAACTAAAAAAAATTATATAGATTAAAAATGGGAAAGAAGAATTTGAAATCAGTTTGTCGGTCAGTTAATGTTGTAGTGTAAATTAAATGTATTTCTTTTCTTTCAATAAAGACATTTTTTTTTTACTTTAAGTAATTTTGTTTTCTTCCAAATACTGTGCCAGTATATATCAGAGTTTAAACTTATTGTTATCATTGTAACAGTGTTTCCTTTTTCAGACCTGTTTTTTCATACCTGCAATGCATTTAATTGAGGAACAAATTAATTAGTTCATAGTGAAATCTTCATCCAATGTGACATATTCATCAACACATACAAGACATTTTATTCTGTCCAAAGCTGTAATCTCAGAATTTTAGGCCACTCCATCTCTTTCTCAATTTCCTCTCTCTTTACTTCTTCCCTGTGATGTACATCTCCTAGCAGTATTGCTAGATGCTCTGCACTCATTCTTCTCAGTACATTTTTCAGGCATCACAATATTCTTTGTTTGATCATGAAAATCTGGGAGAATCTTCATTCTTTTAAGCTCTTTGTTTAAGATGAAAAGAAAATTATTTGACTAAACAGGTTTTGAAAAGTTTTAAGCCTCCTTTTATCACACTGGTGAACCATCCCAATATATCTCTAAAATCAAGTCAATATGATTAGAATGTTTTAACTACAAGTAAACTTTTTGACCCCCAAATTTTTGTCCACATTGACCTAATCAGTCATTTTACATTTTTAACAGGAACATTTGAGTTATCTTCAGAATCAGAGGAGGACATTTATGAGGTTATAAACATCAGCAAAATTAAAGCACATACACCAAACTTGAAAGTTGTCAATCTGTATGGGATAACATTTTTAGATGACACCCACATTGAGCTTTTGGCTTCTAACTGCATACATATAGAATGCCTGGCCTTAAACTTTTGCTTACGTGTTAAGGGTAGTTCATTTAAAAATTTAATACAGCGCTGCAAGAAACTAAGAACTTTATTGTTGCACCATGCTGGTATGTTTGCTTTTTTACATTTATATATTTTCTACATCTTATACTATATTATGTACTTATATATATATATATATATATATATATATATATATATACCTTCAATACTTCATTGCTCATTTTTCATGTATTTGCTACTTGCTGATTTTTAGGAGGGGGGATGGCTTATGGTCATTAACTCACAGATATTCTGGGAAAAGCTAAGTAAACCATGAAAGATAAATAGCTAAAATACTTCTTGAATTGAATGGCAATGTCATTGACTTCAAAGATTAAATATATTGCAGTGTTTCACATGATTATGCAAAGCCAGTTTAAGCCTGCATATCATATCAAATACAGACAAAACCGTTATCAGGGGTCTATTTAAATTTTCTTTTTGTCTTTTGTGCCTATCTTAAGCAAGGACTTTCTTTATGCCTCAAATGTGTATTCCACTGCCCTTGCAAGAGCTCTCCAAAATCCAATAATATATTGTAAAATGTTTCTATATATTTTGCTATGATTATTCCAATGTCAGCAAAGAATATTGCACAAATGTTTGATGATTATATTTCTATATCCTTTTCCTCATTTTAGTTCATTTATTTTGCTATGTTATTAATTTGAAAAATATTGTAGACCCTATGCATCCTCTTAGTATTAGAGTAGATGTGTAAATGAAAACATTGGAGGGGGGTAGTAGTGTACTGTAAAGTATTTATTTGACTAGGTACCAGCACCTTAAAATATCATTTTCTTTTTGTGTCTAAATTAAAAGTATTTTTTAAAAATTATTTACATGCATTAAACTAGGCCTTTAGGTGACAAAATGTATCATTTACATGTATTAGACCAGGCCTCGAGGTGACAAAATGTATAAATTACATGTATTAGTCTAGGCCTTTATGTGACAAAATGTATCATTTAGAAGTATTTCTATGTACAGTATATCATGAATCAATAAAGCTGTGACCTTATTCTAGAAATTTCAGGTCAACAGAAAAACACATATGATTAATAATAATAATAATAATAATAATAATAATTGCCTGTCAGAGGGCGGTACTGCTGCAGACCTGCCACATCACCAGAAAATTCCTCAGTGGAAACTGATAAAGGGACTACGATGAATTTTGTTTCCTTTTATGAAACTCGACCTGGCTACGCCAGAGAAAGAATACTCGTTCTTTTATCATAATAATCTTTATTGTCCATAAGGAAATTTGTCTTACAATTTGTGCATTATACCAAACAAAACATTATAACTATAAAGAGAAACAGAATGTTCATTCACACCAGACTCACACACAATTTACATGTCAAAAGTTTACATCAGATTGTTACTGTTTAATGATATGATTGCCAGAGGAACAAAAGAGTTTTTGTGTCTGTTTGTCTTTGCTATCGGTGTCTTATATCTCTTTTGTGATGGTAAAATCACAAAATCCTGTCCCAAAGGGTGATTTTTTATTTCTAGAATCTTTTTAGATTTTGTAAGGATATTTGTATCAAACAGCTGTCCAAGGGGGGTTTGCTTTTTGCCAATGACTTTACCAGCAGCATTTAGGATTCTCTGGAGTTTATTTTTATTCTTAGTGCTTAGATTGCCATACCAGGCAGTGATATTAAAATGTAAAATATTGCCGATGTGAGCGTGATAAAACATAGCTAAGACCTTTTCGCTAACATTAAAAGATGACAGTTTTCTTAGTAATCGCAATCTTTGCTGTCCTTTTTTGCTGATATAATCAGTATTTGCTGTAAAATTTAGTTTATTGTCTAAGATTGTACCAAGGTATTTAAAGGTTTGCACTATTTCAATAGTCTCTCCAGCTACAGTAACAATATCATTTTCAATCTCTCCCCTACGAAAATCAATTATCATCTCCTTGTTTTTTTTTACATTTAATACTAAAAAATTATCTTTACAGTACTTTCCAATGTTTTCTATTTCTCTGAAGTACTCTTTTACGTCTGAACTCTCTGAGAGCAGGGCAAGAAGAGCCGCATCATCAGTGAATTTTGTGAAGGAGCAAAAAGGACTCTCGGATCGAAAATCATTGGTATACAAAATGAACCATAATGGCGATGTTACAGCTCCCTGGGGTGCCCCTGTGTTAACTATCCGTGCATTTGATATAACATTGTTTACCCTAACTCTCTGAGGTCTCTGGGTCAAAAATTCATTAGCCCATAATATTATATATGGACTTATCTTCAACGCTTTCATATCTTCAACGCTTTCATTTTTTCAATGAGTAAATGAAGTTGTATGGTATTAAAAGCTGATGAAAAATCTATAAAAAACAATCTTACATAAGTGTTAGGTATGTCCAGATGTTTGTACACACAATTTAAAATATTTAGAATGGCATCGTCTACACCTTTACCCTTTTGGTAAGCAAATTGTAAAGGGTCCAATTTACTACAAAGATCGTTCAGAAGAAACATTTTAACAAGTTTTTCTAAACATTTAGAAACAATTGAAGTAAGTGATACAGGTCTAAAGTCATTCATTTCTTTTGGTTTGGAAACCTTTGGTACAGGTACAATTATGGACGACTTCCACACAGATGGTATCTCGTGGTTTAGTAATGATGTCGAAAAAATCTCTAGGAAAGGTTCAGCTAGTTGTTCAGCACATTCTTTTAAGATTCGCCCTTTTATTCCATCAGGCTCACCAGCTTTCATAGGGTTGATTAATAATGAAACAATCCCATATTGAGGTCAAATCAAAAGTCACTGACATCAGTTCTAGAAATAGGGAGAGAAAGAAGGTTCTTGAACAAAGTAATGAAAAAAGTATAGAGGAAGATAGTCAGGGAATTGGAATTGACTTTTAAAATAATAGTAAGTCAAGTTTAAACTAATAAAGTGAGTTAAGTTGAAACTAAATTATTACATGATATTATTAATCAATATTTTAAAGTGATATTATTTTGTGATATTAAGTAATATTATTAAGTGATATTATTATGTAATATTTTTATTGTATTTTATTTTTTAATTGAAATTTAGATAATTTAAAGTATAAATTTATTCAGTATTGTGTATTTATGAAAGAATATTGAATATAATGTGTGTGTGTTTGAGGACCTGCAAATATGCTTGTATGTATGACTAGTTTGGTGTCTAGGGGATGATTGTTCAAGTGTTCAAATGCTGGGTCATGATAAATAGATTGGAAACAGGCACGCAGCAAACAGACAATAGAGCAAGATACAAAGATTTAATCTATTTACACAAATTGAAAAGAAAATGGGGTTGGGGGTGCATTTTAATGAGAATGTTTCATCATTCTTAGCACAAATGTTAGAGAATCTGTCACTTTGTCTTTGATTGAACTTAATTTCGAGTCCTATTGACATCATAGCTGGCTATGCTCTTGGTGGAAGGCTTGCAGCTGGAGAAGATGATCTAGCAGCTAAAAAGTCACCTGTGACACAGTGTTTGCATTGGAGTTTCAATTCAAAGTCACTGGGGTCAGTGCTGATGTGATCATGCCTACAATGCAACTTGCTGCTTCTTATTGATAATACTGCCCATGGTGGATCAGCTCTGCCTGAAGTACTCTTTGTGCCCACGGTAACCTGCCACCTCCACTACTGTGCCCACAACTGACCAAGTGCAGTACAATGCTGGAAACAAAGTAAAGCTGCAAATGCCTTCATTTTGCTCTGTGTTCTTTGGTTCACTTTGCTTTCATAAACATTGAAAAAAATTATTAGTATTGAATCTGACATACCGGTATTTCATATGTCGACTTTTTTGGGGGGAAAGCATTGAAATTCTGTGCTCTCTTTTTCTTCAAAATATGTTTGTTTATTTTTTTAACTATTTTATATCAGCTATGCTATAAACAAGTTTTTTATGTTGTCAGGTGTCGAAGATGATCATATGACTAGTGTTCCTTGGGAGACTTCAGCTATACATGAATTAGATTTGACTTCTACGGAGCTCTCCGCCCAATGTCTTGAAAATATCTTGCTTCGAATGCCAGGGTTTACATATCTGGGACTGGGATATTGTGAATTTTTCAATGACAAGGTATAACAAAAGTAAATGTATAATTACTCAATATTTATTACTTATTATAATAATTAATTATGAAATAAAACTTCCTATGATAATCAGTTGCACATAGCCTAGAGACAGGAAATACCGGTAATTGAAAAATAATTAACACTAGTCGAATGGTGGCGTAGCATACTCCGCTATTTTGCAGAGCCGGCCTTAGGCCTCTGCAACCTATATTTATATATATATATATATAGAGAGAGAGAGAGAGAGACAAAAATTGTTATTTTGGGGTGTCATTCGATATGAAGCGCCAATCCTATGTGCAATTTAAAAAAATGGCATTATGCAATACTCGTAATCGTGGGATCTAGTGAAAGAAGGTTCTCACACCTCAAACTAATTAAGAATTCCTTTAGGTCAACAATTCTCAAAGATAGATTGAAAATTTGGTAATTCTTAATATTGAGCTTGATCTATGTAGGAAACAGAATTATTATGATTTTCTGTATGACTTTGCTACACGCAAAGTATAGTAATTCTGTACGTAGTAAAGAATTATAAAAATACATAGACGAATTTATTTTCTAATACAAGCTCTTAAATTTCACTTATTATCCTCTTCCCTACCCAAACTTGGCCCGCTAAATTGGTTTCGCATAGCGCCCCACAATGGATAAGTCTGGCCCTGCTATTTAGTGACGGGTGAATATAGAGTAGATTACTTTTTCTCTTTCCATGACTACTTGGTCACAATGGTTAAGTCATGTGCTGCTATTTAGTGTTTGTAAAATGTTTGTTTTACATGTTTTAGATGTTCCTTTAGAGTTGAAGATAGTTTACTTCCTAGTACAAACCTCCCGCAAGACGAAGAGGGTTGGAAGTGGGCAGGGTTTGAACCCGGGACTATCGATAAATCCAAACGACAGTTCAGCGTGCAAACAGCACGACCAGGCAGCCATCGTAGCGACAGGTGAATACTACTTGTTCTCCCCCCCCCTTGTATTTTTTGTGGGGTAATTCTATCCGCAGAAACAAAAGAGTGATCTCTCCTTTACTTCTTCTTCTCGTCTAAACTGCTGAGCCATGAAGGAAATTATTTATATAGATACTGTATGACTTTACTACATGCAAGACTCGTAAAGTAATTCTGTAGGTAGTAAAGAATGAATAAAATGCATAGACAAATTTATTTTCTAATACAAATTCTTAAATTTAACTTATTATCTACTTCTCTATCCAAACTTGGCCCGCAAAATCTGTTTCCCATAGGGGAATATACATAGTAGATTAGTTGTTCTCTTTCCATAACTTCTTGGTCACAATGGTTAAAGTCCGGTGCTGCTATATTGTGTTTGTAAAATGTATATTTGTAAAATGTTTTACATGTTTCGGATGTTCCTTCAGAGTTGAAAATAGTTTACTTCCTAGTCCAAACCTCCCATAGGAGAAAGGGGGATGGGAGCAATGAGGGTTTAATAAGTCCAGCGCACATATGCACGACCAGACAACCATCCACAGTGACGGGTGAATACTCCTCTTGTTTAAGAAATAAGGAGTGATTTTTCCTTTACTTCTTCTCGTCCAAACTCTCGAGCCATGAAGAGAATTATATAAATAGATATAATTGCATATCTATAGATAAATTTTAAAAACATTTCCAGGGAGCACTTTTATGCCTTCCATCTAAAGTAAATGCTCATCTTCCATATAAAGCTTTTAAAACTATCTCAGGCATCATTTTTACTTTGACTGGTAAAGAGAAGGTTAAGAGTTTTTGGTTCCCTTTTTCCTGTATATCTATATCTTCTATGTTTTTCAATTGGTTTAAATTGAGTAATATGTCTTTGTCTCCTGGAGCTGAGAATGATGTTGCAAATATTTAGAATATTTTCTTTACTTTCATTATTATTATGTGCTAAATTATCTTTTCATTTTAAGGGGATAATCCTGTTATTTCTATGTTACTTGATTTAATGTAAAAAAGTAAAGTTCTCCTTTTTAATTATCTTTTCATTTTAAGGGAATAATCCTGTTATTTCTATTTTACTTGATTTAATGTAAAAAAGTAAAGTTCTCCTTTTAGACCTTGTGGTCTTTAGGGCAGATGATGTAAAGGTCATCTTTTTATTAGGGACCTGCGAATATTCGATATTCGATTCGAATTCGAATATAAAAAGAATATTCGAATTCGATTCGAAATTATTTTTAAATTTTCGAATCTTCGAATATTTTCCAAAAAAAAAGTATTGCTTTTTTGTGGATTATTCAAGCTCGGTTTTGGTGTGTACTTTGGTGTGTAAAATGTTACTTAACTTCTGAAACCAGTATCAGCTGAAAGTTCTACAGTTACTCAGACAAGATTTTTCTTGCTTTCGATTCGGAATTTCCGAAAATACTTTATATTTGTTCTTAAATAAATTGTCTGAATATTTATTCATTGAAAAATCTTGGATCATACTGGGCCAACTTCGGATCAAACACACGACACGAATTCCTGTACTCTTTTCCCCAATTTTTTTTTTTTTTTGAGATATGTTCATATTAGGAATTTATAATTTAATTTTAGAAACAACAACAGCTTTGAGTGCTGATTCCAATGTCAGCATAAGTTTGATCTATCCTTGCATTTTTACATTGAAGGAAGAGTTGGTGTCTAAATCACCAACAGGTTTCCAACAATTTCGAGATGAGCTATTGAAACAACTTGGAGCAAGATTTGATTTGACAATGGATCATCTCCTGGCAGCCACATTCATTGGTCCAAGATTTAAACACTACTTATTTTCAGAAGCTGAAACTAAAAAAGCTGCCTTATTTGGCAAACTCTGACGGAAGCAAAATTGGCAAAAAATTCTGATGAATTGCCACGTGAAAGTCTTGTTCAAGACAGGAATAGAAGAAGCCTTATGGATTCAATTTTCAAGAAAGTGCATGATGCTCAAGGAGATACCAGAATCAACAAAATTTCCACCATTTCTGAGCAAATTAAGGATGAAGTCAGTTTGTATTCAAAGCAAGCAGTTGTAGATCAAAACAGTGATCCTCTTCAGTTTTGGAAAGAAAGTATTAATATTTTTCCACTTTTGGTCTGAGCAGCTAGGAATTTGCTTGCAATTCAGGCAACAAATTGTTCTTCAGAAAGAGTTAATTCAGTTGGAGGACAAATTATTACTGACCATCGTCACAATCTCTCGGAAAATAATGCTGAAACTTTGATTTGGGCCAAAATAAATAAAGATCTACTTTTTTAAAAGGCCTGCTTTGCAATTTAATTATTGCTAACTTTTTATGTTTCAGTATTAAATAAATATAATGTAATAAAAATTTTGAATTTGAAGTTTTATTTTACACTTGTTGGTTGTCAAGTTTTTTCAAGAATATTCAATTCGAAATTCGAATATTTTCTGATATTCGATTCGATATTCGATTCGAAAAAAATTTCCTGATTCGCAGGTCCCTACTTTTTATGTACCCTACTGTTAATGAGGGTGACATGTGTCCAGCACAACAATCTACTGCCTTTACTTTTCCCAAACTAATGTCAGGTATCCATTAGAGCTGGTTGGACATTCGAAGTTTCCGAATTTAAAAAAATCCTTGTATTCAAACCCCGGTTCAGAAGCCAAGCGCTTTACTGCTCAGCCACTATGACCCTTTGGTTTAATGTATGACCATAGACTCTATTGTTATCCTTATAAATGACATTGTTTAAGTCTGCACTCTGCAGCTGTCTGATGAGTTTTTCGGTTTCATTTAAATTTAAAGATACTTTATATGATTATGTTTGTGTCCTTTAATGTTTGAATAGGTTTTCTTTTGTTTGCAGAGTTTATTGGTAATAAACCAGCATTTATTTTTTTTGTTTGATATACATATAGTTGGCATTAAATTTTTCATGTTTTAATATGGCTTTTAATGCAATTTTTTAGGTTGGTGAATGTATTTTTCTTCTTGAAATTATTTGTTGTAGTTTCATGCAGCTTGGCATAATTAACTCTTTGATACCGAAATTATTTCCACGTTTGAACGGAATTACTAGCTTTATAACTGGATAGAATCAACGATGGGAGCGTCGTTGCAGGGTCAAAGGGTTAAGTTAGGCTTCATTTATTCCAGACTAAGATTTTTTTTTTTTGTTTTTTCGTTAATGTCATTAGACAATTTTAATTTTTAAACCACAGTTTGGTCAAATGTGTCCAGGTCTCTTATTTAGGAATAGATCTAATCTAGGTGCTATTTAATCTTGTTTTTTTTTTTTAACAATTTTTCTCTAAAATTGTGTGTGTTTGTTATGTTTCTATTAATAGTTCATTTATAACCTTACAGGTTTAATGACAAAAATGGTTATATTAGACAGTTTTTCCTTCCAAATCATATTGATTGTGATATGTTAATTAGATATTACATTGTTTTAAATCAGGTGTTCCAATTTATCTTTGTGACTCTTGCAAAGAAAGGGTTCTAATAAGTTGTCATATTTGTATTTATTTATTAAGGAATTTAAATTAGATCATGCTTTCACATTTATAAATGTTTTGTCTTCTAATGTTATTGTACGATACCTCACGTTATGTAATGTTTTAAATTACTCATCAGAAGGATGTTTTTGTTTTGATTTGGTAATTGTAAGTTTTTTAAAATGTTCATTCTTTATTTCATTTTAAACTTTTCAGATTTTGGAAAAGCTGATGGAAAAAAATAAGTTTAGTCGTCTTCAAGCTCTGGATATTAGTCATACTCATGCCCTAAGTGAGAATGCTATCTACCAGTTAATACAAACACATGGCCATAATCTTCGAGGTCTTATGTTAGCTGGAAAGCCAAAACTTACAGAGAATTTTTGGCTCAATGCTATACCTTATCTAAAGAATATCAGGTTTGTGTTAAGTTAAATTTAGTGTTTTTTTTTTTATTAAATCAAAACCATACTTGAAAAAATCTTAGTAGTTAATTATAGTATTTTAGTACGGTAGTCTAGGTATAGCTTCCGCTAAGTATATATACAATATGTAACTCTATATAGACCTAGGTCTGCAGTGGTGTCAAGCAGGGATGTGTGCTCGCACCCACTCTGTTTGGCATATTCTTCTCCTGTCTACTGCATTACGCATACAACGACATAAACGATGGTGTGTTTCTCCATACAAGCTCCTCTGGAAAACTATTTAATGTTTCAAGGCTGCGGGCTAAAACCAAGGTCAGGAGGTTACTCATCAGGGAACTCCTGTATCCTGATGATGCAGCTATTGTGGCTGATTCTGATACCCAGCTACAGTTCCTAGTTGACAAACTATCTGCTGCTTGCCAGAAGTTCGGCTTAAACATCAGTCAGAGCAAGACTAAGATACTTGTACAAAACACTAATGCTGCACCTCAAATAAGCATTAATGGCCAACCACTAGAGATTGTAGACATTTTTTGTTACCTTGGCTCCATCATATCCAACAACACTCTACTGGAAAATGACATTAACAACAGGATAGCCAAGGCAATGGCCATCATGTCACGGTTGCAGAAAAGAGTCTGGGACAACATATTGCTGACTAACAGCACTAAAGCTCTAGTCTACCGGACCTGTGTATTGAGCACCTTGCTATACGGAAGTGAAACGTGGTCAACCTACTCATGGCAGGAAAAAAAGCTGAATGTCTTCCACCTCCGATGCCTAAGGCGAATCTTTAAAATAAGGTGGCAAGATAAGATAACCAACGAGGAAGTGCTACGAAGAGCAGGTTGCCAGGACATCCGCTCTGTTATCAGCAGCAGACGCCTTGGCTGGCTTGGCCACGTTCGTAGAATGCCAGTAGGTCCACTCCCACAGGATATTCTGTATGGCGATCTAATAGAAGGCAGAAGATCTGCTGGTCGCCCACTCTTACGTTATACAGATGTATGCAAACGGGACATGAAGCTCTTTAAGATCGACACCAGCAACTGGGAAGAAGTGGCACAAGATAGATCCACTTGGAGAGAGAGCATTAAGGAGGGGGCTTTGATTGCAGATGCCATACACAACAGAAGCAGAAAGAAGGGTGAAAGTGCAACGGCGCCTGGTGACTACATATGCCCAACCTGCGATCGCAGCTGTGTATCAAGGATCGCCTCTTTAGTCACACAAGAGCTTGCAAGGGGAAAAGATCGTCTCTAGAGATGTAAAATGCCACAGATAGACCTAGATTGAATCGGATCAATCCACCTCAGATGTGAAACTCATCAGCCATCAATTTCTCTGGCTATTAATTTTAATATTTAATAATCTTATCTCAATGTCAACCCTGGGAAAATACTGGACTTCATTCGAGAGGTGGCATTGACTTCGAATGTTTGATTTGTGATAGAGCAAAAAATGTTGAAAATATAATATTCACAGCACTTTTTTTTTAATTAATAAATTTTTACAATTTTTAACTGTGAATAGACCTTGTTTTTAATGATTTCACTGTATACAATTTAGCTCTTGAGATATGAAGGGAGAATAACATTTGACTGATTATTGGCATGTACCGTAATTGTACTGATGTGTTGAAAACCCAAAATATTAAATATCAAAAACTGGAGGACACTCCAGCAATAAGGTGTTATCCCGTCATGTTCACCAGATGGAGAACAATCACATCCCAAAAGTCTTTGTCTACAGGCAACTCCCGTCTGGCTCCACCTCCGTTACATGGATGTAATAAAACAGGGCCTCAAATATTGATATTGACCATTGGGAAGACATTGCCCTAGACTGCACTAGATGGAGAGAGACAGTGACCACCAAAGTGAAAGCCACCTTAACCTGCAATATTTGTGAACAGGAGTGTCTCTTCTAAATAGGGCTCCACAGCCACAAGAAAAAGTGTTCGAGATGAACCATTGTCACTCTACGACTGAAGGATGCCAACAAACAAAAAATTAACTTGAGTAACACTGTAGGCAAGCTTTTGACATTTCACACCAAGTTGGAAACAAAGGAGATATAAATATACAAGATAAAGAGAAGCAAAAACTATTAGCTAATATAAAACTTAAGCATCAGGACCTGAAGGTATACCAGTAAGATTATTGAAAGAATGAAACAACTAGCTTTTCAGGCATCATTTACATCTAGAAATCTAGGTAGAATGCCAAAAGAATAGAAAGAAAGAAATGTCACCCCCCTATTTAAAAAGGAGATGAATAAAACCCAGGAAATTACAAACTAGTGTCACTCAAAAATATTGGTATCTTGAACGAGGGAAAGAAATCATACTTGACAAATGTGGTGGTATAAGTTGAATTAATCCCCTTGAGGACTCTTAAACCAAGTAAACATTTTTTTTTTTTGCATTTAAAAAACGATCATGTAAATACCTGGTACTGACCAAGTTATACCCTCCTACCCTCCCCCTTTCACAACTGGTCCAGACAAGTGATAGAATTATAGTGCATTGAGAAAGCTAAACAAAACAATATGGTTAAAAATATTTATAATCACAGCGATGTATTATGTCTAGATCATCATATGTGAATGGTCCAAACTAATTGATACAATTACACTTAATATAAGCTTTGTTGTTTTTTTTAATTTTTTTTTTTTTGTTTCTCTTGTTTTAAATTATAATCTAATTATTGAGGTGAGTCTGCAATTTCACTTAATAAGCTACTTTTTTTTTTCTTTTAATTATTATTGCATTACATTCATTTCATGCATGATTAGTTTAAAGCGGAACATTTATAATAAATGCAGTTTTTGAATCTTATTCTTTTTTTTAAGGATCTGTGTTTTAGGTACAGCAAATGGATGGTTTTTAAAAATGCAGTCTCGAATTCATGTGGATCAGATAATTGAAGCTTTTGCACAGAACTGTCCAAGGTTGGAAAGATGTGAGATCCAATGGGATCCTGACACTATTCGTTTTAGTGACAAGAGTAATAAATTTATTGATCATATAAGGTATGATGATCTTATCATAAATTAAATTGCTCTAATTATATGCATCAGTTTTTGTTACTAAGTGTTTCAGGGTTTTACTTGAAAAACACAAGACAAAATGTATTTTTGTTATTCCTTATTCCTTACACACTAAGTGAAACACTTCTTTCTTGCCAGAATCATTCAGGGTCTGAAGTGCTCCTAAATTTCTTTAAAAAACTAGTCTCCTAAATTCCCAAATTGCCCTAAAATTTGCTGTCATTCTCATAAAACTTTCCCCACACTCCTCAAATTTTTACCAACTTTTTTTTTTAAATATAATATATTTTTTTTTTCTAAAAATTGGAGAAAAAAAAAACCTTGCTGCATTATGATGATATGATTGGCTGGCTTTGTTAATTGAGCTGAACAGTCTTGCATGTACCTCACCCTTTTATCCATTTGTGTGCCTGAGCCAGCATTTCCCCTGTCATTTCTTTTCTATAGGCAGCGAAGAAATGTTTGTTTGTTCTCATTGTTTCAACTGAGTACACAAAATATATCTTATCTTATAAAATACAGACATTACTTCAAAAAAGATGATGATTACCTCCTACGCGCCATGCATCTAGTCATGTATGTTAACCAATGACTTAAATTCTGCCAAGTCATTGGTTTTCCTGGCTGGCTCAGGCAACTTATTCCATGCTCTAATAGCACAAGGGAAGAAGGAGCATTTGTACAAATTAGTCCTAGAATATGGAACAAGAAAAGTGCCTTTATCTTTGTATCTTTCTAAGTATTTTATTAGGTTTTGTTTTTGTATTTGAAGATTATGGTTCAGCGTTTTATGTATAATTGCTACTTTACTTTTACATCTTCTCTCCTGAAGGCTTTCTAAATTTAGTCATCAATTTATTAAAGAGGTTACTCTAGTCAAATGGGAATGTTCATTTGTTATGAATCTCACTGCTCTATTTTGTATAGTTCCAGTTTCTTATTGTTTTCTTGAGTTGAGGGGTCCATATTGGCATTTTGGCCTGTTACCTATCCCTTAGTCTGTGGACCGTTTGGGCACCTTTTGCCCTGTTTAGAACTTCTTTTAATGGTAGGCCCGTCCATTCTTTTATGTTGTCTTCCCACTGCTTTCTCTGTCTACCTCTTCTTCTTTTTCCTGGTACTGTTCCCTGGAGGAAGATCTTGTTTTATGGCCATAGATTTTAAGCTTGCGTTTTTTTCACAGTAGTTAGCAGGTCATCATGGGGTCTGATCGCTGCAGTGACCCTGTCTCTAATGTGATACGGTCTTTAAATGTGATGCCTAGGATCCTTCTGTAGCATCTCAATTCCATTGCTAGGATCCTCATCTCTAGCTCTGCAGTCAGCGTCCAAGACTCACAAGCATATAGAAATGTGGCCATGACCAGGGAGCGCATCAGTCTGATTTTGATGCTATGGGCTAAGCCTTTGTCTTTTCATATTATTTTAAGTTTAGGAAGGACTGCTGTGGACTGTGCTATTTGGACCAGTAGTTCGGGTTTTGTTCCCTCATCTGAGACAATAGCTCTGAGGTATTTGAAGCTGCTAACTCTAGTTAGCTTTTCGCCTCCAATACTGATGGCCATGTAAAGCCCTGTTGGCTATTGGTCATAATTTGATTTTTTTTTTCTGCATTTATTTGCATGCCATATGCTGCCAAAGTCTTGTCAATGCGCATCACTTGGTCGGCTAGTTCATCTTCTGTACCTGCTGGGCCATCAATGTCATCTACGAAGAGCAAGTTAGTAATTCTTCTTCCTCCAATGCTTAAAGTACCTTCAAATCCCTCGAGAGCATCTTCCATTATCCTTTCAAGGAAGATATTAAAGAGTGTTGGCCTAACCAAGGTTAAATAACATTTTACTTTTATGTTCTTATTTGATTTATAGAAATTTCTTTTAATAAACCCTAATGCTTTGTGATTTTTTAATAGTTTCATCATGACAGTTTTTCATTTATTTATAAGTATTTTGCCTTTTTAGTCTATTTTACTGGTTTACCATGAACAAGATAAGTGGAATTGATTTTGTTTTAGTTTTTTTGTTACATTTTCCTGGGTGAAAAGACATGTGGGTTGAAAGTTGAAGATGCTTCCTACTCTAAGCCTTCTTACTTACATATCAATAGGTTATATTTTGACAGTTTCAAAATCCTTTTTCTAAGCCAGACATAAATCTTCACAAAAATTTAATCATATATTGTTTAACAATAATTAAAACCATAACATTTTTTAAACAATTCTTCTTTTTTTTTAATTTAACACAATTTAGTTGGTTTTTTTATTGAAATTGCACAGTAAAATAAAGAAACAATTGACATGTACTCTACAGTCATTTGTTTAAAAACATTTAATGTAGCCTACTGGCTTTTACACCGTTATTTTGCGCTTTTGTGAATTTTCAACATCACAACCAGTAGTGAATCATAAATATTCAAATTTTCAAAAAAATACTTTAATTTTTACATTGTGAATGAAATTATCATCCCCCCTCTCCTTTTTCCATTTTTCAGTATGCAAAAAAATAGTTCTGCCTTACTTCCCCCTTATGAAGTTCTGCAGTCCACTCTACCTCCTTAAATAGTTTGCACCTCCAAAAATTTGTATCTTATCTTATTTTTATACAGACTTAAATTTACTTCAAAGATGATTAAATTACATGCGTGTCCCTAGGTCAATTTAGTCAATATGTGTGTGTCTGTGTCTTTTCTATATTTATTGACTACTATTTATTGTATTTGTACACTTGTATTTTCTTTGTATCTATTATTTTAGGTTACGTTGCCCTGGACTCAAGTCTTTCACCCTTAGTGATGGAGAATACTATGAAATGGTCAAATCAAATTTTGAACGGGCTGATAGAGTCAAAGTTGTTAGAACCTGTACTAATTATACCACCAGCATTGTTAGTTTGTTGACCAATTATAATGATTTATTATTTAATTGATTTTTTTTCCTATTTGACAACACTATCAAATTTAGTTGACGTCTACAATTGTCAGAGCTTTAGAAGAATAATGTTAATTACAAGTAATACATTCATAATTAGCTGAATATTGTTAAACTTTATTATGCAAGACAACTACTACTTTTTTTTTCCCAACAAATGGTTTTTAGATAATTAATGTGTTTACACTATTGAATATAAAATCAACATCATGTAGATGAAATTAGTATTTTTGTTACACACAAAAATCCCTATTCACTTTGTTTAAAATGTGTCCATTATTAATATTTATCACCTTCAGACATTTTGTTTGTTTACAAATACATAACTAATGACTATTTAAGCACCAACAAACCAAGAGCAAAGATTGAGATATGTTTTAGAAATAATAGTTATAAAATCACTTCAACAAAACAAAATTCAACAGCAGTATTTTTGCAATTTCTATTGTAAAGGCTTTAGCCTTGACATTCTTATCTCACACACTTAGTATTTAGTAGCATAGTGAGCTTTCATGTTGCATGAAGTGAAATTGGGTCAACAGGTTTGACAGACTACAGGATAGGTGAGGGTGAAGAAAGTGAAATTCTGTGAAGTAAAATTATTACAGCTTAATTAGTTGTTTTGTTTCAACCATCCATGCAATATTTACATTTTGGAAAGTGCAAAGTTGTTAGTTTCTTCTATAAAAATATAGGTAATCAGATCCTCTCGATCAGTTTATGTAACAAAAGTCCTATTTGTTCAGATGGTTGGTGATCTGCTTCAATCATGTCAGAACAGGGGATATTGGGTTTCAAACACTCAAATCAAATGAAGGCTGATTGCTGCCTAAGATTATATATATTTTTTTTTTTGCTAAAAAGCTATTTGAAACAATTACTGGTATTCAGTGGCATTTACCAGATTATCCTAATTCAAAAGGATTGGGGACACTGATATAGTGAAGTGGGTCTAGACAGCAATGAATGGTTGTTTGTATCTTTTTAAGACTCATGGTGAATCTGACATTTAAATTCTTAACTGCTATTGCCCTATTTAACTTGATGTGATGTAGTTAATGTTGTATAAACCTAATTTAAGCTTTCCAAACCCTAAATTAAAATTTATAACTCTTGATGTTAACTGAATAATAAATGTACATAGATCTCTATGTTTAGGTCCAGAGTGGCTGAGTGGTAAAGCACTTGAGGGGTAAAAATCTCTTTGAAGGCTTGGATTTTGTACATTTCTGGATTTGTAATGCACCCTTGTGTCCACTCAACTTCAATGGGTACCTGACATACTGATTCTTAGGATTTCTTTCTTTTTGTCATGTATATATTTTCCCATATATTGGCATGTTGACTTTAGAAAGCTATAGTTTCATATTTTGCTACTGGATATTTTTGTTGGTTGGTCTTAAATTTAAATATATCTTGAATCTTGTGATATTTTCAAGTATGTGTGACATAGATTTTCCCATATATATATATAGACTAGACATATATTGCCCGTGGGTCTTAATTTGTGTATCACTGTTGATATATATTTATATAGTCACTGAGAGTGTTTTGGAAACAATTAAACGAAATAACAATGCTATAAGAAAGCGAATGTGTGAATTTAAAAAATAGTAGGAATAGAGCTATCAAAACAGCTAATTCGCGGTCAGCCGCGATGGTTTGTGGAGGATTTTGGCTAGGCTGGGATGCCCACCTACGTTCGTATCCATTCTCAAGCAGTTTCACGTTGGACAAAGAGGCCAGATCAGACACATTGGTGCTCTTTCTGATCACTTCCCAATAGAAAATGGCGTGAAGCAGGGCTGTGTACTTACCCCTACTCTATTCGCTATCTTCTTTGGCGTAATGCTGGGTCAAATGAGGCAGCGATTGCATGAAGGCATCTACATCCGGTTTCGTTCTGACGGCAACGTGTTTAATCTCCGACGTCTACTATCCCACACAAAAACAATGGTTGCAGATTTATTTACTATGTAAGCATGGCAGTAGTATCACATCAAGAAGTAAAAAAAAAATCGCATTTTAATGCATGGATGAACTTGTTTTAGATAAAGTCCATTAATTATATATTGCTTTGAAAAACTTGAACTCACACTTGCCATGGACCTTGTCCTAATAGTCATAGATCTATTAAATCCAGTTATAATCTGTAATGTATATAATCATAAATATTCAAGTTGAATTCGAATTGTAACTATAGAATCAACAGGCCTATATCTACTTCTAGAATATAAATCTAGGTTATCCTATACTCTTAAGCGAGCAATTCTTGTATATATATATA